>BSBK01007207.1:387500-450000 GCA_027943335.1 Chamaecyparis obtusa | reverse complement strand
TGTGCAGAGGAAAACCAAGATGGTTAACCTCCTCCTTTGTTAGCCATGATGAATCTTCAACAGGTCATCCCTTCCATTTGACCAAATACTCTTCATATGTCATATTCCTTGTGCTTCTACCAACACGACTGTCCAATATGTCTTCAATCTCCTTGATATCTGAACTAGTTGCTGGAATACTCCACTGTGCTGCTACAACCTCATCCTGAACACCTCCTTCATGATACTCTGTCAAATCTGAAATGTTAAACACTGGTGAAATATTCAGCTCACTAGGCAATTCTACCTCATATGCATTTCCTGAATCATGCTTCTTCAGTATCTTACATGGCCCAAACTTCTTTATTTTTAACTTGTTATATGTACCAACCAAAAACCGCTCCTTCCGCAAATGAACCATGACTTCATCACCAACCTAAAATTTCTTATACCTCCTTTTCTCATCTGCCTTAGCCTTATACTATGCGTTCATCTTAGTAATATGCTTCCTCACCTCCCCATGGATGTTCTTCAAGTGCTCTCCAAAATCCTCAGCTTCAACACTACTTATTTCTCCTTTATCTATCTTCCTTAATTCAGATGCATTTCTTGGACTACTTCCATATATAATCTGGAATGGTGATTTACCAGTGCTCCTGTTGACAAAATTATTGTATGTAAATTCCGCCTGTGGTAAAATCAAATCCCATCCTGTTGGCTTATCTCCAACCAAACATCTCAGCAAATTTCCCAAACTTCTATTCACCACCTCTGTCTGTCCATCAGCTTGTGGATGATGTGATGAGCTGAACTTCAAATCTGTCTTCAACTTCTTCCACAATATATGCCAGAAATATCCTACAAACTTAGTGTCCCGATATGAAACAATGGTCTTTGGCAAACCATGTAGTCTCACCACTTCTCTGAAAAACAATTCTGCTACATGAACAGCATCATTAGTCTTCTTGCAGGGAATGAAATGTGTCATCTTTAAAAATCTGTCAACCACCACAAAAATTGAATCATGTCCCTGCTGAGTCCTTGGTAAACCAAGAACAAAGTCCATGCTGATATCCTCCCAAAACTTCTCTAGTACACGTAATGGCTAATACAACCCTATATTCTACTTCACTCCTTTCACCATCTGACATACTTTGCAACTCTGTACAAACTTCTTTACATCTTGCTGCAACTGTGGCTAATAATAATTCTCACTAACCAAACCAAGGGTTTTATTATGACCAAAATGTCCAGCCAATCCTCCGCTATGCTTCTCCTTGATGAGATTCTCCCTCATAGAACTTTGTGGAATGCACAACTGACTCCCTTTGAATAACATACCATCTTGGATGATGAAATCCAGCCATTTTGTCCTATCTAGAGTAACAGGTTCTGTACAAGCTTTCCAAGCTTCACCAAAATCAGGATCCTCTAGATACAAATTCTTGAGTTCCTTGAACCCAACCACTTCAATCTGCATTTCTGTCAGCAATAGTTGCCTTTTTCTAAGAGCATCTGCAACCCTATTAGACTTTCCACTCCTGTGTTTCAAAACAAATGTATAACTCTGCAAAAACTCAACCCATTTCAAATGCCTTTGATTCAATTTTCCTTGACTATTCAAATATTGCAAAGCTTGATGATCAGTATACAAAACAAACTCATTAGGAAGTAGATAATGTCTCCACTTCTTTAATGCCTGAACTATAGCATAAAATTCCTGATCATAAATAGAATACTTCCTCTTGGCATCATTTAACTTCTCACTGAAATACGCAACAGGTTTACCTTCTTGGCTCATAACAGCTCCTATTACAGTACCACTAGCATCACAATCTACTTGAAACACCTTATTAAAATTTGGAAGGGCTAAATAGGTTGTTCTGTAACTTTTTGTTTCAACAATTGAAAACTCTTTTCTGCCCCTTTAGTCCACTTAAACTTTTTTCTATCCCCTCTCATTGTCTCAGTCAAGGGACCACAAATACTGCTAAAATTTTTGATAAAATTTCTATAAAAACTAGCTAGACCATGAAAAGATCTTACCTCAGTAGCACTCATTGGGGTAGGCCATTCAAGGATAGCCCATACCTTCTCTGGGTCCATTTTTAGACCTTCTGCTGAGACTACAAATCCCAAATATACTAACTCTTTCTTCACAAAACTGCACTTCTTCAAATTAATCAATAATTTTTCATCTCTCAACTTCTCAAACACCATACGAATATGCATCATATGTTCCTCCAATGTCTTACTAAAAATCAAAATATCATCTAGGTAAACAATGACAAACTTACCTAGAAATTCTTTCAAAACCTCGTTCATGAGCCGCATGAAAGTGCTCGGTGCATTGGTTAGCCCAAAAGGCATGACTAACCACTCATACAGTCCTTCCTTTGTCTTGAAGGTAGTCTTCCATTCATCTCCTTCTCTGATCTAAATCTGGTGATATCCACTCTTCAGATCTATCTTTGAGAAATACACAGCTCCACTCAAACAATTCATAATATCATCCATTCGTGGCAATGGAAACCTATACTTGATTGTGATCTTGTTTATTGCTCTGGAATCTGTACACATCTTCCACTCTCCATTCTTCTTTGGTGCTAATACCCCTAGTACAGCATAGGGACTCAGACTCTCTCGAATCAACCCCTTCTGTAATAACTCATGTACTTGTCTGTTCAACTCTTCACTTTCTGCTAGTGTCATTCTGTGTGCTGCCTTGTTTGGCAAACTGGCTCCTGGAATCAAATCCATCTGATGACTGATCTTCCTTACCAATGGTAATCCATCAGGTACATTATCAAATACAATATCTTGAAACTCATTCAACAAATCTGCAACCTCTACAGGTACATCCTCTATTTCTTCTTTACCAACTTTTGGAATTAAAGCAAAACACACATGCTCATGCCTCATACCATCTAAGAATTTTCTTTTATCAACAAATATTATTCTTGCATTACCACATACCTTTTCTTCGGTCTCCTTCAATGGCTTTAGCTTATGTCACACTCCATCCTTTGTTAGGGAATAGGTATTCGCATGACCATCGTGTACAGCACATCTGTCAAACTGCCACGGTCTACCCAACAACATATGACATGCATCCATAGAGATGATATCACATAGTACCTCATCTTGGTACCCGTCAATCTTGAACTTTACCAGGCACTGCTCACTAACCATGACCTTGTGGTCATCCTGCACCCAGGCAATCCGATATGGATGTGGGTGTTTCTGTCTCTTGAGCTTCAACTTTGTCACCATCTCTTCTGACACTAAATTATCAGTGCTTCCACTATCGATAATCACATCATAGCATTTACCCTCACACTTGCATCGAGTGTGAAACAGGCTCCTCCTTTGTTTAGGTTCGTTCTCACCACTCAGCAAGACTCTTCTATTAATTAGCGTTTCTCCTCTTTTAGCATCTTCAGAATTTGATGATCTAGCATCTTCATCTACATGTGCAACTCTGGCCTGGCCTTCATTTCTCCTGTCTATTCTGCCTTGGTGTTGAGGACATTCAAATGCCCTATGACCTTCTTCTCCATAGTGAAAACATGTTCCACGGAAGCCTCCTCTTCCAGATCCTTGTCCTCTTCCTCTTCCTCTCTGATCTCTATTACTCTAATCCTAGAAATGATTGGAATTATTTCCTCTCTGATTCTGATTGCTACTGGCCTCATCTTTCTTTTTTGGATCTTCACTTCGGCCACCATATGACTGTCCGCCAGATCTTCCACCATGACCTCTTCCATTTTGTCTGCTCTCAAACTTCTTGTTCAGCTTTTCCTCTACTTTTAGGGCAAACTGGTATGCCTCCTCAATACTGTTCATTCGAACTAGATTCAACTCCTCCTGAATGCCTGGCCTTAACCCATTAAGGTATCGGGCAACTTTCTCCTTATCAGCTTCTGCATGGCCTATTCTGATGAGGAGTCGATAGAACTCCTCTATATACTCCTAAATGGATCTTCCTGCTTGCTTCAAACTTTGCATTGTCTTTAGTAGGTCAAGCTCATAATCAACAGAAATGAACTGTCGCTTCAATTTATCCACCATCCGATCCCATCTTGTCATTTTATCTTTCCCTCTTCTATTTCACTCCAACTAAATTTCTTGGCACCATATCTTCGCATGACCTTTCAGTCTGGCCTTCGCAAATTTGACCCTATCAGGATCCTCAACATCTTCATACTCAAAATATTCCTCACATTCATTGATCTAGTCGATCAATTCTTCTGGGTTAAGATTTCCAGAAAATGTAGGAACCTCAATCTTAGGTCTTTCCCAATCTTGGAAATCGCCTGAAAAAGTCTTTCTTCCTCCTGGTTCACAATTTCAGCTTCTCCTTCTTGATATTCTTCTTTAGCTTCATCCTCACTTTCATCTCTAACATTAAGATTCATTCCTCTACGAATCTCTTCTTGCAATGCTCGCACTTGTCTCTGCAGCTCTCTAACCTCAGGTGTCATAGCACCAGCTCTTCCACCACGTTCTCTTCGTGGAGGCATTTTTGTGATGCGTCCTGAAACACTAACCACGATCCTGGTGCAAACTGCCTCACAATCGGCAATTTGTTTACACACTCAAGAACTCCTGCTCTGATACCACTTGATGAAGGGTGCTCCCCTTAATATCACAAACACATAACAGAAATAGAGAAACAACAACAATAATATGCAAGAACAGAAAATTGGCTTCTTATTATCTCCACAAATTTGGAATTACAAACTTTCAGAATTACCATATGCAAAGCCACATGGGCATTCCCTTACAATATTCTGTAGGACAAAGCCTCAAATCAATACCCAGATCTACTACCCAGAACTATTCTGAACTGCCTAAGACAATAATACAGCCTTCCTTATATAGGCAATTTTCCACCGCTTGGGAAGGTTCCAGAATTTTAGCCAATAAGGCCGACCAAACTTAGAATTATTTTATTTTACATTTTATTACATCATAGTCGGCTCAAGATAACCTTTGAAACCCGAGCAAAAATTTTGAAGAAAATTATTTTCCACCAATTCAGGTGGCCCAACTTTCGAAGACCATAAGTCATCACCAGTTGACCCGATCGGCTATTATAACCCCATTTTAGAAATGCCACGAAGTGCTCTACAGGCTTGGCTAGTGCAAGTGTTTGTCATCCAAATTTTTGACCTCATCTGGGGCCTCTAAAGCCTTCAAAATTGAGTTCAAAGTTTCTGTACCTTGCTGCCAATACCGAAAATCTTCAATATCTTCCAATATACACTTGATCTGGCAATGAAACTTTACTGGCAGACTTATATGACCAAAATGAACCTCCAAGAAAGAAATCAGATCATTCTGAGCACATACAAAAATTACTAAAGATAGTAACTTTCCATAAATAGCAGCTCTGCACAAAATAGCCCTTATTGAATATAAAAATAGAAATATTTTTTTTGGGTGATGCAAGATTGCTCTTACACCCAGGATGCTCCTGCATCAATATATATATATATGTGTGTGTGTGTGTGTGTGTGTGTGTGTGTGTGTGTGTGTGTTTGTGTGTACACACACAGATATCTATATATGTGTGTGTGTGTGTGTGTGTGTGTGTGTGTGTGTGTGTGTGTGTGTGTTCTCTAATTTGGAATTATTCATATTGATTATCAAATTATTCATGTTGAGCTATATTAGTTATAATGAAAAAAATTTCCTTGCATAGATTTTAGTTTTTTCATCTCTATGTATGTATTAATCTTCTAATCTATTTTTATTATCATTTTCTTAGTTATTTGGGTATTTTCATTTCATTTATTGATCACTATTTATATTTTTCATTGGGCTATTTGGATATAGAATGATTGAGGATTTTAGGCTTTAGTTTTGGTTGTAAAAATTCAAATAAGAGTGTTAGCACTATACATATAAAATAAAAACATTATCCATTAATGCCTCAAGGAAGACACCATTAGATGTGGTGGATTAGTTATGTATGTGAAATGTGATCTTTGATTATTCATTACAAATATGTGATCTTGATTATAATCTCTTTTGAACACATGCATAAAACCTAAAGAAAACCTAAATAATGCAACATAAATCAAACAACTAAAATATATTACAATGGTCAAATACACTAAAGCAAGAATTGTCACATGCCTTAATGTTCACATACACAAAATATAAAAATGATGAGCCATGAACAAATTATAGGGATATTGTCTCCCCATAGTTCTTTTGAACATTGTGAAATCCCATTCCCCAATCAATAAATTTTTCCACACGCAGATGAAATATAAATCTAGTTGAATTGATAAGTTGATGTTCGCTTATGTTTAATTGTGATAAACATTGTGTTGTGGCTTGTGGCATACCTGATTTAGTGTGTTAGACCTTCAGAGATTATGATGGTATTATGATGTATGTGCCGATGGTTACCATATTATGATTGTTTATCGTGCTTAGATGCTATATAGATTATGAATCATTATATATATTATCATGATGTTATCTTAGATTTTTAGTGATGTTATTCTTTATCATGTTGATGGATATGCATTTAGAGTTTTCATTGTTATTTGCTTATATTTTTTGTAAAATAGTTATTTAAATATTTTAATCTTAATGAAATGTACATTGAGGATTAAATTTATGAATGACTAGTGTTGCAACATTCGAATACATATGATTGGGTATGTCATTAGAGCATCATTGTTTGATTAGCTATACTTTGATTATTATATGCATGTTCTTTGGCTATATTTACTACATGTACTTGTGCTTGATGTGTGCATGTTTGAGTGTATCTTTATTGTGAATAGGTATGATATATCACTCTGCTTGAGGTACAGGTTTGAGTGTGTCTTTATCCATAATAGTAGCATTAGATATAGTCACATTGACCATTTTGCATACTAAGCCAATATCATTCCTACATGGAATGGTGTATCTAATTTACATTATTACCTTTTTTCTGACATGTAAATAAGAGCCTTGATTTCACTACATATTGTTTAGACCAGTAATTATCTATACATTTACACATTCAGTAGACGTCTTATTTATATTATATTATAAAATATATTATTTGATACTATTAAATGTTGATTATTTAATTTGGGAAATACATTTTTGAAAAAGTGTTTTTCATGTTTTAAAAGGGAAGTTTTATTCAATTTTCTTTTGTTGAGCTTTGTGAATTTGCTCCAACCCTCTTGTGCATAAATTTGATTTTTTTCTTGTTGGAAGTAGCTCAGGCATTCAATTTTTGTGAGTAACATCTTATCAGATTCATACTACAATTGCTCCTCTTTGTCTAGACTCCTTTCAATTTAAACATGGAATTCATTTATTTCTCTCCATTTTAAGGTTTTGTGCCAATTTGAGAGGTAGGGTGGGCTATCTTTTTAGTCATTTCTTGCTTAAAATATAGTAGTATGAAATAGAACTATGTTTTCATTGCATTTCATTTTAGATTTGATATTCGATTGGGCTTGTATTAGTTTAGTATTTTGAAAATGTAAATTTAGCACCATTAGGCTATCTATTTTATTAGACAATGTTGAATTTGAAATTTTATTTCATTTTTTTAATTTTTATGATCATCACATTTTGTTTGACCTCCCATTTGGAATTGTTTCCCTATTTTCATTTTTTTAAATTGTCCTTCGATGTATGCCAAGATTGTAGTTGGAAATACATTCTCATAATGGATAGAGGAAATTTTCATCACTTAATACCATGATTTAAACCTTGGGTTTTAGATTGGTTTTCTAGTTAGTGGGCCTAGCTAGTTATTGCCAGAAATGATCACCACTTGTGTTTATTTTTCCCTTCTTGAGATTTTTGATTGAGTGTAGATTGTGAGGCACACCTCGAGGTTAGGTGCACCAAGATGGTGTACAAAAAGGGGGGTATAAGTTACAACCTTTTTTTCTTAAATTGGGTAAAACTGAACTTCAAAGATATATTCGATAGTTTTGCATTCAAAATTAGAAAATGTGTAAAGAATAAGAATTGTAGTACTATAAATCTACTTTATAGACTAACAAAGTTTCTTAAAAATGGATAACATTAAGAGTCTCAAACCCTTTGTGCATGAAACAATGCTCCTGTTGTTTTTAGGAAAACATAACATAGCTATTTCCATGCGCTCACAAAAAGATATAGTTAGATTTAATGTTTTTTAAAACCATTTGGTAGGATGGTAGGTAAGTGTGAGATATATAGGTTGTGTATTTTTTAATAATTTTCTATTAAGTACCTTTTTTATGATTTTTTGAAGTGATCATATCCTAAAAATTTGGTACCTATTTGTGCAATAGGCATAAGTTGCATCAAAATAATAAAAAATACAATTTAAAAAAAAAATTGTATATATTCAAGTGTAGAACAATAATATGTAGTTCTTTTTTGTAATTGGTTGAGTAGATCAAAAGTTATTAAAAATATGGTAGACATATGTCTATGAGGCCTATCAAGACACTAGCAAAAAAATTAAATTTCACTATGTTAATGTTATCCAATAATTGAAAAATTATATGGTTAAAAAGATGAGACGATGTTTAAGATTATGGTGGTAATTTTAGAGATACCCACTTGATCATTTGTAAAAATGATGAGGATGAAGTTTAGAATTCATGTTACAAGATGAAAAATATGTAAACAGACTAAAATGCAGGGAAAATGGGCTTAACACTTAGGGTTGTTTACTAACCCTTTTTCCAAGCCTAAAATGCTTATAGGGTTTTTGTTCCCATCCTAACCCTCTTAGGTTTTGAAAATAAAATAGTACATTTCAAAAATTGTAAAACCCATACGTGTTTTGAAGATTAAAGAGATGCAATTTATGTTTTGCAAAATATGTATGGGTTATGAATACATTAAAAAAAATGGTCCTAAATTAATAACACACTACATTTATGTATATAATATTTGTCTATGTTTTTATATATGAATATCTATAATTTTATATACATATATTTGCATATCTCTCTCTCTCTCTCTCTCTCTCTCTCTCTCTCTCTCTCTCTCTAGATTACTATTTTTATAGAGCCCGTACAGGTAATGAAAAAGTAGAGGAAATTAAATATGTTCCTCATAACCCATACGGGCTATGATGAACTTTCAGTTCTTCATAACCCATACGAGTTATGAGAAACTTTTTTGTTCTTCATAACCCACACAAATTATGGAGAACCCTAATATATAAATATCTAGATGAGGCTTGGAAAATGGTCATTTTTATGAAGCCTTCGAATTTTGAATTTCAAATAACCCATGTGAGTTATGAATTATTATTATTTTTTAACATGGCCACCATTTTGCACACCATATTGTTTCACTTACCATTGAATCATCTAGGGATCCATGCTCTTCAAAAATAGGCCAATAGAGAATAATTTATCTTTATCATATTACTCTTATTTTCTTGGCTTGTGTTTGTGGCCATTGACTTGGCATCATTAGATTCTTCTTTTGATGAGTTGAGAAGCTACACCTCCTAATATTGTAGAGATGTGCTTCCACAAGGAATTTGTGTGACCCCTTCTCTTGGTTAGACACCAGTTGAACTCATCTTATTTCATCTAATCATGTTTATGGCTTTGATCCCTTTCTCATGTGTTTTGATCTTTTTGTGCCTTGTCAGCTACTAGAATTTTTGAATCCTTGTGTTTTCGGGCATTGATATACTTCCTCATGTTCTAATTAGATCTTTGATGGATTTTATTATAATTCATGCTCTTGGAAAAGTGACCAATTGAGAAACTTGTTATTTGGACCTTGTGTTGATTTTACTTAGTTAATGCCTTGAGTGTTTTGGGAGTTGAGTATCCTTCTGATATTGTTTTGATTGTGTGTTGCTACTTTCATCATCTACGTCCTTGGTGTAGACCAAGTAGAAGGTATATTTTATTCTCATGTCCTTAGCGTAAACCAAGTGGATAAGATATGATGTACTGTGTCATAGGGATAGAACAAGTGAATATAGTCTCTTATTCAAATCCTATTGGTATAATTGATGTTAACTAATGTTTTGATGGTAAGTGATTTATAAAGTTATCATGGTATAGATTTTATTGCATGATGATTATTTATTGAGTTATCATTTATGTTACACATTTACCTAGTATTGTTAGTGTGGTTCTTAGTATTAGGCTGATGGTCAAAGTATTATGGTAAGTTTTAGTTGTAGAGATTCATATGGGAGACTCAGGAATGTCTTAGAATGTTAAATACATGACCACTACTATTGATATTGACTTGTAAGAATGTTATGATAAGATGAGGTATAATAGGCAAACTACTATGAACAATTAGTAACATGTGATAGGTCATTTGATTGGTTTATTAAATATTTTTCATGTCTTATAATGCGGTTACAAGATATGGTTTGTAATAGTGATTTGATGCTATGGTTGTAATCATAAAAAAATTGGATGACTAGAGTGAAGGATATATGACCGGTGAGCATAGTCAAAACTATTAATAGGTTGAAGTGTTCATGTTCTTAAGAAAAATTTGTTAAATCTTTGATCAGTGATTGGTGAAGGGTTGTAGTTATTTCGGTTAAGTAAGTCATGATTAGGTGACATGTCTTAAATATTGGAGGTGATGATATGGCATCACGTTGTTTGATGCTAGCATGTGGAGAAGATTCTTGATGAAGGTTGTGTGTGTGAAACGTGTTCAACCCATGGACATAAATCTCTATGTAAATCATTGTAATGACCAAATAGGTGTTGGAAATTTATGGTGCACATCAATTTTTATTGAACTTGATGAGTAGGTTTTGAGTGAAAAGATTAAGAGTTAAAGTATAATCCATTTAAGGAAATCTTAAGGTGGTGAAAAAATTAAAGAATTGATGAACAATATACATTGAATGAAGTTGAGAGCTTTTAGTGGTGATCATGTGTTGGGAAAGTTAAAATTGTGATCAAACTAGAGAAAAGATAAATGTGATAAGAAGTGATTGTGAGCCTTAGCAGATTTGATCAAGAAAAGGTAGTGCTATTTTACATATCATTGTTCCTATTGTTTCCTAATAGTTAAAACACTTAAAATCCCTTAATCGAGTGGATCCTAGAAGGTACATATTGTAAATCATCTAATATAGTTTCCCATTAGTTTGTGTTTGAAGTCCGCTAATAAGGCTACTCCCAATAGCGTAAAGGTTCTAATAGGCCTAAAGGCAATTCCCTTAACCGGGTAGCACCTAACAGTGCTTTTATAAACTCCTAATAGGATTAAGTTCCTCATAGGGTGTACTTCAAAAAAGTGCAACATTTAGTGGGTACTAATCCCCACTATGGTTTTTTCTTGATTTGGGTTCCCATGAGATAACTATTTGTGTCATATATTTTAATTATTTTATGGATTTGTTTATGGTTATGATTCTCATTTGCTTCTACTGAAGTGACTCTTGTAAATGGTGTTACAAAGTTTAAGTTGTCGATAAATATTTGAAAATTGATAGATTACTGATTCACGTCTCCCATCTTAGTAATCACGTCTTAGAATTAACAATTAGTTGTTGGAAACTACAATTGAAGCAATTGTTTTATTGTCATTGATGTCAAACCTTAACTGGTAAGAGTGTTTCTATTTAAGAAATTACTATATCTATTTGATTGTTGCTAATGGGATAGGCAAGGTTGGTAACAATAGCACCTAAAGAAAGGTTGAGTTATCTTGATACTTCAATCAGTACTTGATTATGTGGCACAATGATAAGACAATGTATTGTTTGTCTAAGTAAGAAGGAAGACTAAACTAGTAGGCTTAACTGAGCAAAAGTGAAGAAATTGAATTTAAGCTGAGTGATGTTAGTGTGTCAACTGAGCTAGTATATGCCGAGTAAATTCAGTGTTGACCGAACATCAGTTAATTGCTGAGGAAGACAATATTAGCTAAGGAAAGAGTTTTTGAGGTGACTGAGCTTTCTAATTAAGATCAAGGAGTTGAATATAGTATTGACTGAGCATCAGTATTTTACATTTGAGGGAGAATTCAAATTTCCAGCCAACATCATTGAATTCTTGGATTATGTAAAACATGTTGACTTTATTTATTGATTGTATGAAAGCATTTAATGCACTACAAAATGTTTTATTGTAAAAATATTAAGAGATTTGAGATATTTCTAGAAGGATAGCTAAAGAACATAATTTAGGATGGATTCAATGAATCTGACCTACCCTAAGATCTACAAAGGATATTAAGTGGAAAAAGATGTATTGACCTAATAGAGGAAGTATTAAGGAAACCTAAGTTGAGGTTGAAGAAGAGAGAGGATGCTAGAAGTATTGTTGATGTTAACGACTATCTAAGCAGAGAATGGTGAAGGAGAAGTTTTGTGATTGCTTGAAGAGAGTTCCGAGCAGATTAGTGATGGAGATGGTAAAGGTTCACATATAGTAAGCCAATATATGTGTATGGAATTGGATCTAATATTTTCAAAGTGAGTTGTATGTTTTCCAGATCAATACTACTGCTACTTTCTAACCATTGTATCAATCAAAATCTTTTTAATAGAGGTTGACCTAACAGTCATAGGTATAAATCCTTTGAACAAGGTTACTTTCTAATGGAGTGTATGTAAGTCCTATAACAAAGCATACTTTTAACATAGCCTTTAACCAGGTCACACCTGACAGTGTGTTTGTAACCTTTGACAGGGTTGACTTTTCACCAAGTTGACTTGAGAAGAGTGAACATAATAGTAACATGTTACAATGTGTTTTTTCCCAAATTGGGTTTCCACTATAAATCTTGGTGTTGTCACTTGTGCGAATGTTTTGGTTTGAACATTTCTATTTTTTACAAGTTAGATGCTATTAAATAAGTGGACTGCACTGTTATATGTTTTTGTTATGAAATCAGTAATGACTGAGTAGCTGTTGGTTATTAGATCTGATTTGTTAAAGAGTTTTAATGTTTGTTTTATACATCTAGACCTAAGAACAACATATTCACCCCCCCTCTTTGTTGTTCTAAATCATATTAATCTTTGGTATCAGAGTTGTTGGTGCTTATAGAGAACAAGTTTGAACGTACTTGAAGCAAATGATCAGGATGTATAAGAAGGGGGTACCAAAGCTGAATAAGGAGAACTTCCCTACATGGAAAATCTTGATGAAGCTCCATCTAGCTGGTATTGGTGATTCTACAAAGTATTATGTTGAGCATGATTATGTAACACCTATTGCAGCTCTGACTATAGAGGAAATGAAAGCTAAACAAGAGCACAAGTAAGAAATGTTGGAAATTGCATCTGCCCTAAGTTATCTAGAATTTGAAGACATCAACGATTGTAGTAATGCAAATAAAATGTGTGACACCCTTACAAACATTTATGGTGGTGACATAAATGTGTTGAGAGAAAAATCTGAGAGCCTAAGAGGTAAATTTGATGAAATGAGAATGCAAGAAGGTGAGAATATTGTACAATATTATGGTAGAATAAAAGAAGTTGTGAATGTTATTAGAGGAGAAAATGGAACTATTGATGATGAAACTATAATAGGAAAAGTATTGAGAACTCTACATCCTATCTATGCCATCAAAATTTCTGCAATTTAGGAATCTAGATGTAACCCTACCAATGCTCTTACTTTGGAAAGTTTGGTTGGTAAGCTTACTACTTTTGAACTTTATAACTATGATAACTTAACTGTTGGTAATATTGATTCTTTTTTTAAATCACAAATGGTTCTGAGTAAGTCAAAGAAGGAAAAAGAAAGATGCATCAGTGAAAGTGAAAGTGAAAGTGACAATGACTCATCTGATGAAGAACTTGAGGATGTAGAAGCTCTTATGGCTAGAAGAATAAAAAGGGGAAAAGGAAGGTACAAAGGTAAACTCTCTATTATATGTTTTTCATGTAATAAAGTTGTTCATATAGCTACTAGATGTCCTGACAGGGATGATAAGGATGAAGAAAGAGACAGAAAGCATAAAGACACAAGAGAAGATAGAGGTTACCCAAGATACAAGGACTACAAAGGAAAAGGTAAGAAATCCTGTTGTATTGCTGAAGAAGAGATTGACACTGATAGTGATGATTTTGAAATTGAGGTTGTCTATGTTGCAATGAAAGATGAATTTGATGAGGATGATAAAACTGCATTGATATCTTATGTGAACAAAAATGATAAATGGATTATTGATAGTGGTTGTTCACATCATATGATTGGTGACAAGAGTAAGTTTGATACCTTAGATCATTATAAAGGTAGAAGTGTGAAATTTGGTAATGATGCACCATGTCCTATTAGAGGAAAAGGATTGATTAAGCTGACTGATAAGATCACTTGTGAAAATGCTTATTGGGTTGAGGGTCTTAACTATAATCTACTGAGTGTTGCACAACTTTATAGCATTGGCTACCGAGTGGAATTTCATTATAGAAAGGCCAAAATATTTGATGCCACTAGTGAACTGATTAGAAGTGGAGAACAAACAAGAGGTAATTTTTTCTATCTAGACCTATCTAAAGAAACATGTATGATTGCACAACTTGATGATATTTGGTTATGGCATAAGCGGCTATGTCATGTTAACTTTGATAATATGGTAGAAATTAGTAAGAAAAATAAAGTGAGAGGTCTACCTAGATTAAAGAAACCTAAAAATGTAATTTGCAAAGAATGTCAGTTGGGTAAGATGACAAAGTCTAGTTTCAAGAGAAAAAATTTCACTTCTGAGAATATCTTAGATTTGGTTCATATTGACCTTTGTGGACCGATGGGTGTACAAAGCTATTGTGGTGCTAGATATTTTATCTTGTTTGTTGATGATTATACTAGATTGATTCATGTAATGTTCTTAAAGGAAAAATATGATGCTTTTCAATTTTTTAAGTGGTATGTGGCTATGGATGAAAAGGAGAAAGCTAGAAACCTGAAGTTTTTGAGATCTGACCAACGTGGAGAATTTATATCCAACGAATTTAATCTATTTTGCAATGATAGAGGGATCAAAAGATAGATGTTTGCACCTAGAACTCCTCCATAAAATGGTATAGCAGAGAGAAGGAATAGATCTATTTTGGATTGTGCAAGGACATTAATGATTGAAAATAATGTTGCACAAAAGTATTGGAAAGAAGTTGTAAGTATAGATGTTTATACTCTTAACTGAGTACAAATAAAAAAAGGTACAAATCTGACACCTTATGAATTGTGGCATGGGTATGGACCTAATGTAAAGTACTTTAGAATTTTTGGAAGTAAATGCTACATATTAAAGGATAGTAGAAATGGAAAATTTGATGCTAAAAGTGATGAGGGTATATTCCTAGGCTATTCCACAAAAAGTAAAGCTTATAAGTGTTTGGACTCTAACACTAACTAAATTGTGGAAAGTGTGAATGTCAAAGTTGATGAGTATGCAGAGAAAAATGAAGCTGACAGTAAAAGAGAACCAGAAGATTATAGATCTTTTATGTATATAGAGGAAGGAGATGCAAGTGACAAACTTGCACCTGATGCTGACTCTCAGGTTAGCAATGTTGAGCATTAGGAAAACAATGCTGAGAGAGAAGAGGAATGTGATGAGCAACAAGAAGAAGCTACTGAGTATCAAGAAGAGGTTGTCGAGCATTTAGAAGCTAAATCTGACAATCTTGTTGGTGAACCTGATGAGAAAAATGAAAGGAGAGTAGAACCTATTCTAGCACAATATGCAAGGAGACATCACAAGCCTAAACAGATTATTGGAGATAAAGATACTGGAATTTAGACCAGAAGCAAGACAAGAGATCCAACATGTTTACTATGTGAATTTGAGATAAAGACAACAAAGGAGGCATTAGAAAATGAGGACTGGATAGAAGCAATGAATGAAGAGATAGACCAGATAGTGAAGAATGATATCTAGACTCTGGTCCCAAGACCAGAAAATAAGAATGTCATTGGGACAAAGTGGGTATTTTGTAACAAGCTGAATGAGCATGGTCATATCACAAGAAGCAAAGCTAGGCTAGTATGCAAAGGCTACACACAAGAAGAATGAATAGATTATGGGGAGACATTTTCCCCTATAGCTAGATTGGAAGGAGTAAGAACTCTGCTTGCATATGTTGCCTATAAAGATTTCAAGGTATACCAAATGGATGTTAAGTCTACATTTTTAAATGGTATATTAGAAGAAAAAGTGTATATTGAATAGCTAGAAGGATTTTTTGATCCAAACAAAAGACACATGGTTTGCAAACTGAATAAAGCATTGTATGAACTAAAGCAAGCTCCCAGAGCATGGTATGAGAGACTGCACAACTACCTAATATAGATTGGATTCTTGAGGACAAATGACACAAGAAATCTATACATGAAAGATGAAGAAGGTAAAGGAATATTGTTAGCTAAGATCTTTTTAGATGATATTATATTTGGTGGACAAGATGCCTTGTGTAAGAAATTTTCAAATGAAATGCAAACTGAATTTGAAATGAGTATGTTTGGGGAGATCAAATTTTTTGTTGGTTTACAAGTATATCAGATGGAGAAAGGAATTTTCATCACCTAATCTAAATATGTTCATGAGATACTGAAAACCTTTGGTATGGAATATTCAAGGCCAGTAAGTACTCCCATGGCTAATGGACAAAAGTTGTCTAAAAATGATGATGCTATAGAAGTTAACTAGACCTTGTATAGATCTATGATTGGAAAGCTACAATATGTTTTACATAGAAGACCAGATATTGCATTAGCTATTGGGATTGT
This sequence comes from Chamaecyparis obtusa, assembly GCA_027943335.1. Lineage (NCBI taxonomy): Eukaryota > Viridiplantae > Streptophyta > Pinopsida > Cupressales > Cupressaceae > Chamaecyparis > Chamaecyparis obtusa. Next base: position 433,306 of record BSBK01007207.1, on the reverse strand, counting down.
GGCGAGATTCTCTGCCAATTCTAAGGAAAATCACATGATGGCTGCCAAAAGAATCATGAGATATTTGAAGGGAACTACTAACTATGGATTGTACTACAAGAAGTATGAGAAGTTTGAACTGAGAGTGTATACAGATGCTGATTGGGTAGGAAATGTAAATGATAGAAAGAGTACTAGTGGTGGAGCTTTCTTTCTTGGACAGGGATTAGTTTCCTGGACAAGCAAGAAACAAAATTGCATTTCCCAATCTCCTGTTGAAGCTGAGTATGTGGTGGTAGTTGTGAACACTTGGTGGAGCTGTAAATGACAGAAAGAGTACTAGTGGTGGAGCTTTCTTTCTTGGATAGGGATTAGTTTCCTGGACAAGCAAGAAACAAAATTGCATTTCCCAATCTACTATTGAAGCTGAGTATGTGGTGGCATAAAACAATTGTTGGTAGGAATAAAAGAAGAAATCACTAAACCAATTGTCATTTTCTGTGACAACAAAAGTGCTATCAACATCTCTAAGAATCTAGGGATGCACACAAAGACCAAACACATTGCCATCAATTATCATTACTTGAGAGAACTGGTACAAGATAAAGAGGTCCGCATGGAATATGTGAATACAAAAGAACAACTAGTAGACATATTCACTAAGGCTTTACCTAAAGAAGCTCATGAATATCTAAGAAGTCAATTAGGGGTCCTTCCCCTAACTGAGGTTACCTAGTCAAGCTAAGAGCACTGCATCAAATGTGCTGCAAAGAATATCTAACAAGTTTATGCAAAGAAAGGTCACACTTTAGGAGCAGCCTAGAGTTGTGATAAGCATAGCACATACAAGAATCAGTCATAAGAAAAGATGAAAGAGGGAGAAATACTATTGCTAAGTTGAAAAGATGATATCTACATCTGCAAGATGTATGTTTTAGTTGTTGCTTTGGCATTTTTGTCAAAGAGGGAGATGATCACAGATGAATACACAGAATGAAATATTTTTTATGGAAGATCAAGTAAGAGGGATAAATTCAGTGGATGGTCATACAAGCATGGCTAATTGATTCTATATCAGAATGAAGCTAAGGATAATATAAATATTTTTGATGGACAGATAAGTTTTGGATTGGTTGGTAATTCATGTGATATTTATATGGTGTTGCCATCAATGCTAAAGAGGGAGATTTTTGGAAACTGGAATTGAAGCAATTGTTGTATTGTCATTGATGTCAAACCTTAACTAGTAAGATAGTTGCTATTTAAGAAAGTACCATATCTATTTGATTGTTGCTAAGGGGATAGACATGCTTGGTAACAATAGCACCTAAGGAAAGGTTGAGTTATCTTGATACTTCCATGAGTACTTGATTATGTGCCACAATGATCAGACAATGTATTGTTTATCTAAGTAAGAATGAAGACTAAATTGGTAGGCTTAGCTAAGAAAAATTGAAGAAATATAGTTTAAGCCAAGTGATGTTAGTGTCGACCAAGCTAGTATATGCTGAGTAAATTCAATGTTGACTGAACATTAGCTAATTGCCGAGGAAGATAGTATTAGCCAAGGAAAGAGTTTTTGAGGTGACCAAGCTTTCTAATGAAGACCAAGGAGTTGAACACAGTATTCACTGTGCGTCAATATTTTACATTTGAGGGAGAATTCAGATTTCCAATAGACATCATTGAATTCTTGGATTATGTAAAATGTGTTGACTTTATTTATTGATTGTATGAAAGCATTTAATGCACTATAAAAAAATTTATTCTAAATATATTAAGAGATTTGAGATATTTCTAGAAGGATAGGTGAAGAACATAATGTAAGATAGATTCAATGAATCTGACCTAACCCTAAGATCTACAAAGGAGATTAAGTGACAAAAGATGTATTGACCTAATAGAGGAAGTATTAAGGAAACCTAAGTTGAGGTTGAAGAAGAGAGATGTTGCTGGAAGTATTGTTGATGTTATTGACTATCTAAGAAGAGAAGGCTAAAGGAGAAGTGTTGTGATTGCTTGAAGAGAGTTCTGAGAAGATCAATGATGGAGATGGTAAAGGTTCATAGTCAGTAAGCCGGCATATGTGTATGGAATTGGATTTGATATTTTCAAAGTGAGTTGTATGTTTTTCAGATCAATACTACTACTACTTTCTAGCCATTGTATTAGTCAAAATCATTTTAACAGAGGTTGACCTAACACTCATAGGTATAAATCCTTTGAACAAGGTTGCATTGTAATGGAGTGTATGTAAGTCCTATAGCAAGGTGCACTTTTCACAGAGTGGTTTAAATCCTTTAACCGGGTCACACCTGACAGTGTGTTTGTAACCTTTGACAGGGTTGGCTTTTCACCGAGCTCACTTCAGAATAGTGAACATAATAGTAACATGTTACAAAGTGGTTTTTCCCAAATTGGGTTTCCACTCGAAATCACAGTGTTGCCACTTGTGTGAATGTTTTGGTTTGAAGATTTCTATGTTTTACAAGTTATATGCTATTGGATAAGTGGACTGAACTGTTATATGTTTCTGTTATGAAATCAGTAATGACCGAGTAGCTATTGGTTATTAGATCTAATTTGTTGAAGAGTTTTAAAGTTTGTTTTATCCATCTAGACTTGAGATCAACTGATTCACCCCTCCTCTCTATTTTTCTAAATCATATTAACATTAGTATCATCAACAATTTCTTCTGTTGGGGTAAAGGTTAACAACTTGAGGAAAATATTTGAAGATGATGAGAAATGAAGGTTCGAAATTCACAAGAGAAATCTATTTAGTATGGTGTGTTTGAATGAAGCTATATCTTAAAGGTATGGGTGATCAATATTGGGATCATTTGATTACAAACTATATTTTCCCCTCAGGAGTTCTAACTACAAATATATTAAATATTAGACAATAACATACTACTACTATGGACACAATTGTAAATACCATTTCAGATTCATAATCCATAGATATCAAAGACTTGGATACTGCTCATGAGATGTGGGAGGAGTTGAAAATTTTCTATGGCGGAGATCCACATTTGTATAATAAAAAGTGACAGCTTGAGAGGAAAGTATGATGAAATGAGAATAGAATAAAATGAGAACATAGAGCAATATAGTTAGAGAATCAAAGAGTTTATTGCTGCTATCCAAGGGGATGGTGGTAATCTTCCCGAGGAGGATGTGGTAAGAAAAGTGTTAAGAACTCTTTTACCTCAGCATGCTATTATATTTTTAGGCATTCAAGAGCTTAGATCTCTAGGAACAATTATTGTTACTCTTGATGCTTTAATAGGAAAGTTGACTACATTTGAATTAAGCAATTATGACAATAGTTTGCCTAAAATAGAAGTTTATTTTCAGTCATCATTGACTCTTACACCATATAGGAAATGAAAGGAGATATCTAATAACTCTTTAGCATTTTATTCTAATGACTATGAATCTGTCATGTTTGAAGAATGTGAACGTGAAGAATTGGAAGCATTATTTTTAAAATACTACCTAGAGGAAAAGGTAAATTTATAATGATAAGCTACCTTTGAAATTATTTTCATATAATTATATAGGAAGCATTGCCTCTATATATCATAAAAATGACAGGAAGGAGAAGCCAAGGAGATTCAAGGATAAAAATGAGAAAGAATGTTGGTTTGATGAGGAAGGTGTTACTAATGAATAATTTGATGGTAGAGATGAAAAAGAGATTTTCTTTGTTGCAGTAAAGGAAGAAACCTCAAAAGAAGGTGGGAAATGTTTAGTGTCTAACATGAATCACATGGGTGACTAGATAATTGACAGTGGATGTACTCTCCATATGAATGATGATAGGAGAAAATTCATCAAAATAGAGGAATATGATGGAAATTTAGTAAGATTTGGTAATGATGCTTCCTGTATGGTGAAAGTTAGAGGATCCATTTTCTTAAATGATAAGAGTAATTTTGATGATGTTTACTGGGTTGATGGTTTGAAATACAACTTGTTAAGTGTAGCTCAATTAGGCAATAAATTATCTGTACATTTTTTTAATAATTATAAATTTATAGTAATTGTAGATTTGAGTTCAATGAAGGGATATGTAGGATCATTGGGAAAATAAGAGAATTGATTGCTAGAGTTGAACAAACATAAGGTAACTTATTCCATCTAAATACTATAATCAAGAATTGTCTAATTAGTAAGGTAGAAGACTAGAGTTTATGGGACAAAATATTTTGTTGTGTAAATTTTTATAACCTTGTCAAAGTTAGTAAGATGAAGATAATGAGGGGTTTGTAAGACCTACTAAAGATAGAAAATGTGATGTGTAAAGAATGTCAGATTAGGAGGTTAACTAGTTGAAGTTTTATTAGTAAAAATTACTTTTGAAAGTATCTTAGATCTGGTTCATACTAATCTATGTGGTCCAATGACAACTCAGAGTTAATATGGTGATATATATTTCATGTTTCTTGTTGATGATTATTCATGAATGATGTTAATTTTTTTTCTTAAGGAAAAATTAGAAGCTTTTCCATGTTCAAGATCTACAAAGATAGAGTGGAGGAGACTGGTAAGGCCCTAAAATGTCCCATATATGATAGAGGAGGTGATTTTACTTCACATGAATTTATTTCATATTATATCATCTTAAAATGGATACACTCATTATCTAAAACCTTTTAGCTCCCATCCTTTACCGACTTTATGAACCATGGGTGGATTTGTGCTCAATCCCCATTTTCTCCTATTCTATCCAATATCTTTCATTTTCAGTTGTGGAGTCTCCAAGACCTTAGGGATGGATTCCTATAGGCTAATCCTAGAATAGGTCAACCAAGTCAACCTATTTTAGAATAGGAAACCATATTCCCTTGAGATTGTAATTCCCAAGGCTAGTATTGTCTTAGGGAATTAAATTGTAAGATTAGATGACCTAGTTATCTTTCTTTATTTTTTGACTCATAAACTAGTATAAAAGGAAGCCTAGGCACCTCATTTTGACATCCATTAACTAATATCATCTATTATAATCTATTATCATATATAAATAACATGATAAAGGCCAACCATTCAATTATTCATCAAGCATTCAAGATTCAAGGATCCTTTGTGAGCATTTTCTCTTCAAGATCTAGCATTTTTTGGCCATTAAGGGAGGAGATCTACATTGTGAAATTAATCACCTTCTTAATTAATGCATGTTTACATCCATGACTCCATGATGTGGTTTTGGTAGATCCATTATAGTTTTTGAGATTTGCTACATCCACCATTTCAAATTCAACATCTTCAACATACAAGAATTACATGCCATCAATGTTAGAAAGATGAACCAAAATGATGAAGCTATAGTCAATTTTATCAAAGCAAGAAGAAACATAGCTCTTTGATACCATAGAGTTAGTTTGTATCTACAACATAAAATTGAAACTTACTTTGGATAAGGTTCCAATCCTTGCATTCTCAAAAAAATAGAAAATATAATTATGTCTTCAGGTGTAAACCACTCTACAATATTTTTAGACCCAAAGAAAGTAAAAATAAAGAACAAATTTGAAGTTAAAAAATCTCTAAGTTTCCTAAGGATGTTGGGCTTGGCACTCTTCTATGAGAATCATAGATCATGATTTATTACCTATGTTGGTTGAAAAAATAATGGAACCTAACATGGGAAAATAATAAAATTGCAAGATTATACACCTAGCTAGATTATTGGCACAAAAAGAGAGAAATGTTTATTCAATTATTCAAAGAGAGACAAATAATTTTTTTCCAAAATTGATCTTGGTCTAGTAATTCATCACTTGGTTATAGGACTAAGGGAAAATCATCTCATATAAAAGTTGAAAAAAGTGCACCCTCAACTTGCACTATTTGTAAAAGTAGAACTACACGAGCTCATAGATGTTGGTTTCATAAGGCCTATTAACTTTGTAGAATGGATCTTTAATTTTGTACTAGTTTAAAAATGTAATGGAGGCATCCAAATATACACAAATTTCATATATTTGAATAAATATTGTCTTAAGAATAACTTCTCCTTCAAAATAATGACATAATAGTATATATATAATAGCTAGGCATGAGTTTCTATGCCCCATGAATGGTTTTTTGGATTATAATTAGATTAAGTGAGCACCCGAGTATAAAACAAAAATTGTATTTAACTTTTCCTTGGGGAATATTTTGTTAGAACATCATGCCTTTTAGATTGGGGAACACTTAGGAAACATATCATAATGCAATGACCACTATCTTTCATGACATGATGCATACCTATTTATGGAATACTATATGGGTAAACAACTTGGAAAATAATTCCAAAATGTCTATATTTTTAAATTTTAGATAAGATTTCAAAAGGTTAGACAAAGAAAAAGTGTAACTAAATCCAAAGAAATGTGTCTTTGTAGTGACCTTAGGGGAAATCTTAGGATACATTTTCTCTCATAATGGGAATGAATATGATCCTACTCAAATAAAATCTATACATGACATGACACCTCCTTATAACATCAATCATTTGAGATCTCTATAACAGATACTAGAGTCCATCTACTACTTCATAGAACAACTAGAAAATAAATGTCAACCTTTTTAAAAATCTATTACAATATAATTTTCATTTCAAATGGAATGATATATGAGAACTATATTTTCAATAAATAAAGGAATTTTTAATGTCATCACTAGTATTGGTACCCCCTAAGAATGAAAAACTCTTACTTCTTTATATATGATCAAGTTATTTAGCATTAGAGGCACTTTTAGTACAACATGATTTTGAAGGATAAGAAAGAGATATTTATTATATCATTTGTACCCTAGTGATATATGAGTTCAATTATACCCCTCTTCAATGATCATGTATTTTAATAGTCTTTTCCTCGTGGAAATTTTTTCATTACATGCTTACTCATAAAATAAAGTTCATTGCAAAGAATGATCTTGTCAAGTATCTTGTGAATAATGCATCTCTTGTATCACAAATAGATAAATGTATCATGATAAATTAGTGGATTAGACATTGAGTAAGTAAAAAGGGAGGTTGTAAAAAGAGAAGAAATAGCATACCAACTTGCAGATGCCCTTTTGACTGATGATCATCCTCATATGAAAGAATTTTTTTTTTACTAAACCTTCACAATGGAGTCTACATAACCATGAACTTTGTAATTAGATAGTTTTCAAACATAGAGAGGGTCTAGTATTGGTATCCTATTTTTCACACCACAAGGGGATTGTGTACCTAAAGATTACAAGATAAATTTATACTATACAAACAATATAGAAAAATAGGAAGCAATTACCATTGGAATTTGTATGCCTATATAGTGGAAAATTTCATAGCTCTATGCCTTTAGTGATTCTCAACTAGTAACCAGATAAGAAAATTGTTTCTATAGAACAAAATATGAAACTTTGTTATTATATAAGAGAATAGTGGATGATTTCAAGTAATACTTCACATTGATATTTTTTTATAAAATTCCTAGGTATAAAAATAAGAGTGTATATACTATGGCTACTATAATCTCTCTTGTACATATAAAAAAAAATGCTACATAGTATGATTTATTACTAGATCCCATCTCAATACCAACCTAATAGGTATCCCAATATGATATTATCTATCATATCATTGGTGTTTATTAAATTTGGTATGGTGATATCTATGTCTATCTTCGAAAAAATTCATTACTACCTAACCTATCCAATAAATATTATAATACCTTTATAACTTGTGAAAATTGGTTAAGAAATAAAATTAGTTTTATATAGATGGTGACTTCATACACACACCCACATAGGAATTACAGTTTAGTACTAAACCTTGGTAATTTTATCAATTGGGACTCAACCTTGTGGATAAGATCAATTTACCTTCCACTAATGATATATATTCACCATGACCACCATTGACCACTTCACAAAATAGACCAAGTCTATTTTCATCACACATATTACCAATAAGAAAATCACTACATTCATCTTTAATAACATCATAATCTAGTTTTATCAACCCCTTTCTATTGGCATGTATAATGGGTGTCCCTTCAAAAGTCATGATCTCCATGAAATTTGAGAAAATTTCTAAATCCAATATTTTTTTTTAATAGCATGTTATCCTCAAGGTAATGGATAGGCTAATGCCTAGAAATAAAAAGTATCTCAAAAATCCTAAAGAAGATTAACGACTCTCGTTGCAACTAGCACATCCAACTTAAGTCCACCTTGCATTCCTATTACACTATCTTATGTGTGTGGTGAAAATGTGAGACACTTCTATAAACCATTACACTTTAGGGAATCCATGAAGAAGGAAGTCTCAAGAAGCCTCTTTTAGCTTCCTATTTATGAGGTGCAAGAATCTAAAATAGTATGAATGGTGGCTCTCAAATGAACCTTAAAGATAGACCCTTGAAAGGTGGACCATGGCATGGAAGATTCAAATGATGATGCAAATGAAAGTAATCTAAGATGATATGCAAGAACTAAGATATCATGTAAATGAAAGAAAAAGGAAATCACAGTTAGTTTAGAAAGATTAAAATACCTCCTAATTAAGCTATGTGATCCAAGCTAAATGAAATAAGGAAATACTAGTCTAAGATGTAAGTATAGGAAACTAGCATGCGAGATGAAAGTGAGGGCTCCAAGTGTTCGAAGAATGAAAGTAGAGAAAATAATATCATAAAAATAGCATGAGTGAAAGATATATCTATTATGAAAAAGTGAGGACTAGCAATGATAACAATATTCCAATGCACAGTCGAAGCAAAATAGAACACTAAAATAGAGACTGAAAGATAAGACAATATCATAACTGATATGATGCAATGAGAAATAATATATCCAAAGAGTGAATAGATAAGATAAAAGAATCAATTTGTAGCTTTGAAAGATAGTTTATTCCAACCCCCTCAAGATTGAAATCAAAATGAGGTAGAGAATATGCAGAAATGAAATAGATTTGATTAAATCAGGTTAAGATAAGGTTCAAGATTATTGATAAGTGTACAAGACCAAGTTAACCACAAAGTGATGAAAATTTAGCCCAGTTTGAATAAGGTTGACTAAAAAGGTATAACATTAGCATTATGTCAAAGCAAGAAGAAAGGTGATGAAATGACAATGTAGAAGAGGAAATGGTGATTTCCTCAAAAGATTCAATAGATTATCCTCAAAGGCTCAGTCAACTGCACCTAGAAGAAAATAATTTAAAATACAATTTTGACAATAAAGATGAAGCCAATTTTTAATTTCTATCCCAAAATGGATCTAGGACATCAAAATTAGGTAAGGGTGCAATTAGATATGATAATATGATTAACCCCTTGAGATTATAGGAAGAAGAAAAAGGAAAATGGGTGAAAGATTAAAGAGGTGACAAAGACATGGTTAAGAGGGAAGATATGTGATTGAGCACAATTGACTATCCATTTGAAATGATGAAAGATACACTATTCTAACTCATATGAAAACTAGAATGAACCCTAAAATGGAAACTACTATGAAGATGCAAAGTGTGACTTGCAAGGGTCAGTTAGATAGGTCCCTATTTTTATCATTGAGCCTTATTAAGGAACATAGTAGGATCATACAACCATCACTAGTGCAAGAACAAATATGAAGACATGAATATGATCTATACCAGATAGAATGTAGGAAACACATGTAAGCATTGAGGCATAAGAGCCAATATGTCCTGAACATAGTTTCCAAGTTAATGTTACAATATTATACCAGTATCGAAGTATCAATACCAAGATAACCATAGTATAGTCTTGCATAAGTAAACACAATATAATTGCCAGCAATATAGCTATAAATATCCCACTATCTAAGGGGTCAAAGAAAAAGACACCTAGAATAATAAAAGAAATACCCACAGAAAAAAATTAAAGAAAACATGCCTCATTACCGTAGTTCTCTAGTCGTGAGATTCTGAAGAGACTAAGGAGGGAACATCAGTGAAAATCATGAATAAAAAACAAAATTCAATGAAAATATCATTAAGCATATCTCAGTCATTTCAATTTAAGCGCAATGTGAAAAATGAAAAAGATGATCAATGACTCACTCAGACTCATGCTTATAGGTGATAAATATCACACAATCCTAGACTATGGATAAAGAAACGACTCAAGTTAGCATACCTGATAAGTGTTAAGAAAAAATCTATGTCAAAGAAAGTGTTGAGAAACACTATTTTGGGGTGAGTCACTAAGAAACACCATCATGCACCAAAGGAGGATATAGTTCATGCCCCCTAGTCCTAGACAAAGATCAATCCCAGAACAAAGAGATTGGAGATGAAAGTTGAAAGGGTTTAGAGCGCAAAGATACAAGGTAATAGATATAAGAGCATGGTTCTCAAGTAGTGTATATTTCCAAGTTTTCACTAGTTGGATAGACTATTTTTTCTAGCATGACTCTTGTTTCTAGGTTTTCATTTTTTTTTGGTTTATGCATTAGAGCGCGTTTTTGCCAGGTTTGCACTAAGATGATCTTTTTAAGGACTTTTTCTACTCTTCAAGATTTTTTTAGGAAATTTTATGATTTTAAGGGTTTTTTTAGCATCTTTTATGATTTTTTCAAGACATTAAGATATGTACAAAGATCTGGAGCATCATGCGTAGAATTTAATTAGATGAAGTATGTTGATAAGTTCAAGGAGATATTCTCTCTTAGGTGTAAAAAGATGATAGTCACCAAATCCAAAATAATTTGTAACTATGTAGGGACCTAGATAATTTGGTTCAAATTTCCCTTGTTGTGCTCTATTTTGTTGATTTTTGGGATTCTCTTTCAAGACGAGGTCTCCAGCCTAAAATTATCTAGAATGAACCATTTTGTTATAGATTTGTGACATCATTTTTAGATATACCCTCTTTTGATTGAACGTAGCTCTTCTACGCTCATCTAGAAGTTCTAGTTCTTGTATGCGCATGATTCTATAGTCATCTACTATGATGAGGCCTTTTAATGAAACCCTTAAGGAGGGTAACTCAACCTCAAAAGCTAAACTAGCTTTAGATCCATAAAAAAGAGAAAAGGATGTAGCTCTAGTAGGTGTGTGAATACTAGTTTTGCAGGCCCATAGTGTAGGGTTGATTTGTAAGTGCCAATCTCTTCCCGACTTGTTACCTATCATGTGTAAGCCTTTCAATATTGTCTTATTAGAAGCTTCATCCTGGTCATTTCCTTGAGGGTAGTATATTGAATACTAGTGTTGTTTAATCTTAAATTTCTTACATAACTTCTTAAGGTCCTTATGTTTGAATTGTCCTCCATTATCAATAACTATGAAGGAAGGTATGTCGTAGAAAAAAATGATATAATTGAGGATGAAAAAAGACACTATTTTCCTAGTACTAGTTGAGAGAGGAATAAACTCAACCCAATTTGTAAAATAATCTATTGTAGAAATGATAAACTTGTGTCCACTAGATGAGTTAGGATGTATTTGAGCTACCAAATCAAAAAACCACTACTGAAAAGGCCAATGTGTATTATATGGAATAATTTATCTTCCTGGAACATGGATCAAATTCCTATTTATTTGACACTTCTTACAAGACATAGCATAGTGTATGGCATCTATTTGCATTAATAACTAGCCCTTAGTAGCTTTCGAGCTAGTGCAAGACCTTTAGAGTGAGACCCACATATGCTATCATGGACATAAGCTATTCCATGTTCAAACTCATCTTTCTCTAGAAACCCAATAAGTGTTTTGTCTAGACCCTTCCTAAAAAAGTCACCGAAGATGAGGGTATAGTGGGAAGTGTTTCAAATGAGTTGTCATTTCTCATTGCAGGTTAGGTTATCAAGAATGATTTGGTCATGCATGCAAGATTAAATATTATCATATCAAAAAGAATCATGACCAATCAAAATACATATGACACAATTATCAAGGGAATCATAGGAAAGGAATTGTAGTTATTTCACTAGAAATTGAAATCTGGACTCATGCTCCTCCAACTGTAAGATAGAAGACAAAGTAGCTATGACATCAGCTGCCATATTTTTAGCTCTAGGAATCTACTAGAATGTGACAAAGGTGAATTAATTCTTAAGATCATCAAGAATCATCTCTTAAGGAATCAATTTAGCATCTTTGGTTTGATATCATCATTATTTTGATTGATGATAAGATGAGTCTCCAAAAATATGTAGTTCTATGATCCTCCATTGAATGCCTAGTTTAATCGCATTTATCAAAGCCACATATTTTTTTATGTTGATCATGAAAGAAAATAAAAACTTATATGATTTTGGGATAGTATAACCATGAGGTTTCATAAACAAAATAGAAGCTCCAACACCATTATGTGTGTGAGTCCACCAAAGAAAATATTCCATGTTAACTCAGTCACATACATAATAAATGAATCCAAAAAATCAATTTGTATTGGAGCATCATCTTGTAGAGGTAATTTATCAATTTGTTCAACAATTGCTTATCTTTTTATGGCCTTACAATCATTGTAATCATTGTCCATTTTGCTAGTAGACCGTTACAAGTAGATTTACTTAGTGGGTATGTGCAGGATCATGGTATGATAAAAAGTGGTGATGTGAAAAAGAAGTCATGATTGATAGACTCTTTGAAAAACAACTATATGTTAGGATTGAGTAATATTCAGAGGGGGGTTGAATCAGTATTGCAAAACTTTATTTACAACTTTAAACAATTATAAAAAAATCCAAAGTAATGCAAAAATGAAAAGAGCATATAAGCACAACACATTACTCATGACACCATGATTTGTTCTCAAGGAAACCTTGATTAAAGGGAAAACCCTAGTGGGGATGATACCCACAAATATGCACTAAAGTATAATGTCCATGTTAAGAGATATATCCCTATTAGGAGCTGATTGTTACAAAGTACATTTTCTTGCTAGAGGATTACAAAAACCTTGTTAGGGGCATACAAAACACCTGGTTAAAGGTGGTGAGCACACTGCTCTTACACTCAATATTGTCCCAAAATAGTTCACAAAATAGGAACAATACAAGCACTTATCTTGCTTAGATAGTTCTAGTTGTAGCTCTTCCTCCTACTGATCTCACATCTAACTTATGTTCACTTTTTCATAAAAACTTCCATCACTACCTTCTTTCACAAGAGAAATCTATATTTATACACCATTAGCTTTCCAGTCGGCTCCACAAATGACATATTAAAACTTGTTGATGAAGGGTGCTCCCCTTAATACCACAAACACATAACAGAAATAGAGAAACAACAATAATAATATGCAAGAACAGAAAATTGGCTTCTTATTATCTCCACAAATGTGGAATTACAAACTTTCAAAATTATAACATGCAAAGCCACATGGGCATTCCCTTACAATATTTTGTAGGACAAAGCCTCGAATCAATACCCGGATCTACGACCCAGAACTTCCCTAGACAACACTACGGGCCTTCTTTATATAGGCAATTTCCACCGCCCGAGAAGGTTCCAGAAATTTAGCCCTAAGGGCCAACCCAACTTAGAATTATTTTATTTTTCAATTTATTACATCAAAGTCAGCTCAAAATAACTTTTGAAACCCGAACAAAAATTTTGAAGAAAAATTATTTTCCACTATTTCAGGTGGCCTGACTTCCGGAGACCATAAGTCATCACTAGTTGACCCGATTAACTATTATAACCCCATTTCAGAAACACCACAAAGCACTCTATAGGCTTGACTTGCGCAAAGTGCCCGTCACCCAAATTTTCAACCTCATCTGGGGCCTCTAAAGCCTTCAAAACTAAGTTCGAAGTTTCTATACCCTGCTGCCAATACCAAAAATCTTCAATATCTTCAAAACTAGATCTGATCTAGCCATGAAACTTTGCTGGTAGGCTGATATGACTAAGATGAACCTCCACATGTAAAATCAGAACATTTCAAGATCGTAAGGCCAACTTACTAAAAATAGCAAGTTTCCATAAATAGCAGTTCTGCACAAGATAGCCCTTATTGAATACAAAAACAAAAATATTTTTTGGGTGATGCAAGATTTCCCTTACACCCAAGATGCTCCTGCATCAGACACCTGGGGTAATTTGAGAAGTGACCCTATCATGACTCAGGTGTGTAGAGGAAAACCAAGATGGTTAACCTCCTCCTTTGTTAGCCATGATGAATCTTCAATAGGTCATCCTTTCCATTTGACCAAATACTCTTCATATGTCTTGTTCCTTGTGCTTCTGCCAACATGACTGTCCAGTATGTCTTCAATCTCCTTGATATCTGAACTGGTTGCTGGAATACTCCACTATGCTGCTACAACCTCATCTTCAACACCTCCTTCATGATACCCTGTCAAATCTAAAATGTTAAACACTGGTGAAATATTCAGCTCAGTAGGCAATCCTACCTCATATGCATCTCCTAAATCATGCTTCTTCAGTATCTTACATGGTCCAAACTTCTTCATTTTCAGCTTATTATATGTACCAACTGGAAACCGCTCCTTCTGAAAATGAACCATGACTTCATCCCCAACCTAAAATTCCTTATGCCTCCTTTTCTCATCTGCCTTAGTCTTATACTTTGCATTCATCTTGGTAATATGCTTCCTCACCTCCTCATGGATGTTCTTCAAGTGTTCTACAAAATCCTCAGCTTCAGCACTACTTATTTCTCCTTTATCTATCTTTCTCAACTAAGATGCATTTCTTGGACTACTTCCATATACAATCTGGAATGGTGATTTACCAGTGCTCCTATTGATAGAATTATTGTTTGCAAATTCTGCCTATGGTAAAATCAAATCCCATCCTATTGGCTTATCTCCAACCAAACATCTTAGCAGATTTCCCAAACTTCTATTCACCACCTCTGTTTGTCCATCAGTCTGTGGATGATGTGATGAACTAAACTTCAAATCTGTCTTCAACTTCTTCCACAATGTACGCCAGAAATATCCAACAAACTTAGTATCTTGATCTAAAACTATGGTCTTTGGCAAACCATGTAGTCTCACCACTTCTCTGAAAAACAATTCTGCTACATGAACAACATCATTAGTCTTCTTGTAGGGAATGAAATGTGCCATCTTTGAAAATCCGTCAACTACTACAAAAATTGAATTATGTCCCCATTGAGTCATCGGTAAACCAAGAAAAAATTACATACTGATATCCTCCCAAGGCTTCTTTGGTATAGGTAATGGCTGATATAACCCTGTATTCTACTTCACTCCCTTCGCCATCTGACATACTCTGCAACTCTGTACAAAATTCTTCACATCTTGCTACAATTGTGGCCAATAATAATTCTCACCAACCAAAGCAAGGGTTTTATCATGACCAAAATGTCCAGCAAATCCCCCACTATGCTTTTCCTTGATAAGATTCTCCCTCATAGAACTTCATGGAATACACAACTGACTCCCTCTGAATAGCATATCATCCTGGATGATGAAATCCAACCATTTCATCTTGTCTAGAGTAACAGGTTCTGTACAAGCTTTCCAAGCTTCACCAAAATTGGGATCCTCTGGATACAAATTCTTGAGTTCCTTGAACCCAACCACCTCAATCTGCATCTTTGTTAGCAATAGTTGCCTTCTGCTAAGAGCATCTGCAACCCTATTAGACTTTCCACTTCTATGTTTCAAAACAAATGTATAACTCTGCAAAAACTCAACCCATTTCAAATGCCTCTGATTCAACTTTCCTTAACTATTCAAATATTGCAAAGCTTGATGATCAGTATACAAAACAAACTCCTTAGAAAGAAGATAGTGTCTCCACTTCTTCAATGCCTGAACTATAGCATAAAATTCTTGATCATAAACATAATATTTTCTCTTGGCATCATTTAACTTCTCACTGAAATAAGTAACTGGTTTACCTTCTTCACTTATAACAGCTCCTATTGTGGTACCACTAGCATCACAATCTACTTGAAACACCTTATTAAAATCTGGAAGTGCTAAAATAGGTTGTTCTATAACTTTTTGTTTCAACAATTGAAAACTCTTTTTTGCCCCATTAGTCCACTTAAACTCTTTTCCATCCCCTCGCATTGTTTCAGTCAAGGGTCCACAAATACTGCTAAAATTTCTGATAAACTTTCTGTTAAAGCTAGCCAAACCATGAAAATATCTTACCTCAGTAGCACTCCTTGAAGTAGGCCATTCAAGGATAGCCTGTACCTTTTCTGGATCCATTTTTAGACCTTCTGCTGAAACTACAAATCCCAAATA
Source organism: Chamaecyparis obtusa (assembly GCA_027943335.1). Lineage (NCBI taxonomy): Eukaryota > Viridiplantae > Streptophyta > Pinopsida > Cupressales > Cupressaceae > Chamaecyparis > Chamaecyparis obtusa. The sequence continues at coordinate 417,118 of BSBK01007207.1, read as the reverse complement.
CACTAACTCTTTCTTCACAAAACTGCACTTCTTCAAATTAATCAACAATTTCTCATCTCTCAACTTCTCAAACACCATATGAATATGAATCATATGCTCCTCCAATGTCTTGCTAAAGATTAAAATATCATCTAGGTAAACAATGACAAACTTACCCAAAAATTCCTTCAGAACCTCATTCATGAGCCACATCAAAGTGCTTGGTGCATTGGTTAGCCCAAAAGGCATGACTAACCACTCATACAGTCCTTCCTTTGTCTTGAAGGTAGTCTTCCATTCATCTCCTTCTCTGATCTAAATCTGGTGATATCCACTCTTCAGATCTATCTTTGAGAAATACACAGCCCCACTCAAACAATCCATAATATCATCCATTCGTGGCAATGGAAACCTATACTTGATTGTGATCTTGTTTATTTCTCTAGAATCTATACACATCCTCTATTCTCCATTCTTCTTTGGTGCTAATACCACTGGTACAGCATAGGGACTCAGACTCTCTCGAATCAACCCCTTCTATAATAACTTGTGTACTTGTCTGTTCAACTCTTCACTTTCTGCTGGTGTCATTCTGTGTGCTGCCTTGTTTGGCAAACTGGCTCTTGAAATCAAATCCATTTGATGACTAATCTTCCTTACCGGTGGTAATCCATTAGGTACATTATCAAATACAATATCTTGAAACTCACTCAACAAATCTGCAACCTCTACAGGTACATCCTCTACTTCTTCTTTACCAACTTTTAGAATTAAAGAAAAACACACATGCTCATGCCTCATACCATCTAGGAATTTTCTTCCATCAACAAATATTATTCTTGCATTACCACATACCTTTTCCTCGATCTCCTTCAATGGCTTTAGCTTATGTCGCACTCCATCCTTTGTTAGGGAATAGGTATTCACACGGCCATTGTGTACAACACATCTGTCAAACTGCCACGGTCTACCCAACAACATATGACATGCATCCATAGAGATGATATCACATAGTACCTCATCTTGGTACTCGCTGATCTTGAACTTTAATAGGCACTGTTCACTGACCATGACCTTGTGGTCATCCTGCACCCAGGCAATCTGATATGGATGTGGGTGTTTCTCTCTCTTGAGCTTCAACTTTGTCACCATCTCTTCTGACACCAAATTGTCAGTGCGTCCACTATCGATAATCACATCACAGCATTTACCCTCACACTTGCATCTAGTGCAAAATAGGCTCCTCCTTTGTTCAGGTTCATTCTCACCACTCAACAGGACTCTTTTATTAATCAGTATTTCTCCTCTTTTAGCATCTTCAAAATTTGATGATCTAGCATCTTCATCTACATGTGCAACTCTAGCCTAGCCTTCATTTCTCCTGTCTATTCTACCTTGGTGTCAAGGACATTCAAATGCCCTATGACCTTCTTCTCCATAGTGAAAACATGTTCCACGGAAGCCTCCTCTTTCAGATCCTTGTCCTCTTCCTCTTCCTCTCTGATCTCTATTACTCTGATCTTGGAAACAATTGGAATTATTTCCTTTTTGATTCTGACTGCTACTAGCCTCATCCTTCTTTTTCAGATCTTCATTTCAGCCACCATATGACCATTTGCAAGATCTTCCACCATGACCTCTTCTATTTTTTTTGCTCTCAAACTTCTTGTTCATCCTTTCCTCTACTTTTAGGGCAAACTGGTATGCCTCCTCAATACTATTCTTTCGAACTAGATTCAACTCCTCCTAAATGTTTTCCCTTAACCCATTAAGGTATTGGGAAACTTTCTCCTTATTAGCTTCTGCATGGCGTATTCTAATGAGGAGTCGATAGAACTCCTCTGTATACTCCTAAATAGATCTTCCTGCTTGCTTCAAACTTTGCATTTTCTTTAGTAGGTCAAGCTCATAATCAACAGGAATGAACTGTCGCTTCAATTTATCCACCATCTGATCCCATCTTGTGATTTTATCTTTCCCTCTTCTATTTCACTCCAACTGAATCTCTTGCCACCAAATCTTCGCATGACCTTTCAGTCTAGCCTTCGCAAATTTGACCCTATTAGGATCCTCAACATCTTCATGCTCAAAATATTCCTCACATTCATTGATCCAGTTGATCAATTCCTCTGGGTTAAGATTTCCAGAAAATGTAGGAACCTCAATCTTAGGTCTTTTCCCAATCTTGGAAATCACCTGAAAAAGTCTTTCTTCCTCCTAGTTCACAACTTCAGCTTCTCCTTCTTGATATTCTTCTTCAGCTTCATCATCGCTTTCATCTCTGACATTAAGATTCATTCCTCTACAAATCTCTTCTTGCAATGCTCGCACTTGTCTCTACAGCTCTCTAACCTTAGATGTCACAACACTAGCTCTTCCGCCATGTTCTCTTCATGGAGGCATTTTCGCGATGCGTGCTGAAACCCTAACCATGATCTTGGTGCAAACTACCTCATAGTCGGCGATCTATTTACACACTCAAGAATTCTTGCTCTGATACCACTTGATGAAGGGTGCTCCCCTTAATACCACAAACACATAATAGAAATAGAGAAACAACAATAATATGCAAGAACAAAAAATTGGCTTCTTATTATCTCCACAAATGTGGAATTACAAATTTTCAGAATTACAATATGCAAAACCACATGGGCATTCCCTTACAATATTCTGTAGGACAAAGCCTCGAATCAATACCCAGATCTACTACTCAGAACTTCCCTAGACAACACTATGGGCCTTCTTTATATAGGCAATTTCCACCCCCCGAGAAGGTTCCAGAAATTTAGCCCTAAGGGCCGACGCAACTTAGAATTATTTTATTTTTTAATTTATTACGTCAAAGTCAGCTGAAAATAACTTTTGAAACCCGAACATAAATTTTGAAGAAAAATTATTTTCCGCCATTTCAGGTGGCCTGATTTCCAGAGACCATAAGTCATCACTAGTTGACCCGATTGACTATTATAAGCCCATTTCAGAAATGCCACAAAGCACTCTATAGGCTTGACCCATGCAAAGCACCCATCACCCAAATTTTCAACCTCATCCAGGGCCTCTAAAGCCTTCAAAACTGAGTTCAAAGTTTCTATACCCTGTTGCCAATACTGAAAATCTTCAATATCTTCAAAACCAGACCTGATCTAGCCATGAAACTTTGCTGGCAGGCTGATATGACTGAGATGAATCTCCACATGTAAAATCAAAACATTCCAAGATCGTAAGGCCAACTTACTAAAAATAGCAAGTTTCCATAAATAGCAGCTCTGCACAAGATAGCCCTTATTGAATACAAAAATAGAAATATTTTTTGGGTGATGCAAGATTTCCCTTACACCCAAGATGCTCCTGCATCACTTGTGCAAATGATATATATGGAGTCGGTGCTCTTATATTATCAAAGAGTCAGCACTATACTTTATTTGCATGACTTAGCACATTATCATATTCATCATGCTTTCCTTAATCATCACAACTATTCATGTACCCTCATATACTATTTTACTATCTTCGCATACCTTCTGAACATTGGATCTCATACATGATCTATCCAAAACTTATGCGATCTTAACTAAAGTATTTGCATATACCAAAAGACCTCCAGTTAATGTCACAAGCCAAAATACCTTGTATGTCTCCATCGCTATCCAAAATTGTGGCACTATACCCTATTTTCCTAATTCTGGACTTAGTCATTTTCATGACTATGAATCTAGTTGCAATCTCCATACCATGCAATCATACTTATCATAAGTGTTTCCATAAATGAAAACCCTTAGAGGATTTCAAGTACTCCAAATAATCACATGCCAACAATCTCTCCCTTTTTCATTGATGGCAACACTTAGAAAAATGAGTAAGTGTCATAGAGCACTTCTCTTCTTTTCCTTCTCTTTTTCTTCCTCTCCCTTTGTCATCAATGGCAACGGTTAATCTCAAAATTTCAAAACTAAAGCATAGGTGGTCTATTTTTTGCTTACCAGATTTAAGACATCATGGAAACATGTTTCCAAGGTCTTAAACTCCTCATCCCATGAACTTATCAGTAGTCCACTGACATGGATTAACCCCTTCAGTGCATATGATGTTGTCCCTACTACTTTAAGCTCAGTGAGAGTAGATACTATCATAGAAATTTCAACCTTTATGATCTCAGAGAGATGAGTCTCCAATATTGAGAGCTTGGGAGTTAATAGGTGTCTTAGCATACCAAATCTGTCAGCAACTCTCCCTTTCTCTAATTCCAGTATCCTTATTTTCTCTAGTAATCTGCATGTCTCCTTTTCAATTTCTTCCATAGTTTGTGAATATGATTCTCAACTATCCATTATTCTATCAAGACTAACCCTATCTTTTTCTATACCTTCCTCTTCATTTTTCAAATATCTGCAGGGATTTATGCAATGGCTATAGAGTTTTCTTCCTTGTGCCACACAAATCTTTGCTTTAAGAGTGGTATTCTTAAGAATGTCTAAGTCCCATGAGATGGACTTATGTGCTTTGCTTAACTTTTTCTCCAAAAAATTTCTTTCAGCCTTCTCCTTTGTTGTTTTTAGAAATGAGTCAGAGTGACCATCAAAGCTATCCAGTACTATACTGAAATCCTTAGTTTCATCCTTGCCTTTTAGGATAAGAGGAGAGGGTAGTAGCATGTTTACTATTTCTACTGCCCTACCCATTATCTTGGTTCTTTTGTCTCCTTTCTGGACTGATCTCTCCTTAGCTTTAGCAAATGCCATGAATGAGAGTGTCATCAGTTCATCTTAATCCATGTTGTCCACATTAGAACTTACTAGTTTGGAAATACTTGCCAACAATAGAGATGAATCAAGACTAATTCCAATGGTCTCCTCTACCTTCGGTTGTTTTTCTTGATGTTCTTTTGTATGTAAATCCTCTTGTAATTGTGTTATACACTAAGTTTGCACCTCTGTCTCAAGCTCTCTTGGTCTTGATAACTTAGTATAACATGGGAATCATCTCTAGGTTGTGGGACCTTTTCTAACTGAGATGAGACCTCTAGGTTCTAGGCTAGTTCTTCTTAGATAATCACCTTAATTTGCTTCTAGAAAGGAAATTAAAACTTTTGAGGGAAATGGTTAGAAGGAATGCATGAAAGGGAAAAGTTGAAAGCAAACTACCTACTAGGTGATGCACCGAAACTAGGGTTTGGATCTCAGTATAGAGGAATGAAACCAATGAAAGACTTAAGTCTAATAGATCAAAACTTACTGAATAGGCTTGCATAAGTTTTTCATAAGATGGCCTTAACATAAGACACAACTCGTGACCTACAAGCAGACATTCTTTTCAGCAAAAGGGCACAAGAATGAGATAGAATGATAGGGGGTGAGGAATACCCACAAACTCATTCAGATCAGATCATACACAATAGTACACATATAGGATGAAAGAAAGAGAGATCAAGAACCCTAAATATCACTGAAAGCATTCATAGACCTTAATCCAATAAGAGATAATGTAAGCAAGGAAGCACAGGGACATGAAGGATTGTCACAAACTACCTTTGTAATATTTTTATTATCAATGGGAGAAACACAACTATAGAAGCTAGAGGGAAGAAAAAATGCCAGAGATAACTCTTTAGAAAGGTGAATTTCTATTACAATTGCCCAACTCTAAGCTCAAAACCTCTGAAAACAAATTATATACCTCACTGCATGCAGGTAGGAGCAAAATATCTAATTAAGGTTACAGAGGTTTACAATAAAATATCCAACCCTAATTCCATCCAATCTGGCCATAAATGCCTCTAGAAAATATCTCAGACCATCAAATTTCTACCTTTGCATGCCCATTTCATGTTTGTACCTACAAAAATCTAGTTGCCATGATCCATCTACCCTCCTGCAACTTGGGCTCGCCATAATAGTAAAAATCTGATATTGTGAGATATTTGAATTTAAAAAATTGATATAATGGTTAGAGGTGGCACTAAAATTTCCCATCAATGGTCAGTATTCAAAAATTGATCTTACTTTAAAACATGACCATCAGAGCCTTCTTTTTTACCCGGGCTCAGTACTTGACTACAAAACTAACTCGGTATTCACCCCAGATTTTTGATTTTCCTTTTTTCACTGAATCACTTAACCTTTTAACAAACCCCAGCTCTTCCTAGTGATTATGTGACTAAAGCCACAAAACTGGGTCCACCCTACCACTTGTACTCATATCAATTGGCCTTGACTACTCTGTAGGCATACACCTCGGCAAGTTCTAACATGGTCCCCCTGCAACCTAGATTCTGATCCAACGGTGGTCGCATGATCGCAAAGTCAAGGAATATTCCTTATGAACACATGACCACCGTAGATCTCTTTTCCTTTGGTACCCCACTAACACATCTAAGAAATCCAGCTCCACTGAAAAATAATCCAACTCAGCACATGTGGACCAATGAGAAATGAGCAAGTCATCAACCTATGGCACTAGACCCACTGACAAAACCTCAAACATCTGGCAAATCAAAAGGTCGATGCATGATCGGATGCTCTGACACAAACCCTTCAGATCAAGTGCTAGCCATAGATTCTTTTTCCTTCTGACATCCCTGTAGGCTCTCTAACATGGTCCCACTCACACATTACAAGTCATCTTCACATGGGCCAATAAAGTGAGAAAACATCAGCAATTGAGGACCCACCTGATGAAGCTCTGACAATGAAATAAAATCAACAGTGAGTTTATGGTCACATGACCTTGGAATATTCCATGTGATCATGTGCCAGCTGTTAGATCTCTAGCTGGGAAGTCTGTTGGGCCCGCCCTGATAGATTTACATGTCACAAACCCTTGGCCAATGAAAAGCTTCCACATCATAATACGTGGCACTGGGCCCACTAAAGTTTGAAGTGCTATAGAGTTAAAGAGAATCAACAGTTGTCACAATTTTGCAAGGCTCTGATGGAACCTTTGCAAAATAATGACAACTGTCTGATCATCTCAAATGGATCCCCACTTACTAAGACTACAAGAAGACATAGTGATTATGTGACTGAAGGAAAAGCTAACCATTCGCTAGGTCGCAAGAAATTAAGTGGTGACCAAGAAATAACTAGCGAATAGGAAAAACACTATAGTCACCAGGTCGTAGAATAAAAAGGGTAACTCCCAACTGACTTGGAGACTTGGTGACTGAGGGGAAACTTTAAGTGCACATGCTTTATAAAAGATTTATGTGGCCTAGAAAAGGTAACGACCAAATAGAACATGGCCAGGGTTTGCAGGGTTTATGGAGCACAATGGCTACCTTTTCAAATACAAACTTGCAGACCAGGGACCAAAATAAATTGTAGATACAAGAGGGAAAAACATGAGGCCATGAAAATTTTAGGGAAGCTCGACAGGACAAAACAGAGGCCTTGGAAAGGATGATAGCCAAATTCACATGGACAGGGAAATTTAGGTAACATTTTGGTGATTTCTACTGGATGTCAGCTTGCTAGACATGGGAAACCAGTGGCCTTAGAGCAATCCATTGGGCATGGAGTCATTACTGAACACAAAACTTTGACAGAGGGACAAAACTGAACTAGACTGTGCTCGATCACTTCTTGGAAAATAGGAAACTAAGCTAGAGAACTGGAAGAAAGCAGGAAAAAACTAACCTAACCTAAACTAACCAGTGCCAAAAATTGGCCAAACAAAACCATTCACTGGTTGTGAGAAGTAGCTACTCCTCCTTATTAGGATATTTTGCATTGGACTCATGAGGATAGCTACAAGGATCAGAGGCATACAAAGATTTGGTAAATCAGGATGCACTGCCTCTACAAAAACAAGATCAAGTTCACTCACCTCAAATGGATCATATGGAGGTGTCTCAGTGAACTCCTTCTGGGCCAAGTACCTTATGGGGAAACCTCTTGAAAGTCTGGAGGTAGGACTTTCCTTGTTAGCTTCTTCTTTATCTTCCTAGTTGCCTTCTATCATGGATAGCCAGGTCAACTCATCATCCATGGACATGGGGCTGTCATCCTCCTCTTTTGAACAAACCAGGGGCTCATCAAAGCTGTCAATATCCTAAAGATTTGAAACTAGCTCCAACTATTTCTCATGCAGTAGTCTCTTAGAAAGAGAGTGATCCAAGACTAGGCCTCCTTCAATAGGCATATGACTTTGAACCTCCACTCCAAGGAATAGGGGTTCATCACTCAATTTGTCACAAAATACCCCTATAATATTGGAAAAATAATCTTCATCAAGGCTTTTGTCTGTGTTCTCTTCTTGGAAAGATTCTCCCATAACTTCATCATCTTGCTCCATAAAAAAAGGCAGCTCACCCATCAAGGACACGATGTCTACCATAGTATCAATCTTCCGTTAATGATGGATCTACTATTCTGATTGACCTTCAGTCATATGGGATGGCATAGTCTTTTCTTCATCATCAACAAAGAAGGGAAGCTCCTCAAATAGCTCCACCAAGAGCCCAGGCTGAGCATCAATCTCCATCTCCTCACCTTTCTGTCCCACTTCACCACTACCATCACCCTGTACTAATACCTCAGATCTCTCCTCCTCCTCATCACATGAAAGCTCATCTTCCACAGGTCCTTACTCTGATACTTGGCTAGTATCTTTGAAGAGACTTGGCATCTGACAGCCAGGAGGTAGGCTCCATTGGGGTATCCACATCACTTCATCATCTTGAGAGACTAGAGGGGCCTCTCAAGGTAATAAATTTTCTTGAATAGACTGCTCTTGCAGAGTGGTAGACTGGATCTCAAGCATAGGCTCTTGGGAAGAATTTTTTGCCTTAAAACTTGGGATGTGAAATTGAGAGGGCTCAAAGGGAGACATAGAAGGCATAGCCACCCTAAAGCTTGGAAAAGAATGCTTTGCAGGATCCTCATGAGACAAATGGGCCTTTTGACTTGGGATTTTAGGTCTAAGAGCCTCTTGCTGAGAAATTTGTGATCTCAACCTTGCTGTCTCAATTTCGGCTTGGTGCTTGATCTCTTCTTGAAACTGCTCCATCTATTGCTCATCAACAAGAGACTCCATCACCTGGTAGGGAACTGACCCTTGTTCATAATAACTTTGAGCCTCTTGCTTTCTCTACTACTTGAGCTCAGACACTTTCTTAATTAAATCAAGCAACACACACTTTGCCTTTTCTTGTTCCCTCATAAAGTTTGAGCTCAAAGTCTGCATCTATTGCTGAGTAGGCTAAGAAGGGGAGGGTGGGTGGTAAATAGGATAGGGCAACTAGATTTTCATTTTCTATTGTGCCTCTTGTGCCAATGATCCATCTTTCCTGAGGGCCCACTGATAATCTTGCATGGAGGCAAACTCGCCTAGGGCAATTTGGATGTATTGATGGCCTTGTATAGTATAGAAGCCTGGGGTAAAAGCAGGCCTCTGAGGGCTTTGATAGGGTTGATGACTAGCCCATTGAGCACTATTGTCATAGTAGGATGGTGAGTAACTTGACTGTCCATAAAAATTTGACATGTCTACTCATGCAATTAGCTGGTTTTGAATATGAAAAATTTGAAGCACACCAGCACTTGATCTTTGAAACTAGTAGACTTTTGTGGAGTCACCAGATATGTAGCAGAAGGACCTCTCCTAGGTCTATAATATGCTATCCACATATCAAAGATACCATATTCTTTCCAAGTAGACTTCTTTTGTGGTCCCATCAGGCATGCCAGAAATGTTATACACTAAGTTTGCACCTCTGTCTCAAGCTCTCTTGGTCTTGATAACTTAGTATAACATGGGAATCATCTCTAGGTTGTGGGACCTTTGCTAATTGAGATGAGACCTCCAGGTTCTAGGCTCATTCCTCTTGGCTAATCACCTTAATTTTCTTCTAGATAGGAAATTAAAACTTTTGAGAGAAAGGGTTAGAAGGAATGCATGAAAGGGAAAAGCTGAAAGTAAACTACCTACTAGGTGATGCACCGAAACTACGGTTTGGATCTTAGTATAGAGGAATGAAACCAGTGAAAGACTTAAGTCTAATAGATCAAAACTTACTGAATAGGCTTGCATAAGTGTTTCATAAGAGGGCCTTAACGTAAGACACAACTTGTGACCTGCAAGTAGACATTCTTTTCAGCAAAAGGGCACAAGAATGAGACAAAATGATAGGGGGTGAGGAATACCCACAAACTCATTCAGATCAAATCATACAGAATAGTACACATATAAGCTAAAAGTAAAAGGGATCAAGAACCCTAAATATCACTGAAAGCATTCATAGACCTTAATCCAATAAGAGATAATGCAAGCAAGGAAGCATAGGGACATGAAGGATTGTCACAAACTACCTCTGTAATATTTGTATTATCAATGGGAGAAACACAACTATAGAAGCTAGAGGGTAGAAAAAATTCTACAGATAACTCTTTAGAAAGGTAAATTTCTATTACAATTATCCAACTCTGAGCTCAAAAGCTCCAAAAACAAATTATATACCTCACTACATGGAGGCAGGAGCAAAATATCTAATTAGGGTTACAAAGGTTTACAATAAAATATCCAACCCTAATTATATCCAATTTGGCCATAAATGCCTCTGACAAATATCTTAGACCATCAAATTTCTACCTTTGCGTGCCCATTTCATGTTTGTACCTACAAAAATCTAGCCGCCATGATCCATCTACCCTCCTCCAACTCGGGCTTGCCATAACTACAAAAATCTAATACTGTGAGATATTTGAATTTTAAAAATTGATATAACGATCACAGGTGGTGCTAAAATTTCCCATTGATGGTCAGTATTCAAAAATTGATCTTACTTTAAAACATGACCATCAGATCCTTCCTCTTTACCCAGGCTTGGCACTTGACTGCAAAACTAACTCGATATTCACCCCAGGTTTTCAATTTTCCTTTTGTCGTTGAATCACTTAACCTTTTAACCAACCTCAGCTCTTCCTGGTGATTACATGACTGAAGCCACAAAACTGGGTCCACCCTACCACTTGTCCTCATATCATTTGCCCTTGACTACTTTGTAGGCATACACCTCAGCAAGTTCTGACATGGTCCCCCTACAACCTAGATTTTTATCCAATGGTGGTCGCATGATTGCAAAGGCAAGGAATATTCCTTGCGAACATGTGACCACCATAGATCTCTTTTCCTTTGGTACCCCACTGACACGTCTAAGAAATCTGGCCCCATTGAAAAAGAATCAAATTGAGCACATGTGGACCAATGAGAAATGAGCAAGTCATCAACCTATGACACTGGACCCACTGACAGAACCTCAAACATCTGGCAAATCGAATGATCGACGCATGATCGGATGCTCTGACACAAACCCTTTAGATCAAGCACCAGCCATAGATCCTTTTTCCTTCTAACATCCCCATAGGCTCTCTGAAATGGCCCCACTAACACATTACAAGTCATCTTCATGTGGGCCAATAAAATGAGAGAATGTCAGCAACCAAGGACCCACCCGACAAAGCTCTGACAATGGAATATAATCAACGACGGGAGCATGGTCGCATGACCTTGGAATATTCCACGTGATCATGCACTAGCCATTAGATCTCTAGTTGGGAAGTCTGTTGGGCCCACTCTGATAGATTTACATGTCACAAACCCTCAGCCAATGAAAAGCTTCCACATCATAATACGTGGCACTAGGCCCACTAAAGTTTGAAGCACTGTAGAGTTAAAGAGAATCGACGGTTGTCACAATTTCACAAGGCTCTATCAGATCCTTTGTGAAATAATGACAACCATCCAATCATCTCAAATAGGACCCCACTTACTGAGACCATCAGAAGACATAGTGATTACGCGACTGAAGGAAAAGCTAACCATTTGCTAAGTCGCAGGAAATTAACCGGTGACCAGGAAATAACTAGCGAACAGGAAAAACACTATAGTCACTAGGTCATAGAATAAAAATGGTAACTACCAACTAACTTGGAGACTTGGTGACTAAGGGGAAACTTTAAGTGCACATGCTTTATAAAAGATTTAAGTGGCCCAGAAAAGGTAATGAGCAAATAGAACATGGCCAAGGTTTGCAGGGTTTATGGAGCACAATGACTACCTTTTCAAATACAAACTTGCAGACTAGGGACCAACATAAATTGCAGAGACAAGAGGGAAAAACATGAGGCCATGAAAATTTTAGGGAAGCTCGGCAGGATAAAATAGAGGCCCTAGAAAGGATGATAGCCAAATTCACATGGACAGGGAAATTTGGGTAACAACTTGTTTTGCTTGTTTTTCCTCTGATTTCCTCTCTTTTATTTGTCCCTGGTCTTCAACTTCCATCGCACTCTCCATCTTGTCCATGAATGGATCATGTATATCCTACAAAGTGTCAAGGATAACAAGCACACCAGTGACAAAAGAAGTTTGGTTGCAAGTTATCTTGACCACTCTTATCCACTATTTGTGAACTCTCTCCCAAACCTAAGGACATAGGTTTATCAATTTTAGGCGATGACTCCCTTTTAGGCATGTTTTTCATTAAAAATTCATCTAATACCTTTTGGGTATCTTTATTTACTTCATCGTATCTTCTAGCCATGATTTTGACTAGTCTAGTCTTTGTTCTTAAAAGAGGTTTGAGTGCTTTTATGATTCTTTCTATTTCCTGGATAGACACAATAGGAAACATTTCATCAATTATTATGTTTCTTATATTCTCATCCTCTGAATGTGCTAACTATTTTTTGATCTCTAACGTGTTGTATAGTTCTTTGGGAACACTAGATGCAACTTCCAACAAATTCTTTTTGAAAACTAATAAATTCTCAGTGATAGTGTCTTCAATGATTTCTTGATCCTTAGGGCTATATCTTTCATAGTATCTTTTTATAGATGTCAAATTTCCATCTTTGATAACCCTCTTCTATACTGATTTCATATTAGGTTTCCACAAGGTTTATGGATTCTTTTGAACTGTTTCCTCTTCCTCCTTTTCTGTACCCTTTTCTTCCTTTTTCTTCCTCTTTACCTCTGTTTCTTTTTCTTTTGGGTTTACATTCCTAGATGATCTTCTAAGAACCTCTGTAGTCACAGTTTCATGTGTTTCTTTCTTTTGGGGAACTAATAAATTTATGAATTTATCAATGGTACTTGTCTTCTCTATTTCCAATGAAATGGGTGAATTAGTGGCAACAATGGAAGATCCCTCCATCTTGTTCTTCAAGTCCAAGTACTGCTTCTTTGTAATTCCTACCTTTGCAGTAATTTCTTCCACTATCTTGCTGACTTTCCTCTTCCTAGTTACTTTCTCTTGTTCTTCTCTGACTTTTTCATATTTTTCTCTATATGTAGCCCATCTTTCTTTGGTGGGATCCTTTTCTACTACTAATACATGTTCTACTTGCATAGATAGTACTTCAACACTTACCTTATATCCCATAGGGTAACACCATTTGGTCCTAGGTTCAACTACTTCAAAATAGACACAATCAGTTTCAACCATGAAATAGATGGTGTCCTCCTACTTTTCTACTAGGCTTTCAAGAATTTTATATCTTTCTTTCATCTTCCTTTGCAAGATCTTAATCATGCCAAATAGTTCTCCATCGATCCAATCCTTTTTTTGCCTTCTATAATATTCTAAGATTTGTAGACCAGTGGGTTCATTGTCTTTCCATGCTCTGGGATGCATACCAGGGAAATTATGAATAATATGAAGGTACATATGAATTAGTAGTCACCCAAACCTAGATGTCTTGGATTTTTCCTTCTTAATGACCTTAACATTTTCCAAAAATTGTCATGGTACAACTTCACAAAGGTTGTATCACTTGTTTTCTTTAACCATTTTCTAAGCCATCATGACAACTCCAGTTGATACAGATTTAAGTCTAGAACTATGGAACAATTTGTAGCCAATAAGCATTTCTACCAATCTGACATCTTGAAGGTATATATAGTTTACAGTCATAGCCCTCTTGTCCCATTTGGAGTGCGTGAGGGTTTCAACATCCTTTCTTAGACTTTTCTCACTAATAGGTAGGGCTCCTTCATTGTCAAGTCCTGTGATATCATGAATCAACTAAGCACATATCTTTACTAGTTGATCTCATATCCATAGGAGTTGATCATGAAATCTACTTAGAATGGTCTTGAACCATTCGACTTCTGTGAATAGTGAGACAGGTTAACTTCATTATTGGTAGGTATTTCAAATGTTTGAATTTGTGTATCAAAGACCCATTCACATCTATCATTCCATTCAACTCATAGAAGATGTTGACCACCCCAATGATTTCATACTTGTAGTGTATATATGCCCTAATATCCTCTATGTGCAACACACCTATGGGGGTTTGGGAAAACACCCCTTTCAAATCATCCTCATAGGATTTGTATGGATGCCTTTTGAACTTATACCTAGGTCTATCAACTACATTGTAGATTACTGGTGCATCCATGAATTTCAAAGAGATTAGGTCTAAATACCTTGAATGCACACAAATCTGATGCTTGTCTTTACGTGAGCACAAAATCTCACTGCTAGATTACTTCTTTGTCTTCACACTTCTACTCTCCTTAGTTGTTGATCAAAGAGTGGTGGAGAAATGAAGTTTTTCAAGTCTTTTATTTATCACAAGTTGAGTGTGAGCATTAAACTCTAGTAGTTCAACTTTGCATGTCATTTGATCAATGCAGAACTCATGAACATAGAAGATGAATTTCCAAGTGTTGTGATCTTATCCACAGATTCATGAACATCTATACATATTATACATAAGCTTTCACGAGCTTGTTCCATTCATAGAGGGGCTAGATATTTTCTATTTTCTTCATCCAATGCTACCCATTAGGCCATGAGGCCTTGTAGGCTGATGCCTCAAAGAATTAATCATACAAAGACATAGCATCACAAGTTGTCTCTCCCTGAACTAGAACCTTATTTAGAACTTTTACTTGCCATATCTTTTCATTCTCTGATTTCTTGTTTTCACTTATGTAATCATTTAATCTTTTACCACTATCACTAATATTTTTCCTTATGACTATAGGTGGTGGTGTTTCTAGTTCATGGAATCTCCTTGATGCTCTTCTATTGTTGTCTCCATTGTATCTACAAAACTTTTCAATGTGACTTGGATTATTGCATTTGTAATAGATGGGTGGTCCTCTTCTGTCTTGATTGGTCTGTAGCTTACAGTACCTTGCAGTGTGTCCAAAATTATTGCATTTTTGACATGTAATCTTGGCTGCAATTTCTTCTCTAATGTAGTCTTGCTTATACCTTGATTGATCAGGTTTTCTACAATCTTCCTTTCTGTGTCCATACTCATAGCAATTAAAATAGTAGCTAGTAAATGGTTTAGGTATACCATTACTTTTACAGTCTCTTTTCATGTGACCAACTTTGTTGCATCCAAAACATCTACCTCTGAAGGGTCTGAATTGTTCTCTATAATCTTCATTTTTAGGTCCTTCATTTGGAATAGATTTTTCCTCATTCCTAGCTTCATTTAGTTCTTGTTGAGTTCTTGAACTTCCAGCTTCATTTGGTCCACTTATGTTACCTTTAGTTCTTTGTTCATTATTCTTGTCATTTCTTACGTGTAACTCCTCAATAAGTAGTCTGGCTTGAGTGAGTTCACCTTTGATGATCTGAATGTTGTTAACCAATTCTTGATATTTATCTTTGTAATGCTCAAGTTTAGTCTTCATATTATCTATCTGAAGGTTAGCTTGTTTTAGTGACTCTTCAACTTTATTTCTTTCATTTTCTTTCATTCTGAATTTCCTTGATCATCAAGAGATTAATTTGTTCTTTTTCTTGCTCTAGTATCTTTACGTTGTCTGATGTGTCATTGTTAGAAATTTCTTTGATTTTCTCCTTAAGGTCATGTTTTTGATGTTTTAGAGTTACAATTTGTTCTTTAGGTTTCCTCATGAAACCTTCAAATCTTCTTAATTTGAATTTTAGTTCACCATTTTCAGCTTTCATCTTATCCAAATCTTTAAGTGCAGCTTCTAAGTTTACTTTAATGTCTTCTAAATCCATTCTAATCTCCCTTAAACTGTTAAGCTTTCTCTCAAAGGGCCAATAGCTCTGATACCAATTTTTAGGATTGAGTAATATTGAGAGGGGGGGTGAATCAGTATTACAAAAAATTATTTGCAACTTTGAATAATTATAAAAAAATCCAAAGTAATGAAGAAATGAAAAGAGCATATAAGCACAACACATTACTCATGACTCCATGATTCATTCTCAAGGAAACCCTAATTAAAGGGAAAACCCCGGTGGGGATGATACCCACAAATATGCACTAAAGTATAATGTCCCTATTAAGAGATCTAGCCTTGTTAGGAGTTGATTGTTACATAGTACATTTCCTTGCTAGAGGATTACAAAAAACCTGTTAGGGGCATACAAAACACCTGGTTACAGGTGGTGAGCACACTTCTCTTACAATCAATACTATCCAAAAATAGTTCACAAAAGGGGAATAATACAAGCACTTATCTTGCTTAGATAGTTCCAGTTGTAGCTTTGCCTATTAAAAAGTAAAGTCCACCAAGATAAATGAGAGGGGGTGGGGGGTGAATCATTTATCTGATAATTATAACTTTTATCAACTTCAACAACATTAAACCATGTAATAAATATAATTATCAACCATAGAAAGATATTCATACACAATAACACAATGACATAAGATATGTTGACTAGGGAACCTCTTGATCAAAGAGTAAACCTTGGTGGGAATGATGCCCACAAAAGATGCACTAATATGAATATTCCTTGTGAAAGGATGGACTCTATTAGGAGTCTTATGAAATACATTCAGTACATATAAATCCTTATTAGGAGATTTTGAATCCCTGTTAAAAGATTCTAACCCTCTTAAGAGTTGTGGAAGACAGATGGACCCACTACCCAAATAGCTTCAATGGAAAGATCACTGAACACACTATCCAATCGATCTCTAGATTATTCAATAGAATAATATAAAATATGTTACCTCCTCTTTCACTGTGCCAAACTGCACTATCTTCTACATCAGATCACAATTTCAGATCTATGTACCTCACATGTCTTCTTTCACAATTTCACTTTCATAATTCATTAGCTCTTTTCTTCACCTCATGCATACATCATCACATCCAACCATATTAAAAAAAGGAAAAACATTCCTTCCTTTATACCACACTCAATTAATTACAAATGAGTCAACATCCAATTACAAAATAAAAGTTTCCACACACTACATCAAAATTACACAAAATTGTTGGCTTTCAATTACAATAATTCTTCACTCGTGTGACCTCAAAGTTTTCACTATCATCCACATCACTAGAAATGTGTCTTCAAATTTCCTTTAATTGCACAAAACTAAATTCCATCCCGATTAGGAGATATCATCCGATTTCCACAAACCGCTATTCAGGAACACTGCCTGAATACTGCTTCCACCAAAATGCGCATAACTTCCATGAATAAATGAATTACTATTTGTGCTCTAAAAAATAAATATATAACATATCAAAGATTATATCCTCAACATCTCATAGCTCCAACTACAATATCCCATGTGGGCTAATCCAAACACTGTCTGCTTCTCTCCAAGTCTCTAGTAGATCACTGTGTTGACATCAATGACAATCATAGTCATGAATGCAACAACAAATACTACAGAATGGCTGCCAAACATTCAACATTCATTCCTAAAAATCTCCCCCATTGGAATTGATGGAAACATAGATGAAAAAACATCAAATGTTCCAAAAATCTAATACTGCAATACTATTTCTCTAGAAAAATATTTCAAGTGCTCTTCATCAATCAAATCTTGCTTCGTTTTCCTGTTTAGATAGTAAAAATGGTTTTTTCATGTACAATTCTCCCCCATTGACATCAATGATATAAATCTCATCATTATGTCAACAATAGATCCAATGTCAAAAGACACTATTCAGAAAATACATTCACTAGAGTCCTCATTACTTAGCTCAGATACACATACTCCCCCATAGAGGAAGTACCAACATCCAGTCTAGAAGGAAGATAAGGCTCATATACCATTGGATGGATGCAACCAAATGCATTGTTAGGAATGAATGCAAAGTTTTTTGTTAGTCATTTTGTAGCAGTTGTTGTTGCATTCATGACTTGGATTGTCATTGATGTCAACACAGTGATATTCTAGATATTAGCAGGAAAATAGGTATAGTTTTGTTTTGCACACATGTTGTATTGTAGATTGGATTTTTCATAGTTGATGGTATGTTCTTTGGTGTGTTATTAACCTATGGTTAATAGCACAAAAATAAATTTATTCATTTGTAAGAGTTATGAGCATTTTGGTGAAAGCAGTGTTTAGACAGTGTTTCTGTGTAGCGATGTTTGGAAATCAGAGGATATCTCTTAGCTAGGATGGAATCTAATTTTTCATGTTAAGAGGATGTTGGAGACTCATTAATGATGATGTGGTTCATAGTGAAAACTTTGAGGACATGTTTGGAGAAAGTTATAGTAACTGGAAGCTGACAGTTTTATGTGAATTTTGTGTGTAGCGTGTAGAATTTATTATTTTGTAATTGAGGACCGACTCATTTGTAATTATTTGAGTTTGGTATATAAGAAGGAATTTTTTCCTTATTGTAATGTGTACTATGAAGATTTTGATATGAATATATGCATGAAGTGAAGAAAAGAGCTAATTCAGTGATGAAGGAAGACTTGTGAGTACAGAGATCTGGAATTGTGATCTTGTGTAGCAGAGAGTGCAGTTTGGCATAGTGTGAAGGAGGTAATATATTTCATATTATTCTATTGAATAATTCTAAGATCTTTTGGACAGTGGGTTCAGAGATCTTGCCTTGACGCTGTTTGGGTAGTGGGTCCTTCTGTCTTCCATAAACTCTTAACCGGGTTAGAATCTTTTAACAGGGATTCAAAATCTCCTAACAGGGATTCATATGTACTGAATGTATTTCATAAGACTCCTAATAGGGTCCATCCTCTAACAAGGAACTTTCATATTAGTACATCATTTTGTGGGCATCATTCCCACCGAGGTTTACTCTTTTCAAGAGGTTCCCTAGTTAAGATATCTTGTGTTATTGTGCAATTGTGTATGATTATCTTTCTATGGTTGATCAGTACATTGATTATATTGTTTAAAGCTATTGAATGGATAAATTATCTGATAACTGATTCACCCCCCCCCCTCTCAGTTATCTTGGGGATCTTTACTTTCTAACAAGCATCACTTCTCAAAATTAGGCTAGGGTTTAACCCCAAGCATACCTCTCAAATACTCAAATCTATCCTTAGGAAAAGGCTTTGTAAATATGTCTTCTATCTGCTCCTTTGTACTTATGTACTCAAGTCTAACTTCTTTCTCAACAACTTTCTCTCTTACTACATGATGCTTAATCTCTATATGTTTTTTCTTAGAATGTAATATAGGTTTCTTAGACATACTAACTGTGCTAGTGTTGTCACAATGTATGACAGCAAGTTCAAAAAACTTTATTCCAATATCCTTCAGCATTTGCTTCATCCAAATTATCTGGTTACAATTGTTTGTCGCTGCTACATATTCTGCTTCTATTGTGCTCTATGAGGTACAATTCTTCTTCTTACTTAGCCAAGAAACCAATCTTCCTCCAAGGAAAAATGCTCCACCACTGGTGCTCTTCTTATCATCAACAATGCCTCCCCAATCAACATCTATATATGCACATAGGGTAAAATCATCAGATTTTTCATACCACAATCCATAGTCCATTGTGCCTCTTAAATATCTTAGTATCCTCTTTATTGTTGCATAATGTGATTCTCTAGGTTTAGCTTGAAATCTTGCTACAATTTCAATTGAATGTGCTATATCAAGTCTTGTATGAGTCAAGTACTATAATCCTCCAATCATAGACTCATATTTTTTTTGTTCAACTACCAATTTTTCATCTATGCTAGATAATTTATGTCTAATTACCATAGGTGTTCCAACTAGTTTATAGTTCTCCATTCCAAATCTTTTCAACAAGTCATTCAGGTACTTTGTCTGACTTACAAAGATACCATCATTGTTCTGTGTTATCTGTAATCCCAAAAAGTATTTCATTTCACCAATCATACTCATTTCAAATTCAATCTTCATTTCATCAACAAATTTGTCACTAGCTTCATCTTCTCCTCCAAAAATAATGTCATCAACAAAAATAAATATAATCAACAAACCATTTTCAATTTATTTTGTGTATAGATTGCTATCAGCTATTCCTTTTGTAAATCCCAACTTTAACAAATACTTGCCCAATCTTGCATACCAAGTTCTAGGTGCTTTTTTTAGTCTATATAAGGCTTTCTTCAGTTTACATACCATGTCGCCTTCTTGAGTCAAAGGAAAAACTTCAGGATACTCAATGTACACTTCTTCCAATTCTCCATTCAGAAATGCTGACTTTACATCCATATCATATACTTTGAATTTCTTATAAGCTGCATAAGCCAAAAGCATTCTTACTGCTTCAATTCTTTTTATAGGTGCAAAGGTTTCTTCATAGTCAATTCCTTCTTTCTTTGAGTATCCCTTACATACCAATCTTGCTTTGTTTCTTACTACTTATCCTTGTTCATTCATCTTGTTTCTTCTTTCTGCAATATCATTAGCATAATAACATTCCATAGATCTTCTAGGTTTGAAATTGTTTCTGTACTTTTTAACTCTCTTAGGAAACTTAGATGCAAAATGACCATATTCTTGACAAGTCTAACATTTAAAAATTTTCTTACCATCTGGTTCTCTCTTCACAAGCAAGGCAATACCTTCATCAATCTTCTTGTCTTCTTCATTTCTAGATCTATTGCTACCAACATAATCACCACTCACACTGATGCTTCTTGACAAAGTAGGGTGAACACTAAGAGCACTGAATGTTGTCTCCATTCTAGGCAAGTCTCCTAATAACCTCAGGTTCATCTCTATTGCTTCCAATCTTCCAAGAAGAGTCTCTCTTATAAATTTTGAAGTAAAAGGTATAACTTGTTCAATCATCTATGTTGTCTACTTAAATACAAGAGTTAATGTCCTCAGAATTTTCCATATCACTTCATTCTCTGTCTTTGTTCCTCCACAAGATTTTATGCCTTCAATAATTTTTTAGATTCTACCAATATAGCTTCTAACAAATTCATCTTCCATCATTCTTATATCTTAAAATGTACATATCCAATTATTTAATCTAACTTTCTTTGCATGTTCATCGCCTTCAAAAGTAGAGTGTAAAGCTTTCCAAATTTCATAATATTTTTTCAAACATTTTACCGGACTGTACTTATTCTCTAGAAGGGCTGTCAAAAGTGCTTCTCTTGAAAGTATGTTACACATGAATAAATCTCTCTCATCACTAGTACATGTTTCAATATTGTCCTCTTCAATGATAGTCTTATCATTCTTTGTAATCAACCAATAACATAGTCCTAAACACAATAGGTGTGTCTTCATCTTTTCTTTCCAGCTGTCAAAATTTACTCCATCAAACTTAGGGCTTTCTTATCTAAAATTTTCCATGGATCTCCTTAAGCTATTAAACTTCTTTTTCAAGGACCTGCCACACTAATACCAATTGTTAGAAAGTAAAGTCCACCAAGACAACTGAGAGGGGGTGGTGAATTAGTTATCTGATAATTATAACTTTTATCAACTTCAATAGTATTAAACCATGTAAGCAATATAACTACCAACCATAGAAAGATATTCATACACAATAACACAATGACACAAGATATGTTGACTAGGGAACCTCTTGATCAAAGAGTAAACCCAGGTGGGAATGATGCCCACAAAAGATGCACTAATATGAATATTCCTTGTGAAATGATGGACTCTGTTAGGAGTCTTATGAAATACATTCAATACATATGAATCCCTGTTAGGACATTTTGAATCCCTGTTAAAAGATTCTAACCCTGTTAAGAGTTGTGGAAGACAGATGGATCCACTACCCAAACAACTTCAATAGAAAGATCACTGAACACACTGTCCAACTGATCTCTAGATTATTCAACAGAATAATAGCAATGTCATGCCTAGATTTCCACTACTGGGCAAACACAACAAAATCACTCTCACTCTATTAAACAAAACAGACAACTAACACAAACATGAATATGAAGTATATGACTTTTAAAAAGCAAGATGCTAAATCTTTTTTTTTTTAAAATAAAAGTTTACAAATACTTTTATGAGCTAAAGGAAGTAGTGAAACTACATTAGCATCTAATCTTCTATTATAGTTTTGCCTCACATTCACATTTCTTTCTTTTAAAACTAGATGCCTATAACAAACCAGAAATACCTTTAGAAGTAACTTTCTTTATTTCTTTTATAAACCATCATACACTTCTGTCATAAGGAAAATAATGATACTTCTTTAAAATCAAATCTGTCCTTAAACTAGCATTCAATATTTGCTTATAAGGAATTTTTCTACTTAGTTTTGTCTTACATTTCATCTTATTTTGAAACACAAATTTTTGCCAAAATGCACATTATATTTAAACCTTCTAAAGATTAATAACCAGCAAGCTAACTCTTTCCATAGCGGATGAAATGAAACATATTTTTTAACTATAATATGAAACCTTGGTTAATACTTTAACCAACTATGATTTGTATAAATTTTTATTCTCTCTTTTGCATTTATATACAAGTTTTACTCATCTAAAACATCAAACTTTAAGTAATACAATGCATCTTCTTTCTTTCTTTTCAAGTTTCTCAATACAAAATCTATACAATGGCTAATCCTTTTTACAAATTTCTTTACAAGTAATATACCAACATACATAAGTAAATTTCTTCTTCCAAATGAAACATCTTTTTTCCATGAACATAATAATTTTAAGACTTTGAAATCTCTTCCACTTCTACATCCATACAAACCTGCAAAAGAAACCTTGTAGTATGGCCATGGGAGGCTCACCTCCCAGCCTAGGCCTTTACAAGGCCACCCCTGAGCTAGGAGAACCAATGCTACCCCAGGTATGTAAGAAACCAAATGAGAACACATTCAGTACACAATACACATATATTTACTCCCTCCCAAGGTTAACACAAGGAGCTTTTAAATAAAGCTTCCTAAGGGTGAAGGTGGACCAAATACCCAATGGGAGACAAGGCTAGAGCTGAAATGCAAGCCTTCAACAAGGCAACAATATCTTACATACAAGAGCACATGAATCATCTTCACAACCCAAATCAAAGTAGCCAAACATGGCTAACACCCTTATGACCCCCAAGAAAACCCATAATCCAGGGTGCATCCCTCTCTCCCAAGGAGAAAGACTCTACACAAAGAGGGCTGTCACAAACCCCTTCACCCATAAGGCTACTCTTCCCTCCCAAGGGTGAGTATGGGCTTAAACAAAAAACCCTTTAAACAACACACAATGACAAGAAGAAAACATGTAGATTATTACTTCACATTCAGCACTACTTCTTGAATACAAATCCATACTATGCAACACAACAAAATGGAAACACTTTCTTCACTCATTCATGGAAGCCATAAGCAAGACACCATAATGAAGAAGAAGTGAGCTTGAGAGTTACCAACCTTGCAATAGAAGTTATGGAGAATGAATTTTGAAGAAGAGCCCTTCCCTTATGTCTTTCCTTTTCTTTCTCCTAATCCTCTTAGTGGTCTCTAAAGTTAGAGAGTGGGTGATTGAGAGAAAACCCTCTCCCATTTCCCCTCTAAATTCAAAATCTTCACATTCTCCAAGTCCTTCAAAGAAATGTGAGATTCTATTGGTCACTCTTCCCAAACCCTTACACATTACTAAAAATGGGTTCCTAAAAAGGTGGCCTAAAAGGTGGACAAGCTTTACCCTCCAAATGGCTAGCAGTCTTCCCAAGTCCATGCTTCCAAAAGCTGATTTTCGGCTATCTTGGAAAATCAACTTTTTGGAAGCCTCCCATGGTCAAAATAAGATGTTCTATGGTAAAAAACTCCCCCTACCCATAGGTCTATGAAGTGGGCTAGTCAAAAATAGGTTAAACTCAACCCTAGGTGGTCATATAACCCCTCAAAAACCATAGTTAAGATCACCTACGAAATTCAATGGATTTGACTCCACTATGGGCTCACAAACCAAGTAGTCCTTAAGGGGGACAAAGCTAGGTACCTAGTGGGAAAGGTGGGTCCTCAAGCTTTCAAAGTGGACATGCCATGACACATCATTTTACAACAAGTGTGCCAATTGGTACTACATAATACATCACAACACACTTGGCTAGTCCACTTGGAAATCTCACAAATAAATGAATGGAATGCAAACAAAATACACACCATACCCTATATGAAGAAAAATACATAACAATGAGGTTTTGTCTCTTCAATAGACACAACCTTGGCTTAACAGGATTCACATAGGGGTTAGTAATGATTCTCCGAAAAAATTCCATGGCCATGCTCCTGCACACTCAATTTAAACATCAGTAACCTCAAGAAATATAGTCATCAAAATTCAAAATGCAGAATCAACATTACCATTAAAATTATATATCATACAAGGTACATTCTTTTAGTCTCTATAATCCTTCATCATAATTTTAATCATCACATTAATCATTATTTTCAAATGAACAAATGTAAATTGAATAAGGATAATGTACTCTCATTAACTCATATGTCACACTAATCATCCCAGATCTAAATAATCACGATGTAGTTTTTATCCAATTTACATAAACATTAATTTGGTCAATTCACAATCATTTATATGGCATAAAATCAAGTAACCATATCATCAAGTAAATCTCATAATAATGTCCTAAAATTTCATCAATAATTCTCATCATCTAACCTTTAATCTTCACAGAATTTCACATCACAACAATAACTCAAATAGGGATTAATCATTTTCCTGAACAACTCATAACATCATATATATACCCAAATTGCAACATCTCAGTATTCATCTAAATCATTTATCTTAATGTCAGTTATGTTGTATCACAAGGTCAACAGTCAATCATCATGTATATGGAAAGCATCAGCCAAATATTAAGCCTCATCATCTAGTGTAATCAAGTTCTTTGTCAAAAGAATAAAATCATATCAATTCATTAAAACCTTAGGCCAAATACTAGGTCTATCATACTGGTAATGAAAAGGTTATGATGGGTTTAGGGTGAGGCCTCAGATCCTCCCCCCCTAGACATCAACTTCCTCGTGGAAGTTACCCAACGTAGGGTTAATTTTCCAGGGTTGACATCTAGTTTAGGTCATTGGATGCATTTTGAAGCACTGATCTCAAGCAATGGGGAATTATAATGTCAATCTATGTTAAGGCTATGTTTTACCTTATTTTAATCAATTCTATCATTTAAAAGTATAAGCATGGGATGATTGGACTATCTATCCAAACATCACAATCTAATATATTATTCTACCTAGTTACCATAACTTCTTCTAGCAACAGGTTCACGTAAGATGATTCCATCCCACACACTAATGTCGGATCCTAGGTCACAGGGAAGTGTATTACAACATGGGGCATCTTCCCTATAACACAACTCAAATGTATGCTAACATCACTCTAGATGTTGGTCCGTATGAAATTCAGTATAGGTCCAATATTATGCTAAAAGTATCATTTGTCACTTTACAAACCCTAAGTTAATACCAACCTTATATTATATTTATTGATAATATCATAACATCGATGATATAATATCATAGTGTATCTTTACAATGCCCTATCATAATGCGTTCAATACAACACAACACAACAAAGGGTCTCCCACAAGGGCTTCAAGTATGGTCATTCATAATGCTAATGACAAGGGTGAACATAGTGTGATGGGAAGCTTCTTTATAGTTTCTCCCCATTTATAATAATAAAATATGATAGATTTCCCCAATAAATCTTCTCCCTCATACAACCTACTATGAAAGAATTTGCCAACAATTGCAACCATAAGAGCCTCATCAATTAATCATGAAATGAAAAAAAATTTGAAAAGAACAATTCAATAAAGTGAAATTCAAAAAGTGGCCACATTGGTAAAACTTGTCACATAATAAGTAAAAAAAGAAAAAAAGAAAAAAGAAAAAAACAAGTCCTCAAGGCAAATAAGGACATTAAAATAAAGTTTGGCTAAGCAGCCCAACACACAATTTAATTACTTATGCATTGTTGGCAATTGCAAAAATCAACTTGTGAAACAAAATAAAATAATAAAAATAAAAAATAGAAATTTAGCAATCCAATATACCACTATAATCACTACACAAGCTATGTGACCTGTTGAGGTCACATAGAGGGGGATGGGGATATCTCATCATACATTTATTGTGTAAGTTTTAAAATAAGCCAATCCTACCCTTACAAGGAATAAAGCATTAAGGGCTTCCCAAGAAAACCTTTATTTGGGGAGAGAGGTAGATGCTCAAAACTCAGGAGACAACTGCATATTTACTAATAATAGTTTTAATTACTCTAAAAAGTTCTTTCACTACCTCCAAGCATTTTATCAGGGTATTCACATCAAACATCCTCCTCTCCTTGAGAAAAGCCCCCACTGTAATGTGGTTCACTAATGTCTCAAGAAATACGTCATCATGACAATAAGGCATAAAACAACACTATTACATAGCCTACAAGGGTATTTATTTACAAACTTAGGAGTGACCCAAGACACGGTTACCACATAATAACACCATGAGCACATCATCTAGCATCATTAACTCATACTGATACTTTGAACATCATAATTTCGTAAAACTACTCAAGTGGCCCTATTGGGTGAATTGACACTCGATGTCCACCACTTTCTCTAGGCTACGAGAACTAGGCACTTGCTCAGGGTACTACACGCGTCACTTCACTCATCACAAAAGGTATTAGGTTAATTAATTTATATTACTATACATATGTTTCATTATTACCACTTAATATGTTCTTCACGCATCCTTCCCAAGCACCCCAATAAACCACGAAGAGGGTTTACTTACAAGTCTTATACATAGAGAAAAGAATAAATAGTACGGTTCTCCCTCCTTCCTTGTATTATCAAAATATACTTTAAAAGAGGAAAAATTATCTAGGTGAATTAAACTTGATAATTAGTTTAAGCTCAAGGGTTGGGTTAACACACCCTGAAGGGTTTACTTAATGAAATAATCAATCACATAGCGAAAGAAAACCCTATGAGTTTCAACAAGCATAACGTTATTCCTGGTTTATAATAATTAAAGATCTAATAGTAACTTGATATAAGGGCTAAGGAAGAACTCATTTATCTAGGTTTCCAAGTGCAAAACCTAACCAAGTTTTGACATAAATCAGTCCTTGGTTTATTCTATAGGTCCAATATGAAACAAAGTCTAAACAATTCTAGATCCAAAATAGGGTTACCCTACTAGGGTTAAATGCATGGTCACATATGATGGCAGGTGAATTTAAAAGATAATTATTTCAGATGACCTATCGTATCACCTAAGTGATTTATTTCTTACCACTATGTGTTTCTAAAGAATTAAATTAATCCCCTTTAGGAAACCTAAATAAAATAGGAGAATTATGGCCAAAACCTATATAATAAATTATTAAGATATTTCACAACTTAAGCATTATAGATTCTATATATATTTCATTCTTAATCTCTACATTAATAAATTACTACAGTTTACCAAAGGAAAAATTTCTAAAGAAATATCCCACTTTAGCTCATTATAATAATAATATTTCATTGACTAATTAGTCCATTTGTTAAAATATACCTTAAGTTCACTTCGCTAAGTCGATTCATAAAACTATAAACCCCTATTATATTAACATCCACTTAATCTGTTATAGGCCTAACTTTACATTTGCTTTGATTAGAGAAACATGATTCATTTGTTGACTTATGTCCAATATTATTTTAAAGGTAAACCGGCCAATTATTAAATATTATTAAAACCTATTATGGATCCCATAATAGTTTTGGATTATAATGAGTTTCAAATTCATTTAAAAGGTAAGTTCAATCATATAGACCATCTTGCATTCCAACATTTGCGTTAAATAAAGATCTAGTGTATAACTATAATCAAATTACTATAGCCTTAATTTATATAAATTATATACATACAAACTTAATATTCCATTTGTTTTTCAAAACTTACTAACATAATTATGACAACTACGATAAAGCTTAATAAAACAAATTATAAGTTCTAGAGTTTCAATGTTGACCAATAACTTTTAACAAAATTTATTTAAAATTCCCTTAAATGAAAATATCAAATATATTTATATTAAATTATTTAATACAATATCTCCTTCAAAATTTACATTTACTCAACTTTTAAAAAGGTCAAACTTCACATTTATTATTATTATTAAAAATCAAATCTTCAATTAATGACCTAAGCCCAATTTTCCAAAGAGGTGGAAATAACCATAAGTAAAAATAAAAATAATTCCTAATGAGAACCCCTAACGTTTTTCGATGTATTAACGAGTATAGGTTTAATTTTAAGGATAAAATCTTGATTAATTAAATCATCATATACCCTTATAAATAGTTTTTTTTAAAAATAGCTCAAGAGATTAGAATAACTCTATTGATTATGTTCCTAATTATAAACTCCCATCTTAATACTCCTTTAAATAAATTTTTCTAAAAGTAATAAATCATTTACCTTAATATTTAATGACATTATATTTTGAACATAATCCAAAGACAAAAATAAACTTAGATGAAAATTTAGATGAAGACGTTATGAAGGACAATATTTTCCTATTTATTTTCCAATAACGTCTAGTTGTCAAATTTAAGGTGTACAATAAGTACAATGCCACATTTTAGGAAATTTATCTTAAATTCCTTTAACCAATTTTTTTTATTGAACAAATATATATGACCCACGAACTTTTAAATTTTTACCAAAAGAAACAAGTCATTTTTACTAATGTTAAATGACATTAATTTCAAAATATTCCAAATGAAAATTATAATCTTATCTATTAAATTCTTCACAAATACCATTATTCTCCACATATAAATTGATGTAAACTGATAACTATCTTCCTTAATAAATCTATGGTTGTACATTTACATTCTTAATCCAATAATGTATTCAATTAAATAATCTATCTCAAGTAAAGATAATTTTTACAAATATATATTAAGTGGGTATGAGGAATTTTTATTCTACCAATTAAATCCTCACCTTGAAAAAAAAAAAAAAACCTCCCACCAAAAGAATTTAATCTTTTTTAACTAAATAAATTAATAATAAAATAAAGTCCTACTTTAAGAAAAGAGGGGAAAAGAAAATAAGAATAAAATTTTAAAAAGCAAGTGGGATGACATTTTCCCTAACCCTATTTCGAAATTAGGGTTAGGGTAGAAATATCAACACCCAAAATCTTTTTCCCTCTGTCATTTTCATCTCCTTTCTTTCCCTCATCCTTTCCTCAAAACCCTAGAAGGGTTTTTTACTTCTCCCATTTCTTTCTTCCATTCTTCTTCCATGGATTGTTTGCAGGTTAATGGAGCATTTGAAGGATGAAGGTCTAGAAATGTGTACATATATATATATATATATATATATATATATATATATATATATATATATATATGTATATATGTATATATGTATATGTAATATATGTATATATGTATATGTATATATGTATA
>BSBK01007207.1:2500-385000 GCA_027943335.1 Chamaecyparis obtusa | reverse complement strand
CATCTTTTTTCCATGAACATAATAATTTTAAGACTTTGAAATCTCTTCCACTTCTACATCCATACAAACCTGCAAAAGAAACCTTGTAGTATGGCCATGGGAAGCTCACCTCCTAGCCTAGGCCTTTACAAGGCCACCCCCAAGCTAGGAGAACCAATGCTACCCCAGGTATGTAAGAAACCAAATGAGAACACATTCAATACACAATACACATATATTTACTCCCTCCCAAGGTTAACACAAGGAGCTTTTAAATAAAGCTTCCTAAGGGTGAAGGTGGACCAAATACCCAATGGGAGATGAGGCTAGAGCTGAAATGCAAGCTTTCAACAAGGCAGCCTTCAACAAGGCAACAATATTTTACATACAAGAGCACATGAATCATCTTCACAACCCAAATCAAAGCAGCCAAACATGGCTAACACCCTTATGACCCCCAAGAAATCCCATAATCCATGGTGCATCCCTCTCTCCCAAGGAGAAAGACTCTACACCAAGAGGGCTATCACAAAACCCTTCACCCATAAGGCTACTCTTCCCTCCCAAGGGTGAGTATGGGCTTAAACAAAAAACCCTTTAAACAACACACAATGACAAGAAGAAAACATGCAGATTATTACTTCACATTTAGCACTACTTCTTGAATACAAATCCATACTATGCAACACAACAAAATGGAAACACTTTCTTTACTCATTCATGGAAGCCATAAGCAAGACACCATAATGAAGAAGAAGTGAGCTTGAGAGTTACCAACCTTGCAATAGAAGTTATGGAGAATGAATTTTGAAGAAGAGCCCTTCCCTTATGTCTTTCCTTTTCTTTCTCCTAATCCTCTTAGTGGTCTCTAAAGTTAGAGAGTGGGTGATTGAGAGAAAACCCTCTCCCATTTCCCCTCTAACTTCAAAATCTTCACATTCTCCAAGTCCTTCAAAGAAATGTGAGATTCTATTGGTCACTCTTCCCAAACCCTTACACATTACTAAAAATGGGTTCCTAAAAAGGTGGCCTAAAAAGTGGAGAAGCTTTACCCTCCAAATGGCTAGCAGTCTTCCCAAGTCCATGCTTCCAAGAGCTGATTTTTGGCCCTCTTGGAAAATCAACTTTTTGGAAGCCTCCCATGGTCAAAATAAGATGTTCTATGGTAAAAAACTCCCCCTACCCATAGGTATATGAAGTGGGCTAGTAAAAAATAGGTTAAACTCAACCCTAGGTGGTCATATAACCCCTCAAAAACCATAGTTAAGATCACCTACGAAATTCAATGGATTTGACTCCACTATGGGCTCACAAACCAAGTAGTCCTTAAGGGGGACAAAGCTAGGTACCTAGTGGGAAAGGTGGGTCCTCAAGATTTCAAAGTGGACATGCCATGACACATCATTTTACAACAAGTGTGCCAATTGGCACTACATAACACATCACAACACACTTGGCTAGTCCACTTGGAAATCTCACAAATAAATGAATGCAATGCAAACAAAATACACACCATACACTATATGAAGAAAAATACATAACAATGAGGTTTTGTCTCTTCAATAGATGCAACCTTGGCTTAACAAGATTCACATAGGGGTTAGTAATGATTCTCTAAAAAGATTCCATGGCCATGCTCCTGCACACTCAATTTAAACATTAATAACCTCAAGAAATATAGTCATCAAAATTCAAAATGCAGAATCAACATTACCATTAAAATTATATATCATACAAGGTACATTCTTTTAGTCTCTATAATCCTTCATCATAATTTTAATCATCACTTTAATCATTATTTTCAAATGAACAAATGTAAATTGAATAAGGATAACGTACTCTCATTAACTCATATGTCACACTAATCATCCCAGATCTAAATAATCACGATGTAGTTTTTATCCAATTTACATAAACATTAATTTGGTCAATTCACAATCATTTATATGGCATAAAATCAAGTAACCATATCATCAAGTAAATCTCATAATAATGTCCTAAAATTTCATCAATAATTCTCATCATCTAACCTTTAACCTTCACAGAATTTCACATCGCAACAATAACTCAAATAGTGATGAATCATTTTCCTAAACAACTCATAACATCATATATATACCCAAATTGAAACATCTTAGTATTCATCTAAATCATTTATCTTAATGTCAGTTATGTTGTATCACAAGGTCAACAGTCAATCATCATGTATATGGAAAGCATCAGCCAAATATTAAGCCTCATCATCTAGTGTAATCAAGCTCTTTGTCAAAAGGATAAAGTCATATCAATTCATTAAAACCTTAGGCCAAATACTAGGTCTATCATACTGGTAATGAAAAGGTTATGATGGGTCTAGGTTGATGCCTCACAAGAAAATATGTTACCTCATCTCTCAATGTGCCAAACCGCACTCTCTTCTACATCAAATCACAATTTTAGATCTCTGTACCTCGCATGTCTTCTTTCACAATTCATTAACTCTTTTCTTCACTTCATGCATACATAATCACATCCAACCATATTACAACAAGGAAAAACATTCCTTCCTTTATACCTCACTCAAGTAATTACAAATGAGTCGGCATCCAATTACAAAATAAAAGTTTCCACATGCTCCATCAAAATTACACAAAACTATCATCTTTCAATTACAATAATTCTTCACTTGTGTGACCTCGAAGTTTTCACTATCATCCACATCACTAAAAATGTGTCTAAAAATTTCCTTTAACTACGCAAAACTAGATTCCATCCCGATTAGGAGATATCATCCAATTTCCACAAATCACTATTCAGGAACACTGCCTGAATATTGCTTTCACCAAAATGCTCATAACTTCCATGAATAAATGAATTAATATATGTTCTCTTAACCATAAACATATAACATATCAAAGAGTATTTCCTTGACATCGCATAGCTCCAACTAAAATATCCCCTGTGCGCTAATCCAAACAATGTTTGCTTCTCTGCAAGTCTCTGGTAGGTCACTATGTTGACATCAATGACAATCATAGTCATGAATGCAACAACAACTGCTATAGAATGGATTCCAAACATTTAGAATTCATTCCCAACACTACCTCCTATTGATATCATCTATTCACTTTTTCACAAAAACTTCCATTACAACATTCTTTCAGAAGAGAATCTATATTTATACACCATTAGCCTTCCAGTCAGCTCCACAAATGACATACTAAAACTTGTGAAAATGATATATTATATGGAGTTGGTGCTCTTATATTATAAAAGAGTTGGCACTATACATTACTTACATGACTTAGAACATTATCATATTCATCATGCTTTCCTTAATCATCGCAACTATTCATGTACCCTAATATATTGTTTTATTGTCTTCGCATACCTTGCGAACACTGTATCTCATACACCAGCTATCCAAAACTTATGCAATCTTAACTGAAGCATTTACATATACCAAAAGACCTCCACTTAAATTTTCAAACCATAATACCTTGTATGTCTCCATCGCTATCCAAAACTGTGGCATTGTACCCTATTTTCCTAATTTTGGAATTAGTCATTTTCATGACTGTAAATCAAGTGGCAATCTCCACACGATGCAATCATACTTATCATAAGTGTTGCCATAAATGACAACCCTTAGAGGATTTCTAGTACTCCAAATCATCACATGCCAACACTATAACTTTCAAACAATATAACATTTTGAAATCTGAAATATACATCACATTCTATGTTTCACCTAATACAATAATAATAAATAATTCTTACAATTTGATGAAGTTTAGATTAAGTTAAGGTGGTCAGACATGAGAGTTTTTATATTGAGGAAAATTTGTAGTAGAAAAATCATACTTAATTATTTACTTTAAAAAAAAATACAAAAAAATATACATCACATCTAGACATGAGTCTACTACTTTTATCTAGAATCTTATAAAAAAACATTATCATTTGATTTTATTTAATGTGGTGAGACATACACTTACTTGTTATCTTTCTAGTCTTGATTGATAGACTTATTGAAAAATAGCTATAACTTTCAAACTGTATAACATTCTTGAAATCAAAAATATGTGTCACATTCTACGCTTTTCCTACTACAAGAAAAATAAAAAAAGTTTTCAATTTCATAAAGTTTAGACTAAGTTAACGTGGTTAGACTCAAGAGTTTTTGTATTGTAGAAAATTTATAGAAGAAAAATCATAATTAATTATTTACTTGGAAAAAAATTACAAAAAAATATGTGTCACATCCGGACTTGAGTCTACTACTTATATCTTGAATCTTGTAAAAGAAATTTATCATTTGATTGTGTTTAAGGTGGTCAGACATGCACCTACTTATTTTTTTCCTAAAATTTTTGTGCTACTACATTGAAATTTGAAATTTTCAACATATAGAAGAATTGTTTTTCAGAAAAGGCCTAGTATCTTAGAAAATAAAGTACATTTTCTAAAGATTCTCTTCATACTATTTTTAATATAATATTTATAAATTGTTCAAATTTTTATGTCAACTTGCCTAAACATGATTTTCTGAATTTTCATTGCCACTTAAGGGCTTAGTTTGGCATACCACAATCTTGCACATACCCTAGTAAGTATTTCAAAGGATCTATTTTTTCTACAAGTTGTGTAGTGTGTGCTAACATATAATGTCTGAGTTTTTGAGATGTAAACACCACTGCAAGGCAATATTTTTTAATGTTTTTGTAATTGATCTCATAAGATACTAATGTTATGATGATGTTACAAGATATATCTCTTTCCTTCCCATGTTCATCTTTTTTTTCCAACAATACCTCCAAGGATGTAGTTGTAGCTGAGATGTACAAAATAAGTAGTTTCCTAGTATATGATGCATTAAGATTCGATGTTTGGCCAATTATTCCTTGATATGATTGAGAATTTTCACACATTCCTCATTCCATGTACATGTAGCTCCTTTGTGTATATTCTTATTGAAAGGTTGATCTTTATCAGAAAGTTGAGATATGAACCTCATGATGGGTTGAAGGCACCCTTGTATACTCCTTAATTGACTTATATTTTTGGGAGGTAGCATCTCCATTATAGCTTCAACCTTTTTGGGGTCAACCTCGATTCCTGTAGCTGATATGATGTATCCAAGTAGTTTTCCCAAGGTGACTCAAAAAGAAAATTTCTTAGCATTTAATCTAAGTTGGAATTGTTCCATCCCATCTAAGATCAAATGCAAATCTTCAAGATGCATGTTCCTTTTCTGAGATTTTTCCAAGGTATCATCAACATAATCTTCCATATTTTTATGCATCAGGTCATGAAAGGTAGTTGGCATTTCTCTTTAATAGGTAACTCCAACATTTTTTTCGTCCAAATGGCATGATGTTCCAAAAAAAGGTTCCCCATCCACATGTAAAGGAAGTATTTTCTTGATCTTTAGGAGCTAATTTAATATGATTTTATCCCAAGAAACCATCCATGGGAAAGTACATTTCATAACCCATATTCATATCCACTATCAAATCTATATTTGGAAGTGGAAATTCATACATCAGGCAAGCTTTTTTAAGGTCTAAAAAAATGCATATACATGAAGGGATTTGTCATCTTTAGATAAAAGTAAAATGTTTGAGATCCATTCAAAATAGTCTATAACACATATAAATCCAACACTCGAGATTTTTTAATTGATCTTTGACCAAGAGAGATGTGTAGATGCATCTTTCATAATTTTTCTTTGACTGGGTTAACACCATGAGCTATGGATAGATGATGCATAATTAGATTAGTGTCCATCCCTAGCATGTCCACATATGTCTGAGAAAATTTGACTTTCTTTTCTCCGAAGAACTCAGTAAACTATTGTTTTTCATCTACTGACAACAATTGAGCTAAATGTATGATCTGAGGTGCTTCATTTGTCCCAATATTTATAGTCTCTATCATCTCTCTTAATAATAAATATCTTTCTTTTAAATAAATAGGTAGAATATCAAGTACCTCATCCTCAGATGCGTCAAAGAGGTTTTCACCCTAAGATACTTCTTTTTTTTTTACTTTTTAAGGCTTTCATACCACCACAACGTGGTTTTTGCCATCGAAGCATATATTATTTTTCAATTTTCTTTTTATTTTATGAATAATGTACTTGATATTTTTTTGTTCATGTTTATTGCTGGTTGAATCATGTAAGAAACTATGGGATTAATAGAATCCAATTAGCAAGCTATTTCATAGTCATTTTGGAAAGAGGGTAATGCAAACTATTGATTCTATAGCGACCAATCAATAAGTTCAGGGTACATGAGTGGGACATAATTTGAAGGTTCTAAAGAATTGATATGGGGGAAGTTATCTCTAGTTAGAAGATATTCATAGTCTGTAAGGTCTCCCTCAAAAGTACCTAGATCCATCTAATTCCTAGCATGGTTAACTTGATCAATGAAAGAAGCATGTATGTTCAACTTTTCAAGACCTAAGGGAAACTCGTCAACCAATTCAATTTTTTTTATCACAAGTAGGCACCACATCTACTCCCAATTCTATTGACTTGACTGAGAGAGAATCCCATTCATATTCCTATGATTCAGTATCTTTTTCTCTTCCTAGAAATTGTGGCATGTTCTTGGAAATGTGTTCTCTTTTAAGATCTTCAACATTTGATCTTCATTTTGGTGAGATGTGGAAGCTTTTTCATCTTGTTCTACTAGAGATCCTTCTTCATTCCAAAGAATGGTAGTGGAGGGACCAAATTTTTTGTCATCTTGGTCAAAAGTATGAGTAGGAACAATGTCTTCTTTAGATTCACTAGAATTATTAGGAGATGGGCCAAAAATTGGTTGTGTATTAGAAAATCTCAATCTAGGATTATCCTTAGATTTCCTTCTACTTGTGTGACTCAAAGGTTCAGAAAGAGCATATTTCTTATTCTTCAAGTGACCATGACCTGGGTAACCTATCCTAGCTATAAACTCATATCCTTTTCTATATATTTTTGGAGAAACTGTAACTTAGTAAGCATAACTTCTTCAGGTTATTCCTCTCTATAGACCCACTCCCTAATAGCGTGTTCTTCTTTTTCATATTCTAGAGGTACTAAGGACTGGACAAAGGTCCTATAAACTATCATAGTAGAGGATGAAGGCTTCTTATCCTCTGAAGGTTTACCATAATAACAAGGAGAGAATGGGAGTGTAGCAATATAATCTAGTCGATATTCCTCTATCCCAAGGTTTAACATTTTTAATTTCTTCTCATAATCAACAAGAGTAGTTTTAGTCTCATCAATAGCTCTATATGTGGTACTACAGATTCAATAGTAAGCGTATTGATAGACATAGAATTATCCTTTGGGATGGAAATATTAGTACTATTGAAGGGGAACTTTATACACTAATGGTAGGTACATAGAGGGGACCACTTGCATATCATGGATCCATGGTCTCCCTATAAATATGTTGTAATAAAGAGGGATTTCAAGAACTTGAAAGATGACATCATTTTCCACTGGACCAACCTAGATAGGGAACACAACCAATCCTTTGGAAGACTTTTAAACTTTTTCATATGCTTTAATAATAATCTTTTTCCTTGGATTGATGGTGAACTCTAACAATCCCAACTGATTAATCAGGTTGAAAAAACAAATATTTAACCCAGTTCCATTATCTATCAACACTCATTTGACTTAGATTCGATAGATTTTGATTTCAATATATAGGGCAAGACTATGTGGGTGACTCAAAGACTTGTCATCTTTCTCATAAAATGAAAGGTAATGTTGACCAGCAATGTGATTATCTATGGTCTGAAATTGATTAGTATAAATATCTTTTGGGACACTTTATAATTTCAAGTCTCTCTCTAAGATCTTCTTGTGCATAAGTGATAACTCTAACAACTCAAAGATTGAAAAAGAGGTTGGAGTACATTGAAGTTGATCTACTTGATTATAGTTTGACTTGATAGAAGTAGACATGAGTTTGGAAGAGGATGCCTCTTTCTTAGGATTAACTTTCTTGGAAGAATTTGAACCCCTAAGAATAAAATTGGGTTTACTCCTAGTGACAACATTTAGGATTTCCTTATGTGAAAAAAATTTGACACCTCTAAGAATGATCATGTGCTCATGTTTGTTGCAAGGAAAAATACCTCTTAAGAAAATCCTAGGTACCTCATCAGCATATGAATCATAGTCAAGTCCATTTTGTTTACGTCTCACCATGCTAATGTTTTCATTTATTGGTTAAAGCATATGAATAACATTGTCATCATTCATATAACTATAGTTAATTATGGAATCCCCATATTTCTTTGGTGTTGAGGTATCTCATTTTTCATACTTGGGGAGTGGTTCCCTGAAAGCCTTATGATGAGAATTATTAACAAGACTCTCTACTCTAACCTTCCCATGCTCGATAAGATCTTGAATGAAATTTTTCAATTTTATACAATTGTCAATTTTGTGTCCCTTGTTTTGGTGATACTCACAATAATGGTTGTCATTCCACCACTTAGTTTTCACCTCCGGCTTGTAAGGTTTAGATTATTCAGGTAGTGTGATAATCTTGTTAGCAAATAAGGTTTTAAGTATTACATCATATGAATCTCCCAAGGGTATAAAATCATGTTTAGGATTAGGTTCCCATGAAGATTTATCCTTATTAGAATCATTAGAGTTTGCACCTTCTTGTTGTTTTCTTGTTTGGATAGCACTAGCCAAGTTGAAAATGGGCTCTTTAGGTTTAGGTTCATCATCAACACCATCATTGACCACATGCTTGTTCTTACTCCAATGCTTATTCTTGTCTTTTTTGTAGCCATTACCATTGTTGAATTTAACCTTTCTTAATGTGATCTCACCCTTTTTGACCAAAACATCTATTGGAAAAGAACTCTCAATCATGTCATTAAAGGTGAGAAAGATTTGTTTTCTAAGATCGTAATGTAGCGTGGGTATGAGATTATTAACAAATATAGATCAATCTTATCATTCTCTATAAATTGTCATTGGTATCCTGAGTGTAGCTTCCTCCACCTTTGTAACAATGTAAAAAAAGGTTCACCCTATTTTTGTTTGATGTTGCATAGGTCAAGCATTGTCATGGGGTGTTCAATTTTGTAAGAGTTTTGTTAAATAAACCTTTGGACAATCTCATAAAAGGATGTGAGTGGAGGTGTGATTTTTGTGAAACACTCCATAGATTGACCATTTAGACTCCTAGGAAAAATTCTCATAAGGTAAGTTTCATAATCCATAAAGTCCATACTCAAAGAATATAATTTTCCAACATGGTCATGTGGATTGTAATACCTCTCCTACAGTGATACTATGATTTGATACTTTTTTTTATGATGGTTAGAACTATGCACTCATGTTTATGTTTTCATGGAGGATTATACGTTCATCAGATGATATTTATATGCTCAGTTATAGTTACTTTGATTATATTTTTATGAGATCCTAGAAGAATGTATTAGTTTTACATGTTTTATCTCATGAATGGTATACTAACCCTTATCTCAATTGGTTTATGGATACATATGTGTTTTTCATGACTCAGGACGAAGTCGTAGTTACTCACTTGGTGAGGTCCACATGATGTATCGATCCTAGTCATCTGCTTGCATATATCTGATGTGTATATCTATATGTATATGTATCTCTTCTTGGTGATGCAGGATTTGCAGGTACCAGGTATCATCTCCACCTGGCTCCACAGATCTGAGCGATCCCTTAAAAATCCTCGATCGTTGTTGTTGTCATGGAGATATCATCAAGCTTCACAAAAGAAAACCTTTATCTTTGATCATTCACCTTAGGTGGGAAGTGCCGGGTCAGTTCCTGGTAGGGAGATATTATGTGGTTATCAGTTATTAGGGTTTGGATCTTGATCTTGTTGTTAGGGATACTCAACTTTGTCAGTAGGTTATCTATGTGAGTCCTTGTTGATCAATTTCTGTTTCAGTTACTTATCCCTGTTTAGATTTTCATGTTAGTATTAAGATCGAGTTGCTATTTGTACCTTGCATCTTCTGGTTATATAGTTATAAAATGTTAGTAAAACGAATAATGAGTCATTTATACTATATGTGTCATAAACATGTGGGTGCACACATATGCTTATGAACACATATAGGTATATTAAGGTATAAATATATATTCATAAATATAAATAAATATATATACTTAATTATATTAACAAATAGCACTAGCTTTATGGTTGTTGATAAAAATAAATTAAGAAATAAATAAAATAAGATAAAATAAAATAGCTTTTGGTAATAAAACTAACTAGCTAGGAGGGAGTTGAACTCGAGACCTCCTAGAAGTTGGGGCTAGTTAGTTACCAATTGTGCTATGTGAATTCCTTGTGAGGTAAGTAATTAAATTTATTATTAAACCTTATTTTAGAGAATATTTTAATTAAAAAAAAAATATAAACAAAACTTTATTATGTTACGGGAGAAATTAGTTTCTCCTCCAACCGACTATGGAAGTTGGAGAAGTTTCTTCCCGTATAGAAACTTCTCCAACCAAATAGTTGGAGAGGAGATTATATCTATGATGATTGGTTCGGAAGACGGGGGCTGGAAACTATTTGGGAACGGAAAAATTTTGGCTAATCAAGAGAAATTTGGGCGCGGAGGAACAGGGAGCAGCGGAAGAAATTTTGCAGGAACGGGCTTCGTCAACCAGGGAACTATTTACCAGGTTGGAGTTTTTCCCTGATAATCCCTAGGATATGAAATAATTATTTTATTGTCTGTTTGTGCATTATTGGTTATGTTAGATCGGCAAACTCAATAGTTTTAACATCATGGTTATATTAATATTTGCTGAAATAAAATGTAAATTCACAGAATATTAAACCTTAGAAAATGTATAAGAAGTTAGATAAACAAATAAAATACACAATATTGTATTTTATAATATTAATAAAGTTATATTTTCTTGTATATGTCCTTTGAAAAAAAATATATATATAAATATATAAATTTATCAACCTACTATTGTTTTGATATTCTAAAATATTCATTAATTAATTATCTTAATATTATTATGTAGTAGATAATATAAATTCTATTAAATATGTTTTAAAAGTTTTTTAAAAAAAATAATAATAATAAAAATAAAATAATATTAAAATTTGAATAGGGCCGCTGCCGCGGCGGGTCCCGCAGTACCGGACGACAGCGTCCGCTGCCGGTGGCACCTTCGGGTGCCGTGCGGTAGCGACCGCTGTCGGCGGTACCCGAGGGTACCGCACGGGAGCGGGCCCCCCCTGTCAATTTTTCTAAAACAAACAATTTTGTTTTTTTATTTATTTTTAGCATTTTAAAAAAATGATTTCGGTGTTATATGTATAATATATGGTTGATATATTATATGTATAATATAATTTGTGTTTAACATTAATTTAAGTTAGATATTATATTCTATATATATAATATAGGTATTATTATATATATATATATATATATATATATATATAATATAATTTGAATTTTTATTTAAATTAAATTTGTATTATATTTTTACATATAATATGATAGTAGTAATTGAAAACATGGGTTAAATAATTTAATACATATGATATTGATAATTAGACTTATATTATATATATATAATATATATTATTATATATATATAATATAATATTAAAATTGAAGAAATATGCCAAATTGTTTATGTTAAGGTGTTTTTTTTTTTAGATATATTATTTTGATGGTTTAGTTTTATATTATGTTTATATGTAATAAATTTGGTTATACATATATATAATTAAAGAACTTGTCGGACAAAGTGATATTAAATATCATTATATTATGTAATGAAATTTGTTAGATGAACGAAATGTTTCAACTAGAGGCATATTTATTCAATGTTTTAACTGTGTAAATGTTTTTAAGTTGTAAATAAATAATTGATTTCTTAGTTCCATGCTTAGACAAATGTTAGGATGGGGGCTAGAAAATGGAAAGAAAACTCTTACTTTCGATTTTATCAACAAATCAAACTAGTCAAACTTTGTGATCTCCTAAGCATCCTAGGTAGGTCTGTTATAATGAAATTGTTGGGCATGTTAGTGGTTTGACTAGGGAAACCTAACGGGAATAGGTTAGGGTTAGGAAACCTAGGAACCCCTAAGTGAGTGGCTCTCAGTGCGGGGCCGGGGCCCTAAAGTGGCTAGACCAGGATAAACGACTGATGAGTTAGTTAACCAAGTGATAACCTAATAAAATTTAAGGGATGGGTTCAAAACATTAAAAAGATTAAATTGTGCCTCGCCCATGCCATTAGCGCTAGGACAGGCTATGGATGGGAGTGGGAGAAGGTACCTATGCGTAGGTACAAATTGAATGGCGCTTGTCTGTACGAAAGGCATTCGATTTCTGCATGTGCCTACTTGGGGGCCGGGGCCCAGTGTGGCTAGTACCAGGACAACCCAAGGGGTGAGGGCTATGCGATGACACTCACTTAGGTTGTTGCTTAGGATTTCCTACCCAAGCCTTAGAATCCCTTGTGTAATGTACCTTACTTGTGTGAAATGTTAACCAACCCTTTTGGTAAAACCTAGTAAGTTCCTTCTTGTGGGCTTGGTGTTTATCTCCTAGCACGGGGGGTGAAACCTTACCAGTTTCACATGGTTGGGTGGAAAATCTTTCTATCGAGGTATCTTGTGCAGATGTAAACAACTGAAGATTCATATTTGTCTGAGCACCTGTTGAAGAATGAAGATTTGTACTTATTCATGTTGTTGTAAACTTATGTATTCTCCTATGAGGAGTTTAAATGTAATGTAATTTTTAAATGATGTAATAATGGGTAGACATAGGAAAAGGGTTATATGGGATGTTTATTTAATGGAAAAATGTAATCTTGGTATGTATCAAGTTATGTAAAATGTTGATGAATCATTTGTTGTACTATTGCAATATGTTTGTTTGAGGAAATGGAATTATAGTAATTGATCCTTAAAAAGTTTTAGATGGAAATTAATTATGAATGTGTTTAAGTATTTTCCAATAAAGAACTTGAAATGGAATTTGTATGGTTAGTAGATGTTGTTAATAGTTTATCAGTTTTTAATTTACATTTAAGGGAACCTTGGAAAGAAGTTAGATTATGTTTTGTTAATTGCAAACTTTAAAAGTTCAAAATTTTTTGTAAAACTCTACTTAGGTTTTCTTTTACAAAGTAAACCTTTGTGCAAATTCCCTGGTTCCCTTGCGGGGCATGACACGGATCCCCATTTCCATCATACTTGTCATACTTAGGAATCTCAACATCTCTTGGAAAAGGAATCATGTATAGGTTTTTGTCAAAATATAGAGTGAATATGGATTCCATAGAAAATGATGGCTTAGGATTCTCCCTTTCCTTTTTCAATATTGACATTTCATTTTCTAGGTCTTGTATTTCCTTGATGGAAATTTCAAAAGGTCAGGGTTCCTTTCTTTGAATCAACATATCAACATCAAATTCATGAGGGACTTTCAACCCTCTAGAAGCCAAATGCATTAAATATTGATTGCCATTTTTTTCTAACGTTTGCAGCATGAGTCTTTGATAAGATTCATTATGTTGAAGTTTTAGGATCTATTCTTTATTAATTTCATGATTCATGTTGTTTGCATTGTGAGATTTATGCCTAGAATGTGAATATCTTGGAGGTGAGTCAAATACATTGTATTGTGACCTTGGGGGATATCTTGGAAGTGTGTTATTTCCATTATTTCTAAATAAATTGGCATTGAATTTTTTAGCAAAATTATTGTCTTGTTCCTCCATGTAATATTTTCTCCCTAACTTAATTTTTCTTAACTCTCATTCTACTAAAAAAGGTCATTCAATTGCTTGTTATATTCTTCCCTAGACATGGTGAGAGATAAACTACTTTTAGATCTTGATGAGGCAAGAGGTGTCTCAAAGGTATTTCCAAAATCACTAAAT
The DNA here is from genome assembly GCA_027943335.1 of Chamaecyparis obtusa. Classification (NCBI taxonomy): domain Eukaryota; kingdom Viridiplantae; phylum Streptophyta; class Pinopsida; order Cupressales; family Cupressaceae; genus Chamaecyparis; species Chamaecyparis obtusa. The sequence continues at coordinate 371,091 of BSBK01007207.1, read as the reverse complement.
GGATCAAACCAAACTTTAGTATTATCCTCTTCTTTGTCAAAGGTAATTTAAGGTTCTTTGTCTTGATGACGTTGACGCCTAGTAGGAAAAGGTAATTCGTCAAAGCTAATTGGAGGTTGCTTCCCTTGACCGATTTGATATCTAGTTGTTACTAGAATGAATAAGAATGTAAAGAGCCAATTAATATGACACAACACAACTTGATGTCCACCATAGAGAAGAAAATTTTTCACTTAAAAAAAGAAAAAGAGAGTAAAACAAGATCAAGATGACTTATCACAAAGTGCCGAAGATGAGGGTAAGTTCCCTATATACGACACTTGTGACTTGAGTCAAGAGATAAAGTAAAAGTAATGATAAAGATAGACAAAAGTGATCTATATAAGTGAACAACTTTACTTATCAAGAATGTAACCAAGGTATCTAGGTGATCCTTTTTAGCTAAAACTAGTCCCTAACCTGCTAGTTTTAGACCAAGAGACCAGAAATAGTCAAGTGTAAGCTTCCTAAACTAGCTAAGAGAAAATTTGAGGCCAAAAAAACTCAGATCAATAACTAGATGATAAAACTTAGTAAGAAAAATTAGAGTTAGACAAGGAGGATAAGCCGTATGATACAACATAGTAAACCTAGATGATACTTTAGGATAAACTGATATCCTATATAAACAAACTAGATGATTCTACCTAGTACTAATAGATGATATTTCCCCTGAATGGTAGATGATCTTCTAAACTATAGTATGATATTTCTCACCACAATAGATGATATTGTGATAGAAGACATGAAAACACTAACTTTGGACTCAAAAACCTTGTCTTGATTGATCATTTTGACATGTTTAGTAATGTAGATCATTGTGATAGTGTGTAATTTTAGTTTTTATAGGAAGTTTGAAGTTCAAAGTCAAGTTTTTAAATAAAATGTGATGCATAAAGTATTCTTCAAATAATAAAGCAAGGGACAAAGAAACCTTGCATGATACAAACACTTCAGAGGTCTCAAAGAAAAACCCCATGAATACTACAGCTAAGTGTGTATTCCAATGATTTCCATGGGTCTAGCACAAAACATAGACACACCATGAAAATTATACCTAAAGGAAAAAAGGGGAAGTGTTTCAACCTTTACCCACTTGATTCTCTTAGCCCCACAATTAAGTGGTTGAATGGCCTTTCCTAGAACTATGCAAGTTAAGGATCAATTGGAAGACATCAATGCTTGCAGTGCATGTCTTTCCATATTGCCACATTCAAGACTTATTGTATAATGGAACACGTATGATTAGTAATCTTAGGGTTGTGTGGTCTAAAATTGGTACTCAAATTAAGGAAAAACCAAAAATAAATAATCCATTAGACCAATAATTTATCTATAGGAGACCATATCAAATGAGCCAACTAAATCCTCAAAATATATCTATTGCTTCCTAGTTGAAGATAATTTAATCCTTCTCATGATTCTCATAAAATTGGCATAGAAGATTAGTGACTTGACTACTCTAAAATGGAAGATTCAAATGCAAATAAAAATTTAGAAATGAACTAGAATAAAATATTTAAGCTAGAATGAATGCAAGAAACTAGTGTTCTAGAATGATAATGCAAGAGATTATACTATGAAACAATGCAAGAAAGAAAAATAGATTAACAATACAAAATTACTCTTAGAATGAAGTAAACTAAGAATGAAAGAGAGCTATGAGAATGTAAATGAAAGAAACTAAGAGATAGGAATTCAAATTAACAAGATTACTCTAAGAATACAAGAAATAAAGATGAAAAAGACTAAGATGAAAATGATCAAGATTGGGACCCTTGACCCAAGGAAGATCTTCCTTTAAAATCAATTGTCTCAAGAATAGATGGTGGAGGTTAAGAGGCAAAAGAGTGAGTGGTTGAGATGAAGAAGAAAAAGGAGAGTGAAGTAGATGCAAGGTTAGCTAGATATGAGTCATGAGTATTAAGAGGCAAAAGAGATGTTAGTTAACATAATATAAAATAGCATTTTTGAAAGCTAAAATCCCATTTAATTGTCAATTAATCAAGATTAATTATGTGAACACATGTGAATGTGTTCTTTTAATAAAAGTGTAGAAATTTTATATTAAAATAAATATTATATAGCAATTAAATAAATATGCAAGCTCTAGAAATTACACCATAGTATAAGCTTGATATAAGATTTTTTATTTAATTATGCAAAGGGGGATTTCAGAGTTACTCTACATAATTATATCTAGTAAATATTTCTTTGAGATTTAGGATTTTATTTGACATAATTTGATCAAAATTAGGGGTTCAGGCTCTACTAGATAATTTTAGGTTAATATATTTGCCCCTCTTTGAATCAATATGTGATCCACTTGTTGATTCAAAGCATGCATAATAGTTAGATCAGGAAATAGCTTAATGTGAAGTGATTAGAATATTTATCATAATGAGAACCAACTCCAAACCTGATTGAACAAATATCGATGAGGGATATCAGCTCCAGAGTTGATTGAACAAATACTAATGAGTGAGAAAAGACTATCCATCCTAATATGAATTGATGATACTACATATCTATGTGTGTGCAGGATCATGGTATGCCAAACTAGGCCCTTCAGTGGCAATACAAATTTAGAAAATCAAGTTTAGGAAAGTTGACATAAAAATTTGATCAAATTATAAATATTATATAAAAAATATGTAAGAAGAAAATCTGTAGAAAGTTGAATTTAGTTTCTAAGATACTAGGCCTTTTTTGAAAAATAATTATTCTATATGTTGAAAATTTCAAATTTTAATGTAGTAGTACAAAAATTTTAGGAAAAAAATAAGTAGGTGTGTGTCTGACCACCTTAAACACAATCAAATGATAATTTTTTTATAACATTCTAGATATAAGTAGTAGACTCATGTCAGCATGTGACACATTTTTTTATACTTTTTTCAGTGTAAATATTTAATTATAATTTTTCTTCTACAACTTTTCTAGAATACAAAAAGTCTTGTGTCTGACCACGCTAACTTAGTCTAAACTTTATCAAATTGAAAACTCTTTTTATTTTTATTTTAGTAGAAAAATCATAGAATGTGACACATATTTTGGATTTCAAAAATGTTATACAGTTTGAAAGTTATAGCTATTTTTCAATAAGTCTATCAATCAAGAGTAGAAAGATAACAAGTAGGTGTATGTCTAACCACATTAAACAAAATGAAATGATAATATTTTTTAATAAGATTCTAGAGAAAAGTAGTAGACTCATGTCTAGATGTGATGTATATTTTTATTTATTTATTTTCCAAGTCAATAATTAATAATGATTTTTCTGCTAAAAATTTTCATGAATATGAAAAATATCATGTCTGACCACCTTAACTTAGTTTAAACTTCGTCAAATTGAAAGAATTGTTTATTATTATTGTATTAGGTGAAGCATAGAATGTGATGTATATTTCAGATTTCAAATATGTTATACTATTTGAAAGTTATAGTTGTTTTTCAAAGAGTCTATTAATTAGGACTTCTTTTTCACATCGCCACTTTTTGGCATTCCATGATCCTACCCATACCCATCTCTTAGATGGATTTGAGATAATTTGTTTGAAAAATATTATGAGCAAGAAAATAGAGATGAGATAATACCATATTGATATTGGCCTTGATGAACCCAATATGCCCCAAGAGATCAGAAAGATGTATGTCTTAGTGAACTGTTATGAAGTGGTGAGAACACTCTTCTAGAAAGGAGATTTCGAGAATCTTTACATGATATGCTTCCTCATGAAGCTGACACCCCCCAAGTGATAATATATTAGTCACCAGTTAACTTGATTAACAAATATTTGGTTCAATTTCTAAATTTGAAAATTAGGAGATTTTATTGAAGAAGATTTTATATATTTTCATGCCCCCTCAAGGTCGAAATGGAAAGGAAGAAAGAAGGTAGAAGAGAGAAGGAAGTGATAGCATCAACAATCAACTATGTTTGATAATAAAAGGATCTCAATTTTTAATTTTGATCCTAAAATTAGGATCATAAATAAGGATTTTCAATTGACTACCTCGGCTAAGAGAAAGGAAGAATGTAAAAAAACCATAGCTCAAGGGAGACTAGAAATGAATAACTATATGTTGTCCTAGAATGAAATGCAGCCTAAGAGACAAGTCAAGTCATTGATCCTATAGCCATTTATTTTATCATCCTTTGAGTGTTTGGAAATTCAGAGGTCAGTACAATGTTCACTGGTGCAAGAGAAACCATGAAGATGAGAATATGCCCTTATCAGATAAGATTTAGGAAATACATGTAAGTATTGAGCCATAAGTGTCAAGATGGCCTGAACATGGTTTCCATGCTTATGTTTTAAGATAACACCTATATTGAGGCACAAGCTTCTAAGATAACCGCAATTTTCATCTTACATGATACACACAAGAACCATATAGGGAGATAATTTCAACCTCACCTAAGTGTCTAAATAAAGAGGTTTGAGGTATGTGTTGTGTTGTAATCATGATGGAGGCTCTTACCATAGACACCCAGTTTATTAGACTTCTTAGGGTCATTGAAATCACACCACAAGAATAAATCAAATAAAACATGTTATGACCTGGCATAAATCTCTAGTCAAGTAGACATCATCGAGAAACCTTACAAGACATAGTAAGAGAAAATTAATAATAAGAAGCAACACACAAGAAAATAGTTCATTACAGCTTAGTCATTTTTAGTTTTCTAAGATATAATTTGGGTTGGGTGTCAAGGAACACCTTTGTGCTTGTGTCAAAGTGTGAGTGTGAAGTGGATAATGTAAGATCCGATAAGTGTTGAGAAACATAGTAATGTATAGATTGGTAGTGTTAAGAAATACTATAGGATTTGGGTGTTGTGAAATACCAAGTAGTGTTAGAGATAAATTGTCCATTGGGAAGGACTGATAAACTGACTCAAGTTAAGATCAAAAGATTGATCAAGTGGTAAATAACTCATAGCTCAGATATGTGTATGATTTCCCCCAGGTGACATAATAGAATCGAGGAAAAGACTAAGATGAGTTCCAACCTAGGATGGTACAACAAAACAATGGGAGAGAATGAGATAGATATAGAGAGGTTGATGGAAGCATGAGAGTTTAGCCACGGGTTCATAAATGGAGCACTGATTAAAAGTGATGCATGTTTTCTAGGTTTTCACCAATTGGGATTATTCTATTTTTCTACCAAGGCACCTATTTCCAAGTTTTCACCGAGGCACTTTTTTCCTCTTTTTCTAATTTATTTTGTTCTTTTAATATTTTTTTAAAATTTTGTTGAATATTTGATTTTTTGTGGATACACCAAGGCACTTATTTCCAAGTTTTCACTAGGATGATCATTTTTTCATGACTTTTTTCAATTTTTAGGTTTTTTTTTCTAGACTTTTTATGCCTTTTAGAATTTTTTTCAAGATCATAGATTGTTGTATATTAAGGAAATTCAGAATGTATAGCTATAGAAGTGTTTTAGGTGAACACCATTCATAGGATCTCTAAGAATGTCACCTTCTAGAGTAGCTAGCTGATAAGCTCCATAACTAAATATTGGACTAATGACAATAGACCCCAACTAGTTGGGTTAAAAAAATTTCTTCTACTCTCAACATTGTTGATTCTTTAGGTTCTCTCTCAGAATGAGATCAATGACCTGAAATTATTCATATCGAACCTTCTTTTTGTAGCCTCTAGACATTCATTTTTTATAGACCCTCATATGGTCAAATGCTTCTTATCGAAACTTACCAAGTGACTCTAGCTCTTGAAGTTGGAAGATTCTATAGTCATCATCAATGATAAGCCCATGAAGTTATACCCTAAAAGAAGCAATCTTTGTTGGAGATTTTCTAGCAAGCCAGTGCTGACTATATGTTTTTCATTGATGAAAACATATGGTAACTAGCGTGCATGTTGGCATAATGGTCAACACTCCCCTCAAGATTCGTGACATGGCTCAACTACCTCCTATGTCTTCTATAAGTCTAGTGGTTGTATCGGGTATTAATAGGTTGATATTTTGGTGCAACAACAACCACTACTTGTAACAAGTGGTATCAGAGCTTGGTCCCAGGTTTGAATCCCCTTGGGTAACAGTGAGGGGCAGATTATTGGTAGAATGGTTAGTGCTCCCCTCAAGATTTGTGACATGGCTTAACCACCTCCTATGTCTTCTATAAGTCTAGTGGTTGTATTGGGCACTAACATGTCAATCTTTTGGTGCAAGGACAACAACTACTTGTAACAATGTGTGGATGGCTTATGTAGTGAGATTGAGCATATGTTGCATGGATATGTTATCAGCATGATATGATAGATGCATATGTTAATTATGAGTACAGACAGTTGTGTAGAACTTTGTGTCAGCAATGTTCCTGATAGGTCCTAGGAAGATTTTGGTATGTAATTTGCATTATGGTTATCATGGAGCCTTATGCATTTACATTTATGTTGAAGACACATGTGTGAAGCTATGTTCAGGGATGGAGAGTCATATGTGCAATAGAAGTTGAGTAATAATGTTCACAGTTGCTAGTTACAGTTTCCTGAGTTTATCTAGTGAAGCTGACATTGTTTATGTTGTTTCAGTAGTTTTGCATGGAGTAATTTATAGTGTAAACAAAGTTTCAGCTATTTTGGTGGAGCTAACAATCTGAAATAATGTGTCTACTAATATTGGGTTGTGCGGTCCTACTTTGTGTTGCATGCTTAGTATAGCCATTGGAGATGTTAGAGGAGAGTTATATTGTTTCTCTATTATGATTTCAAGTAGGTTCTAATATGCCAACTTGGATTTATCATTTGGAGAAAGATATTCATAGGTAGTCATTTGTGATTGCTAAGTATGGCAGATAGTTGAAAGATAAGAGTAGAGAAGAAGGTGCAAAGTATTGAGCCATCAACAAAAGGTCTATGTGACTAAGAAGAAAGTGTATGCCATTCATTGAAACTAATCCAGATAGTAGGTCTACATCACAGTTCACCAAATTCTAGATATAGTGTATATCTATTATCCAAAAGGTTGCAGCCTTCACACTTTGAGCAGTGACCTCTTGGACAGTGTTTCCTCACCCCTAATATGGTTAATTATAAAAAAATTCTAACAGATTTTGAACTTTGACCAGTTCACTATACTTAATGCATTGTAAAGATCAACTCCTAACATGGTTGTAAGATCTAATAGGGATCATTATACTCTAGTGCATTTTATAGTGGGTGCTAATTCCCATTGGGGTTTTTACCTATTTGGGTTTCCCCATAACCAAAATCTTATTTTTGTGTTATGTGTTCTTTCATTGTGTTTATGGTTATTGTTAATTTATACTTAATTGGATAAAAAATTTAATATTGTAGATAACTGATTCACCCCCTCTCAGTTATCTCTTTGGACTATTCCTAATAATTGGTGTTAGAGCCAAGTGCCTCAGAGAGAAGGTTTAATAGCTTGAGGTTGATCATATGGGATTCTTTAGAAAATAAAGTGCTAAGTTTGATGGAGAGAACTATCTTTTTTAAAAGAACAAAATGATGAAAGATTTACAGTGCCTTGATTATGAGATTTTTGAAGTAGCTACTAATGAAGTTGAGATTCCCTCCTTAGAAAATCTTGTAAAGGAAGATGATACCAATAATAAAAAAGAGTTGTTCTCTCAAAATGCTATTACCAAAGAAGCCCTCATCAGTACCTTGTCTGATAGTGAGTTTTCAGAGATCAAGAAAGTAGATAAAGCCTACAAGATATGGAAGTATCTAGAAGACATGTTTGAATGAGACATCCAAGAAAAGAATGCGTGCAGAAAGACATGGAAGAAAAGATACAATTCATTGGAGATACTACTTGAAGAGAACATCAGATCTTACAATCAAAGGATTAATGAAGCAGTTGCAAGAATCAGAAACAATGGTGCAGGAATCTCTGAAGAAGACATTATGGACAAGTTGATGACTACCTTGACAATAGAATATGAAAGCAAGATTAACATCCTTGATGAAACAATGCAATTTTCAAAAGAATTTAGAAGAGAGACCTTAATCAGTAAGATCTCAACATTTGATATATCAAGATTGAAGATAGAGCCTAAAATGGAGACAACCTTCAAAGAATCAGTCCATGGTAAGAAATCCTTGAGCACTTCTAGTAATTTTGATGATGAAAATGAATATAAAGAAATAGATGATATAATTTCTATTATTTTTAAGAAATAAAGAAAAGGAAAAGGAAAATATGAAGGTCAGCTACCATTTAAATGTTTTTCATGCAACAAGATTGGCTATTTTTCATCCAAGTGTCCTACAAGAGTTAAGAAGTTTAAAACTAACTACAAGCCTAAGTATAGAAAAGAATGTTACTATGCTGGAGATGGAGTATCAGATGATGATTCAGTAGAAGATGAAATTGGATTCATTTATATTGAAGAAATAGAGAATATTTTTGATGAGATGAATCTTGAAGATGAAAGGAAAGCACAAGAGTTAGCATTGATTTTACAAGCTCACATAAGGATAGATTGGATTATTGATAGTCATTTTTCACATCGCATGATAGGAGACAAAGATATATTTGTTCATCTAGATAAGTACAAAGGTGACATGGTTAGATTTGGAGACAACACTCCAAAACCTATCATTGGTAGAGAAGCTATTACTTTGGATGGAAAGAACAACACTGATGATGTTATTTATGTTGATGGTTTGCAACATAACTTACTTAGTGTTGGATAGTTGCTAGATAAAGGATATTAGTTGGAATCCAAAGACAACAAGTGCATCATTAATAACAAGGAAGGAGTAATGATTGCATCTAGTTCAAAGATAGAAGGTCAGGTTTTTTATCTTAATTCTGAAACAAGTTTTTTGTTGCTAAAGTAGATGATAGTTGGTTATGGCAGAAAAGACTATGTCACATCAATTTTGACAATATAGTAAAGATAAGTAATGTAAAGGCAGTAAGACATCTTCCTAGCATTGTAAAGCTAGTTGATACTATATGTAGGGAATGTGTGATGGGAAAGCATGTAAAGAACTCATTCAAAATAAATCATAATTCAACAGAGAACAAATTGTATCTAGTACATATAATCCTATGTGGGCTAACTCAAAAAAGAACATACTATGGTGAAAGGTAGTTTATTTTTTTTGTTGATGAATATTCTAGAATGATGTGGGTTGCATTCTTAAAGGATAAATCAAAAGCATTTGATAAGTTCAAAATATTCAAAGCTAAGGTTGAGAATAAATCTAGATCAAAGATAAAATGTCTGAGATTAGATAGAGGAGGAAAATTCACCTCTGACAAATTTTATGAGTATTGTGAAGAATATGGCATAAAGAGATAGTTAAGTGTACCTAGAACCCCTTAGCAAAGTGGAATTTTAGAAAGAGGGAATAGAATCATACTTGACACAACACACACTATCATGATTGAGGGAAAAGTAGCACACACCTATTGGAGAGATGCAGTTAATACAATAGTCTATACTATCAATAGAATTCAATTGAGGCCAGACACGGACAAGACACCTTATGAACTATGGTTTATTAATGTACCTATAGTGAAATAATTCAGAATCTTTGTTAACAAGTTCTACATCAAGAGAGATGAAGCAATTGGCAAGTTTGATGTAAGAAGTGATGAAGGTATTTTTCTTGGCTACTCTACTAAAAGAAAACCTTATAGATGTTTTAACTTAAGGCTGAAAAAGATCATTGAAAGTGCTCATGTAAAGATTGATGAAAAGTTTATGATTCAAGATAGATATCATGATTATTCACCTATGATTAAAGGAGAACCTATTCCTACCAATAATGAAGTAGTAGTAGAAGAAATATTTGATAGCATTGATGTATTGTTCAATGATCCTGAAACAAGTGAAGAAGAATCATAGAAGAAAGATGAGAGATCCACACCTAATGTTCCTAAGTTCACATCTAGATACCATTCAAAAGAAGACATCACTGGAGATCATAACACCAAATTCATGACAAGATCAAAGGAAAAAAGTTTACTAACTAATGAAGTAGTATGTTTACTTTCAGAGATTGAACCTTCAAGTGTTGAAGATGCATGTAATGATTCAGATTGGCATGAAACAATGAAAGAAGATCTTCATTAGATAATTAAGAATGTGATGTAGTCAAGGATGGTGGATCCAATGAAGGATAGTCCAAACCTTGCAGCCAATAGAATTACATAGTGGATTACTCAATAATGCAACATAAATTAATTGTTTAACACTGATTTTCATTAACATGCCTAGTTGTAAGGCCTTCCAGGTTAGGGCCAATTACAATCAGAAAACAATTCTATAAGATCCACAACTAGATCCAATACAATCTCAGCTAGTTTAGCTCTAAAGATAATCATAAGCTGATGGAAACCTTAAGGTAGATCTAAGCTTGAGCTTGCAAGCCTCCAAGAAATCTTCTTGTCTCCAAGTATGCAACCCCTAGCTTTGCTACCAACAACTATCAGATTACAATCTGAGCTGCAAGTTCATCAAGAACTTTTCCACAAGTTCACTCTTAAGCTTTGCATCTGACATCCAGATCTACTAAGTTGTCCTCCTCCCAGTTTTGTCCCTAAACATCTACCCAAGAACTCCTTAAATACTAATCATCAACCACAAGTCATCAAGATGAAACCCTTAACTCCCCAAAATAAATAATTAAATGCCATACAAGTTGGCTTACAAATGTATACAAACATTTAATTTAGCATGGCGGCCCATTAAAATGGCTACCAAAAATAAATTCACCAAGTTGGCTCAAAATATCACATAGAACTACAGTTGGTAAACCAAAACTACCGAGCGATAGTAAATTAACTGAGCACACCGGGCATCACCAAGCACCAGTGTTGACCAAGAACCGTAGGCATGACCAAGTAACACATTCATCGAGCACCAGAGACTACCAAGTTCCTTCAGTGGCTGAGCTTCCTTCAATGACTAAGACTGTCAGTCAAGGCTACAATTGAGTAACACTAGCCAAAATACTAACACTCCATGTAGTTTCACCGAGGAGACAGAATGCCTACCTTAACCTTGGATGCCCCTGCATCAAACAACCTAGGTTCCACAAGATGTTCATATCTGAGAAGAACATCTTTTAGGATTTAGCACATAAATCCTGAACTGGTTCTTCACATACAAGTCCTCCACCTTTTTTGCTTGCAAAGTCTTCCACTTCAGTTTCCTCTGTCTCTTCAAGTATTTTCTTGACAATGTATAAGTCAGTTCTCCATAATGATCATTCATTTTCTTTGGATCCATAATATCCACTTGGATACCAATACTCAAGATTCTCCTACTAAGTGTTTCATCCATCAAAGGCATCAATGAAAACTTTAGGTCATCCTTCTCAACAGTAAACACATTCCAGACACAATCATAAATAGCTCTATAGTCATATTGCCAAGGTCTATTGAGCAATATATCACAAATATTCAACTTCACAATGTCACAAAGCACAAGATCCTTGTACTAGCCAATCTGAACATCAATGAAGCATTGTTCTCTAACTTCCAAAGCATGAACATCTTGTAACCAGCCAAGCCTATAAGGACAAGGATGCTTCATTATACTCAAACCAAGTTTCTAAATTAGATCCTCAGCAACAAGGTTATCAATACTACTATCAATAATAACATCATAGGGTTTACCTTTAGTCTTACATCAGTTCCTAAACAAGTTACTCCTCTGACAAGGTTCATCCTTTGTACCAAGCAATGTTCATTGAAGTAGCACGTTCTTTGATTCAAGTGCATTCTAAATATTCTCATTCATCATAGCAGTTTGTCAGTCAACCTTCTTCTATGCACACTCAAAAGAATGGTGTCCTTCCTCTCCACAGTTATAGAAAGTACCCTTAAAGATAACTCTACCTTTTTTTCTTCTTTGGTTCCACAATTTTTTGTTCATCTTCTACATCAATCAGTTTATCCTTCACCGAGTGATCAATCTTTTCTTTCCCTTGAGGGCTATTAGGTTGTTTCCTCTTCAACTTATCTTCTACCTTCAAAGCATACTGATAAGAATCTTCAACAGAATCAATCATCAACATACCAAGCTCATCCTAAATATTGAATCTCAGACCATTCACATACCAAGCTACCTTTTCCATACCAAGCTCTTGGTGTCTAGAATGAATAGTAAGTTTGTAGAACTCCTCGATATAATCATCAACAGACAAATAGTTTTGCTTCAAATTCTGCAACTTCTTAAACAAGTCTAGCTCATAGTCAGCTGGTACAAACTTAGCTTTCAACTTAGTCACCATCAATCTCCACCAATTGATCTTTGTTTCACCTTCATCTTCTTGGTCTCTTTGTAGTTCTTTCCACCAAAGAGCAGCATGTCCTTTCAACTTTATCTATGCTAATCTCACCTGAAGAGGACCTTCAATTTCTTCCAGCTCAAAGAAATCTTCAAGTTCACCAATCCTATCAATCAGATTGTTGGACTTCAAAGTACCAGAGAAAGTAGAAACTTCTAATCAGTAATTACCAAACCAAGCAGTAGATCTAGGTAGTTCTATCTTCACCAGATCTATTCCTCTGGTCATTACCACTAGTACCACCTTGTGATAATTTTCAAGTTGCAACAAGTCAAATCTCAACCTACAATCTTGCAAACAACTAGGGTACAATTCCATAAGTTCACTGCTTCAAATCTACAATCTGGATTGCACACAATCTCTTTGTCGACAAGATCAACTTTGCAAGATCACCTTGCTAGGTCAACCTTCTACTTCAACAAGATCAAACTCTTACTCTGATACCGCCTGATGCAGTCAATGATGGTGGATCCAATGAAGGATAGTCCAAACCTTTCAGCCAATAGAATTACACAATGGATTAATCAACAATGCAACACAAAGTAATTGTTTAACATTAATTTTAATTAACATTCCTGATTGTAAGGCCTTCCAGGTTAGGGCCAATTAAAATCAAAATTTTTTTTGTAAGGTCCACAACTAGATCCAATATGATCTCAGCTAGTTCAGCTCTAAAGACAATCAGAATTTGATGGAAACCCTAAGGCAGATCTAAGCTTGAGCTCACAAACCTCCAAGCAATCTCCTTGTCTCCAAGTATGAAACCCCTAGCTCTGCTACCAACAACTATCAAATTACAATTTGATCTACAAGTTCATCAAGAACTTTTCCACAACTTCGCTCTCAAGCTTCACATCTGACATCTAGATCTTCTAAGTTGTCCTCCTCCCAGTTTTGTCCCTAAACATCTACCCAAGCACTCCTTAAATACTAATCATCAGCCACAAGTTGGCAAGATGAAACCCTTAACTCCCCAAAATAAATAATTAAATGCCACAGAAGTTAGCTTACAAATGTATACAAACATTTAATTTAGCATGTCGACCCATAACAATGGCTACTAGCAATAAATTCACCAAGTTAGCTCAACAAATCACACAAAACTCTAGACAGTAATCCAAAACTACCAAGCGACAATAAATTAACTAAGCATGCCAGGCATCACTGAGCACTAGTGTCGACTAAGAATAGAAGGCATGACCGAGTAACACATTCATCAAGGGCCAGAGACTACCAAGTTCCTTCAGTGACCGAGCTTCCTTTAATGACCGAGACCATCAGTCAAGGCTGCAATTGAGTAACACTGGCCAAAATACTAACACTCCAAGAAATTTCACCAATGACACAGAATGTCTTGCCTTAACCTTGGATACCCCTGCATCAGTATGACACTTTGGAATTCATCCACAGACCTAGTGATAAGAATATAATTGGAACCTAGTGGATATTCATAAATAAGATGAATGAAGATGGTACAGTAGTAAGAAACAAAGAAAGACTAGTATGCTAATGATATGCGCAAAGAGAAGGAATTGATTATTTAGATACATTTTCCCCTGTAAGAAGATTGGAAGCCATAAAGTTATTTCTAACCTATGTTATATTCAAGAGCTTCAAAGTTTATCAGATGGATGTTAAGTCAGCATTCCTGAATGGAGAGTTGAAGGAAGAAGTATATATAGAACAGCTTGAAGGAATCACCTTCTCTGAAAGACCTAATATGGTATGTAGATTGAAGAAAGCCCACTATGGAATTAAACAAACATCAAGAGAATGGTATGATAGACTTGATGGATACTTGACAAAGATTGGATTCTAGAAAGGAGGAGCAGATTGTAACTTATTCATAAGAGAAACACCTGAAGGAATATTGCTAGTTTCTATATTTTTTGATGACATTATATTTGGTGGTAATGACAAGATTAGTGAAAAAATTTCTAAGGAGATACAAAGAAAATTTTAAATGAGCATGATTGGACCTATCAAGTACTTTTTTGGGATTGAATGTGTAGCAGACAAAGAAAGGTATTTTCATAAATCAGTCTAAGTATGTGAAAGAGATATTAAAGAAATTCAAGATGGATGATTACAAACTAGTAAGTACCCCTAAGATAACATGATGCAAGCTTACAAAACAAGATGATTCCACACCAGTAGATATAACCTTGTATAAGTATATGATTGGTAAACTCATATATCTTACTCAATCTCGACCAGATGTTTCTAATGCAATTGGTATTATTGAAATATTTGTAGCAGAACCTAAACAAAGTCATGTCACGACAATAAAGAGGATATTCAGATACTTGAAAGGGACTATAGACTATGGTTTATGGTATCCTAATTTAGAAAATGTAGAACTTCATGTGTATACTGATGCAGATTGGGAAGGATGTGTTGATGATAGAAAGAGACCATCAGGAGGAGAAATAATTCTTGGTAGTAGACTTGTTAGTTGGACAAGAAATAAGAAGAATTCTATCTCTCAGTCAACAACAGAAGCAGAGTATGTTGTAGCAACATAAAATTGTTCTACTATTGTTTGGATCAAGCAAATAATAAAGGATTTTGGAATTGAGATTGATTACCCTATTGTTATTCATTGTGATAACACTAGCACTATTAATATGTCAAAGAACCCTATGATGCATGCAAAGACAAAATACATTGAGATAAAATATCACTTTCTAAGAGAGAAAGTTGTAGATAAAGAAGTAAAGTTGGACTATGTGAGTACTAAAGATTAGTTAGTAGGAATATTCACAAAGCCTTTACCAAAGGATACTTTTGAGTATCCCAAGGAGAAGATGGGAGTAATTCCCTTCCTTGAATCTGATTAGAGTTTGTAGGAGTGCATCAGTCCTCAGTGACTGATGAATGGTTGACTACTCTACTTCAGGAGTAGTAACTATGCTTAAATGTTTGTGGTTCCCTTTTCCATTGATGTCAAAGGTGGATTATATATATAGTGTTAGAAAACACAAAAAGAGGGAGTATATAGTCATGGAAAATAGTACAATTAAGGAGCATGAAGTAAGGGGGAGTATATGGTAAGAAAATGCAACAGACATTTAGAGCATTCCATAATAGATGGAGGATTCATCCTTAGGGGAGTTTTGATGAGGAATTGGAGAATGTTATAAAATTATTATTTGTTTATATTGGATGTTTTTTTCATTCCATATGTTTCCATCAATGCCAAAGGGGGAGATTGTTGGAGATTTGCCAGCAAGCGAGTACTGACTATATGTTTGTCATTGATGACAACATATGGTAAGAAGTGTGTGTGGATGGATTATGTAGTGAGACTTGATCATATTTTGCATGGATATGTTATCAACATGATATCATAGACGCAGGGGTTGATTGTGAGTACATATAGTTGTGTAGCAGTTTGTGTCAATAGTGTTCCTGACAGGTCCTAGGAAGAGTTCAGTATGTGATTTGTAGTATGATTATCATGGAGCCTTGGGAATTTACGTTTATGTTGAAGACACATGTGTGAAGATATGATCATGGACATAGAGTCAAATGTGTAGTATAATTTTAGTTATAATGTTCATAGTTGCTAGTTACAGTTTCCTAAGTTTACCTGGTGAAGTGGAAATTATTTGTGTTGATTTAGTAATTGCGCCTATCATTTTGGTATGCGTGGTTGATAGAGTGTTTGGAGATGAGTTAATAATGTTTGGTTAAGAGCACATGGAGTAATTTGGAGTGTAAACAAAGTTTCAATTTTTTTGGTGGAGGTGATAGTGTGAAGCAACATGTCTACTCATATTAGGTTACGCAGTCCTATTTTATATTGCGTGCTTAGTATAGCCATTGGAGATGTTAGAGGAGAGTTATATCATTTCTCTATTATGATTTAAAGTAGTTTCTAACATGTCGACTTGGTTTTTTCATTTGGAGAAAGATATTTATAGGCAGTCATTTGTGATTGCTAAGCATGCCAGATAGTTGAAAGATACAAGTAGAGTAGAAGGTGAAAAGTATTGACCCATCAACAGAAGGTCTATGTGACTAAGAAGAAAGTGTATGCTATTCATTGGAATTGATCCAGATGGTAGGTCTACATTATAGTTCACCAAATTCTAGATATAGTGTAAATCTGTTATCCAGAAGGTTGCAACATTTACCCTTTAAGCATTGAGCTCTCGGACAGTGTGTCCTCACCCCTAACAGGGTTAATTATAAAAGACTCCTAATAGAGTCTAACCTTTGACCACATCACTATACTTAATGCACTATAAAGATCAACTCCTAATAGGGCTATAAGATCTTCTAACATGGATAATGATTTCCTCGCAACTAAAATCTTGGTGTTGTGTTAAGTGTTCTTTCATTGTGTTTATGCTTATTATTGAGTCTATACTTAATTGGATAAAGAATTGAATCTTGTAGATGACTGATTCACCCCCCCCCCTCTCAGTTATCACTTGGGACTATTCCTAACAATCCCAACTTCAATAGGTAGGATAGTTTCAGAACCATAGAAAAATGATAATGGAGTAGCCCGTGTAGGTGATCTAATGCTTTTCTATAAGCCCATAGAGATGGATTGATTTGTAAATGCCAATCCCATCTTGATTTGTTAACTATGCAATGTAAGATCTTTAGGATTGTTTTGTTTGATGTCTTTCCTTGTCCATTCCCCTAAGGATAGTAGATGGAGGAGGAATGGTGTGTGATATAAAATTTATTACAAAGATCATCAATGTAACTATTTTTGAACTATCCTCCATTGTATGTGACAATCAAGGAGGGAATCATGTATCTGTAGATGATGTAGTTGAGGATAAACATAGCTATCTGATTTCTTTTTGCATGGATCAGAGGAACAACTTCAACCCATTTGGTAAAATACTCAATAGCTATTATGATGAACTTGTGGCGGTTGAAAGATGAAGGATGGATATGTCCCAAAATGTCAAAAGTCCATTACTAAAATGGCCAGTGCATAATGAAAGGGAGAATATCTTGAGCATGAGCCTAGATTAGAATCCCATGGAACTGACATTTTTTACAAGTCTTAGAAAATTGAATAGTATATATTTTGATGGTAGTCCAATAGTATCCAACTCTTAAGAGTTTCTTAGCCACGGAAAAACTATTCAAGTAAGATCCACAAATAACCTCATGGACTTCCTGTAATGCTTTGTTGGATTCCTCATATTCTAGACACCTAAGGAGGTACCATCTAGACTCCTCTTGAGCAAGTCATTAGAGATGAGTAGATATTAGGATGCACTTCTTGTAAGGTTTGTTTTTTCATTTTTAGATAGGCCTTCAGGGATTGTGTGTTGTTTAAGGTAATGATATATTTTTCTATAACAAGAAGCATAAGGAGAAATGATGGTGTAGATGATCTTGGAATCAAGTGTGTCATAGGCTGAAAATTCAAGTTCTTCCACTAGAAAATCATAGTGCAAATGGTGCTTGTAAAGTTGTATCATTGAAGCTAAGGTAGCCATGGCATCTGGTGCTTTGTTTTCCACATGTGGTAACTGCTAAAAAGTGATGAATACAAAGTATTTGTTTACGTCATCAACTAGAAATTTATATGGTAGTATTTTGTCATCTATGGTTTGGTATTCAACATTAACTTGGTTGGTTACCAGGTGAGAGTCACCATAGACAAGGAGTTCTTCAATTTTCCATTCAATAGCTAGTTTGATTCTATTAGATAATTCTTCATATTATGCCACATTGTTTATTCATGGGAATATCATCTTGTATGTCTTAGAGATCTTCTATCCTTGTGGAGACATAAAAAAAATACCAACACCAATGCCTTGTTGTGTTAATGAGCCATCAAAGTACATCTTCCAAGAATTTTTAGTCAACTATAAGATAGACTCGTTAGGAAATTCAGAAACTAGGGGATGTGTATCTTGTAGAGGCACATTTGCTAAATGATCTACCAAAACTTTCCTTTTGATTTCCTCCTAGTAGATATATCTGATGTCAACTTCACCCAGTATAATCACCTATTTAGATAACCATCCTGTTGTAATACCCCAAAATTAGCACCTTACAATTCTAATCAATTTTGGTGCATTCCATCAAATTTCTACATCTTTAAAGTCCTATTGTACTAGGCAATTTTGTCTCCTAATTGACTTTATTTGGCTTGGCGTCAAATGCAAAAAACCCTAAATTTGCATTAATCATACACTATATTTAATTCCTAAATATTCAACATTTATTAGCTAAAAATCCCTATGATTAATTAATTTAATTCTAAAGTCCTAAGTGCTTTTAAATTAAATTAATTCCACCCCCTTTAGCTAATACACATCAAAGGGATTAAATATTATTTGGTTATTTGAATGGACATCTTTCTTTGGATTTAATTATTCAAAATAACTCAAAAAGCCACGCATGTTGCAATATTCATTCATTTAATTAAATAATTCATCAATTTGTCTCACCTTCCTCCATGGAGATGAAGAGTCAACCATTTCTTTCCAAGAAACTCTTCATCCTTCTCCCAAGCTCTTCTATATTATGAACCTTCTTTTCTTCATTTTGTAGAGGCAATTTTAGATTACCAAAACTATAGTCGAATTTTGTCTCAACTTTTCTCACAATTTCAAATATTTTATTGCATAGTTAGAATAATTTCTCATGCTAGTATAATTGCATTCTCATATTAGTTAGTTTTCTTATTATGTTCTATATTAATTCTCATATTCATCTTCATGCTCTTTAGATTAAATCTGCAATTCAAATTCTTAGATTACACTTGCATTCTCATATAGCTTAAATTCTCATGTCCAATCATTCTCAAGAATTTTTAAATCATCCATTTTAGCTTGGTCTACGGTTGTTGGCTCTCCAATTTGAGAGTAATTCAAACACCCCAAGTAATTAGGAGGCAACCAATCAATTCACTATGAATCTGGGAAGTGGGTAATTCATACTCATTTTCGTAATTCACTTTGTGAGAAATGACTATGTTGTGTCTATGGCTAGATTAGAGGTCCACGATCAACTTTAAACATTTCAGCACCCACCGTGGGGAATAAAATTTATTTTTAGCCTCACTCTCAAAAATTTTATGATAAGAATTTTTTACTCTATTCGTACGATCCATACAACTATGTATGGATTCTCATGCGAGATTTCTGAGCGTACTGTGTGAAGTTTTTCTTTCATTAGTATTCTCTCACATGACAAAGAACTACCTCAGGTAGGTGCCTACATTTTCTAGCGCAACACCTTGTACTTCCTCATGTGAGACTGGACATAGTTTTTTTAAAAATTTCTCAGTTTTTATAATTTCCTATTACTGTTTCCTGAAATCTATCATTTGTTGTTGTTTTTATATCTCTAATTTTTCTGATAGCATAACAGTGGACTGTAGGATGATTTTCGAAGACATAAACTTGCTAATAGTTTGATTGTAGGATGGTTGGCAAAGATTATCTTAAAACATTGTGCTTGTTTACTATTTTACACAAAGTATAACTAGGGCCTTGTGAAGATTTCTTAAGGGTCTTGATAGTGAGCTAGGGTAAAAGGGTCTGCATTACATGGAAGTGATGCTTGTGGATGAATCTGAGACCCATATCTTGCTAGCATGATAGATACATGGGGAAGCAAGGAAAGGTAGTGAATCTTTAGCACGTCTACTTGTTATGGGATTATGCTCTTCTCTCTTTGAGAGAACCAGAAACCCAAAAGATTATGGATTGGTTGAGGAGGAACTAGCTTGGTGATAGATGTGTCTTGTGTGTTTGGGTAAGGTGAAGAGGTAGAAAAGTATTCTCTTCTCTCTTTGAGAGAATAAAAAAATCTAACCCTTGGATCTAAGCCAAAGTCCATGTCACCTTTAGAGGGCCTATGAGAAGTTGAACCTCCCAAAATGACCCAAGTGAGTACACACCTATTGCCGGTGATTCCACCTCACTATAATAAAGAATGGTTTGTTGAGTCTAAATAATCCAAAGCCATGTTAACTTCTTTCTTTTGATTTTAGCTATCATCTTGAGAAAGCTTTGTGTGTTGTACCGAGCGGCGTCGCTCCTAGCCCTTCTTGCGGGGGTGTATGACTTTTGGGTGTTGGTGTAGCTGCGAGGCCTAAACCCTATATCAGGGTCACCAAAGGTTAGTGTGAATGGAAGCCCACTAAAAAATTTCTTAGTTAGTTGCCTACCCGGATCACCTCTGAAAGGAGACATAATCTTTGCGCAGGGAGGGGGAAGAATCTCTCCCCTAGATTCTCACCATAAGCATGCACCTGGACATTTGAAGGTGGTATATGACACTAGCCCCTACTTCAAGGGTAACCTTTGAACATATACTATTGATTCCTTGAAAATACTAAAAACATGAGCGCCCTCTAGGGGGTGACATGACTGTGTGAGGTGAACACATGCACGTAAGCTGTGAGGTACGAATTTTTTTTTCTCCACCATTTTTTTTGTAGGGATAACTAAGTGATTGTTTCAAGTCTTAAACTATCCATCATGATTAAATAAAGACTCCCATGATTCTACCAATTTGCTTTGTGCTTGGTAGAACTGATTGTGACTAGTTCTTGCATCACTATTGCTTGATCTAAAACTTCATGCTTGTAAATGATTGCTTGCAACATTCAAACTGAGATTGCTGATTCAAATTGTCCTTAAAGTGTGTCAGAATCAGAAATTTTGTCAGAGAACAATCCTTGTTGTGTCTCAAAATCTGACTTTTACCTCAAAAACTATGTCGATCTATCGAAACCTAGTCTTTTCCCATCTAAGATTTCATAACCTGAGCATTTCCTCACATGAGAAATCATTCTCTTGCATGCATTATGGCATTTTCTCATGTGAACCTATACCCTAATTTTCAAAACAACAAGCTATTTCCTGTTGATTGGTGAATTTTTTGCCTGATTTGATTTTTGTCTGAGGTCTGTTTGCCTATTTTCCTATTGTTTACTATCTAAAACTGAGTGTCTCGAGCTACGAACCAAATGATTACTACCTAAACTTGTATTTTCTCCTTGTTATTTGTCCTTTCTTTTTGTTCTTTTGTACCTTGCGATACGATAGTCACATCTCATCTGTTCTAGCCATACTCTTGATGATTCATGCTAGGTGCATTTCACATCTTGGTTGTTCTAGCCTCTTATCTCCTTTTTTCACTATCCTAGAGATAGAGTTATAGCATAATCCCAAGTCCTCTCTCATTGAATTTTCATCTATGCCTATTATGACTAGAAGCAGAAACACATTCCCCATTTGTGGAATCAGACAAGGTAGAGGTAAACCTCTTAATCAAGAAATAGGTTGTTTGGAACCCATTATCCAATCTGAGTGTTGTGAGGGATCCATAAGTTCCTCTTTGTTAAGTACATTGAAAGACAACCCACCTCAATCCTCATTGCTAGTGTTCCAGGCATGTAATAATCCATTTCTTGAAGCACAACCTGACTTATTGTTTCAAGAGAAAGATGACTTATTATTTCATAACTTTGGAAGGCCACTTCCTAGGACCAACCCTACTAGTCTTATCAAACCTATCAATCCTTTTGATCCTATCAACACACCAAAGGTTACCTTAGCCACACCCTTTTAGCATCATTCACTTCATTTTACTGAGTCTTCAGCTAATCCTACATTGACAAGATGGGAGATCCATTCAATTTCTAGCTAGGCAAATACAACCAAAGTCATGAGCAATCTCAAAACAACTAGCATCCTGATCAGTCTTGAAATGATCAACATTATGATCAATCCCAAAATGATAAAAATCAAGACTAATCTCAAAAAAAAACTCAAGGCGATCAGCAGCCATATCACTATTGCCCTCCTGCATATAGCCAAAATCAAGTCCCAACCATTTATGAGATCCTTGCTAATGATGATGAGATGATAACCCAAAATGACATAGATGTGGTGAAAGACAACAAGAGTCTTATCAAGATGATGGAGATCATCTTTCTAGAAGAGAAGGAGAAATATTATCTAGAGCTGGCCAAACAAGGGGCCAAATTACCCCTAGACTATCAAGTCAGAATGCTTGTGGCCAAGGAAGAAGAGACTAAGACCACAAAGTTGCAAAACATGATTTGAGACATGCAAGACCAAATTAGCCAACTTGCGAGGGATAAAGATAAACTTGTACAAAAATTTACAATGGAAAGCATATGTCCTTTCCCTTTCAATAAGAGTCTTCACATGCCACTTTTTCCCAAAGGTGTAGAGGTACCTAAATATGAAAAATACTTGGGTACTACTGATCCCTAGGATCACTTGAGGGAGTTCAGGGCTCTATCTATGGAATTTATACATGATCAGACATATCTTATGCTCCTCTTTCCTTGTAGCTTGGGTGGACTAGCTATGGAATGGTTTTCTCAGTTACCCACTGGAATCAAGACTTTTGATGAGATTGCTAATCTATTTATCCAATATTACTCACACAATATTTAGCATCTAGTCAATATTTGAGACCTTTGTAATTTGAAATAGCGACAAGGGGAGCCTTTCTTGGCATTTCTCTAGAGATGGAGACAACTATGTACCAAATATCCTTGCAAACTACTAGAGTTTGAGAGACTTAACATCTTTTTGGACAATCTTGTCCCATATTTTGGATATCAATTACAATTACAAGGTCACCTAACCTTTGATAGCATGATTAAATAAGTTGTGCACATAGAAGCATTTATAATCAAGAAAGGAGAGTTGACTTTGCAAAAGGATAACAAACAAGGGTCTTCCTCCTCAAACAAAGAAAAAGGGACGTTTGTCAATAAGAATAGAGATGTTGTAAATGATGGAGTGGTTGACAATATTTCAATCTTTCCTCTAGTATATAGATAGTCAAAGCTACTGAAAAGGCCACAATAGACACTCAACAACCTTCAAGATTTGCTAAAAACAAACCTTGGGCATCTCAACCTAAGCATGAGTTCACATCCTTAGGAGAACTACTTGATGTGGTTTATAAGACTCTCGTGCAAAACTAGATACTTTCTCCTTTGGAAAAGTGTCTCTATGATCTGTAACCAACACCTCATTGGTGGAACGACAATGCATACTGTGATTATCACCAAAATAAGGGTCATAAGACTTCTACTTGTCTCCAGCTGTGCCATAAGGTCCAAGATTTGATTGACAACAATGAGATTGTTGTGGATAGCCATAACAAGAATTTAGATCATCAGGCATTTAAAGATCCCTTTCCTCCTCACAAGAAAGGTGAATCTTCCAAGGCTAAGAACACCAATGCTAAGGTCAACTACATGTACACTACCAATGACAATGTCATTAACATGGTTTAACCTATTGAGGTTGAGTATTGCGATGTGATTACTATTAAGGGGAGTGAGGATACTTCTAAGACTAAGACTCCATTTGTCTTGCAAGGCCCTAGGTCTAATTCTTCCAAACCTAAATCATCTCAGGATTGCACAAACATTGTTACTCACTCTCATGTGAAAATCACCATTAAGGGTCCCGACCCTTCTATGTTCACTCTGATGAAACCTATGGATAAGACTGCTATTGGTCCCACCAAAAAGAACTCAAAATAGGTCCCTACATCTATAGCATTGTAGACTAGATGCATTGTACCAACACTCAGATCACTATCTTTGAGTTGTTGAAGATCTCGCTTGCTCATAGGGAGACTCTGGATAAAGCCTTCACCAAGGCTAATGTCCTAAAAGATTTGGATCTCAATTAGTTTCAATCCATGCTGGGTCACCTAATGTCAACACATTATCTATCCTTCTCCAAAGAAGATGACCATTTGCTGAGCCATTTGCACAATGCCCCTTTTCATATAGAAGTCATGATAGGTCCAAAGTGCATCTACAGTGTCCTCATTGACAATTTTGCTGGCCTCAATATTTCCTCTGCTAAGCTACTCATCTAGCTTGGATATGATGAAGATTGCATAGTTGACCATAAGAAAATCAACATTAATGCATATGATGAAGAAGAATGCAAATCCAAAGGTCTGGTCATGCTGCTCATTCGAGTTGGACCTGTTGAAAGAGATGTCATTTGTCAAGTTCTAGATATTCCTCTGGCATATAATATACTATTGGGTAGACTATGGATCCATGAAATGCAGGTGGTTCCATCTACATATCATCAATGTATCAAGTTCTTGTTCCATGGAGCAGAAGTGACAGTACCTACCAATACCAACTATTCTTGCAACACACTCACACAATATGCAGACAGTCTGGTCCCAACTAATAGAGAGTCCATTGAATTCTATGATGCCAAGCTCAAAGAAATGGAACAGACTCTGAAACTCAAAGATAGAGGCATGGCAGGGTATCAAATTGAACCTGTTTTATCATTAGGATCTTTACCTTCATCTTCATTTTCCTACCGGAGACCCTCTGAGAACAACAAACCTTCTGCTTTTTCTCCACAAATAATCTTTGATGGTTCCTTTGTTAAGGCTAGAACACCATTAGATGATGAAGATGAGGAAAGGGCTATTACAGCTTGGCTTTACAAAGGAAAAGAAACATCTGAATAGATCACTCCTCCTCATGACTTAGAATAAGAACCATAAAGTGAAGCCTTCAAAATCATGAAGCACTTTGGTTATAAAGGGAGTGGACCCATAGGGGTTAATGACAATGGTTTTCTTAAACCAATTGAAGCCATAGGTCATCGCACCAAGGAAACCTCAGGTCTAGGCTTCAAGAAAATCCCATTTCATGTAGGGATTAACAAGTTTGTATCAGAGCCAAAACCAAAACTAGAGTTCCAGCCAGAATTTGAGGACATTACCACAATTGATAAATTAGAGAGAAGTTTTGACAAGGATACTTTTCCATATCCTATTCCTCAAGATTTTGCTGCGCTCTTTGCAGAACCAGATGGACCTATTATACTTGTCCACCTGGTAGAGACTGATAATGATTCTGATGACACCACTTCAGTGCATCGACTCACATATGACCTATGGAGAGAAATACAAATGGCTAATGTCAATTTTCAAGGTGAATGCTACATACCACCACATTTCCAAGAGCGATTTGAACAAGATCAACAAGCCATCAGTGCTGCAAGAGCTGAAAATGAGTCAAATGGTACAACTAATGTTGATGGAATTCTTGTATTAAGCATCACTGATTCACATGAGTATGAGTTTGACTCTCTGTCTGATGTGACTTTTAATAAAGATATAGATTTTGTTCATGTGTATGAAAACCTTTTTGAAGTAGGTGAAGAGTCTAGTGTTAGGACTATCGAGTGTGAATTTACTAACACTGACATTCCCTCTACTTCTACTATGAGCACTCAAGAAGAATCAAACACACCTTTGGATGAGACCACTCTAGGTCTTGACTTACTCATCCATGCTTTTGATGGATATACTATGAATGTACTTGAACCCACCACTTCTCTTTCACTCCACCATCCCAAAATTATCAACTAGAACTCTCCCTCTCCAACTAGCGAAGTCCATATGTTCCATAATGACTACACTCTTTCTTGTTATCCTAACATTGTCTAACTTGTAATCTTCTCCACCAGTGAAGATAGTATCAACATGAATGAAGCTGATATCAAGTATCTCAGTCATAAAATTAAAAGAAAAATGAATAGGTGCTCTGATGATGAAAACCACATTGTGGCAGTGTCAAAGCTGAAAAAAGTAAAAATAAAAGACGTATCCAAGGGTGAAAACCTCTCTGAGGTGCCCGATGATGAGATACTTGATACACTTCCTAGTCATTTTTAAGAGAGATCATTAGTATTTATTGAGCCAACACAACCAGTGAATTTGGGTATGGATGTTGCACCATAGATTATTCATTTAGCACAGTTATTATCTGCAAAAGAGAAAGAAGAGTTCACCAATTTCTTTTGAAGCAAGAAAATTAATTTTGGATGGACTTACTTTGATATGCCTAGATTGGATCCCAATCTAATTATGCATCATATGTCTATTGCACCAGGTGTTAAGCCTATTAAACAAAAGCTTTGAATGATGTATACACATGTGGCACTTTTAGTCAAGGCAGAGTTAGAAAAACTTCTCAAAGTTGGTTTCATCAGAGCTATTGACTATAGAGAGTGGATCTCTAATATTGTTCTAGTTACAAAGAATGATAAATCTATCCATGTGTTCATGGAATTTAGAGACCTAAATAAAGCTTGTCCTAAATATGATTTCCCATTGCCTAATATTGACATGATAGTGGACATGGTAGCATGTTACCAAATGTATTCTCTAATGGATGGCTTTTCTAGTTATAATCAAATAAAAATTGCACCAGAAGACCAAGAAAAGAAATCCTTCACATGTGCTTGGGGAACCTTTTGTTGGAATGTCATGCCCTTCAAACTTAAAAATGCCAGAGGTACATATCAAACACTTGTCACTACTATTTTTCATGACATGATGCACAAAATAATGGAAGACTATGTAAATGAAACTTTGGCTAAAAGAATGTAGTGGAAAACACATCTTGTAGATCTAGGTCCTATACTAGATCAAATGGAACAATTTAGTCTTAGGCTCAATCCAAAAAAGTTTGCATTTGGTGTTACTTCTAGAAAGCTATTGGGTTATATCATATCTGCTAAAGGCATAGAGGTAGATCTCAAGAAAGTTCAAGCTATCATGGAGATGCCTCCACCAAAGAATATCTGTCAGATTAGAGGACTTTAGGGAAGACTACAATCCATTTGGTGCTTCATTGCACAATTGGTTGATAAGTCACAGCCATTCACTAAAACTCTACATAAAGGTGGGACTTATGAGTGGAATGAAGAATGTGACAAAGGGCTCACTCAAATTAAACAATATCTCACTAATCCACAAATATCGATGCCTCCTATTCATGGGAAGCCACTCATCCTTTATATTTTAGCTACAAACACATATCTGGGTGCTCTACTAGCTCAAGAAAACCAAAATAACAAGGAAAAAGCCATTTATTACATCAGCTAAACTCTGGTCTCTTATGAGATGAACTATGGAGTCATTGAAAAAGCTTGTCTAGTAGTGGTGTTTTCTTCACAGAAATTATGACACTATATGCTTTCTCACACTACAAGACTTATTTCTTAAATTGATCCATTAAAGTACCTACTCAGCAAAGCTTCTCTTACATGTAGACTGGTGAAATGGGTCATGATACTTAGTGAGTTTGACATTGAGTATGTAGAGAGAAAAGCTATTAAAGGACAAGCTATTGTAGACCAACTGGAAGAAGCTCCTCTCAAGGATCATCAACCATTGAAAATTGAGTTTCCAGATCAGTCTATAATGCTTCTTACACATCAAACATGGAATATGTTCTTTGATGGATCTTTCACCTAGCAGGGGTCAGGTATCAGAATACTATTTGTCATACCATAGAGATACCCTTTACCAAAGGCATATAAGATGTTGTTCCCCTGCACAAATAACATCATTGAATATGAAGCTTTAGTCAATGGCATGAAGATAGCTATTGAATAGTGTGCAGGTGAACTTAAGGTCTTTGGGGACTCACAATTGGTTATCAATCAAGTCAATAAAACATATCAAACAAAGGATGAAAATTTGGTGGCTTATAAATGAATGGTTGATGATCTAAAAAAGTACTTTGCGAACATTAATTTCCAGCAAATTCCAAGACTAGATAATAAAGCAGTTGATGCCATGGAAACTCTTACCTCCATGCTATAGATGCCAAAAAATGACTTCAAACATGAATTTCGGGTGGAGACATTATGCTACCCAGCCTACAATACCCCTGACTTGAAGATGATCTGTTCAGTCATTGGACATGAGTCATCTCACTACCATCATATCTACTCCTACCCCGGGGGCCAAATTACTCTAGAAACTTATACTTGGAATGAAAAATGTCACCTAATCTATAGTGCTTCACAATATGTCATAGTGGCTAATGACTTGCATAGACGAGGTCTAGATGGTAACCTCCTTAGGTGTCTAGAGCTTGATGAGTCCAAACTTGCGTTGGCTAAGGTGCATGAAGGCATCTGTAGTTCTCATTCAAGTGGCTTAACATTAGCTCATAAACTTATTAGAGCTGGTTACTACTAGTTGGATATGGGAAAATAAGGTATACAATATGCTACATCTTGCAAGCAGTGCCAATTACACAAAAAATCTGATACACGCTCCTGCCAAGGAGCTCATTCCCTTCATCAGCTTCTGGCCATTGCAACAATGCGCCTTTGATTTGGTGGGATAGATTCATCCATCTTCCTCTAAAGGACACAAGTTCATTATCACTCCCACAGATTATTTTACCAAATGGGTCGAGGTAGTCCCTCTAACTATAGCTGATGGAAAGTCTGTAGCAAGGTTCATACTAAATTACATCATCTGTAGATATGGTGTACCCTCCTTAATACTCACTGACAATTGGGGTCAATTCAAGAACAAGGATCTAAAAGAGTTATGTACTAAGTTCATAATTATTCAGCATTGGTCCTCGATCTATTATCCCTAGGGTAATGGATAGGCAGAAGCTTCCAACAAGACAATTCTCAAGATCCTACACAAAATAGTTCACAAATCTGGTAGAGATTGGCACCTCCAGATTAATCTATCTTTATGGGCCTATAGAACAAGAATTCAAACTCCAACAAGGGCTACACCCTTTTCCTTAGTCTACGGTGTGGATTTTGTGTTGCCTATTCAGGTCAAGATTCCTACATCATGAGTCTCTCTAAAGAACCTCATTACAGATGAAGACATTAGAATATCTCGACTACAAGAGCTAGAATTACTGGATGAATGTCAGCAAGTGGTGTTTGATCATATAAGTGCATACCAGAAAAGAATGTCTAAGAGCTATAATAAGAAAGTCAAAACAAGGGAATTCCAAGTAGGTGATCTCGTCCTGAGAGAGAAACCCAAGAATTAATAATAGTGAATATAGAAAGGAAAGTTTGACCCAAACTAGCTCGATTAGTACATCATCACTACAACATTTGGGTCTGATGCTTATCAACTATCTACTACTGAAGGACAAAAACTCAAAGAGTAGATCAACGCTCTACACCTGAAAAGATCCTACAGCTGAGACATTCTCTGTGTGCTCCTGTACATACTTTATTCTGAAAAAAAATCCTAAAAATTACAAAATGTCCTAAAAAAATGATTATCTTAGTGAAAACCTAGTAAACAAGTGCTTTAATGTATCTATTATCCTGGTGAAAACCTGGTAAGAAGGTGCCTTGATAATAATTTAAAAAAATAGAAAAAATAGAATAGTACAAAAAAATACAAAAATACAAAAATACAAAAATACAAAAAAACAAAAAAATCAAAAATACAAAAAAAATAAAAAAAAGAGAAAAGTACAAAAAAAATTGAAAAAGAAAAAATGTTTCATTGACGAAAAACTGGCAAACAGGCATCATGGTAGCAAAAAAAAGGATCTTTGCCAAGATGGTCAAAACCTGGTAAACAGGCACCTCTTGTACCCCAGTGCTACACTTATTGCAGCACTGCTTGGGTCTTGCTTTCATGCTTTAGTTTTCTTTCCTTCTTTAGTTCATTTCTTCCTTTAGTTTTCTAGCTCATGCACTCGCTTTCAGCTATCTTTGAGATTATGCTCGACTCTACATGGATTGAAACTGGTCACACCTGGGGGCACCTTCTTGGTATAGGGGGCATTTTCCTATCATTTTCAAAGGATTTTCCTTGCATCAGTGACCAGTGGTTCTCACTATGTCTACCTACTGACGCCTAGCTACTTTTGAGATTTCTCTCCTTGAGGATCTCTCGTATCAATCGCCAGTGGTTCTCACTATGCCTGCCTACTGAT
This sequence comes from Chamaecyparis obtusa, assembly GCA_027943335.1. Classification (NCBI taxonomy): domain Eukaryota; kingdom Viridiplantae; phylum Streptophyta; class Pinopsida; order Cupressales; family Cupressaceae; genus Chamaecyparis; species Chamaecyparis obtusa. The sequence continues at coordinate 340,968 of BSBK01007207.1, read as the reverse complement.
ACCTAGCTATCGATCAGATCTCTCTTCTTGAGGATCCCTCATACATCAATCACTAGTGGTTCCCACTGTGTCTTCCTGCATATGTTGCATTCATTCTCAGATCTCTCTTCTCGAGGATATCTCATGTATCAGTCACCGGTGATTCTCATTATGTTTGCCTATTGATACTTCATTAGTGCTCCCATTTATCCTTGAGACTATCTCTTGCATCAGTCACTAGTGGTCCTCACTATTTTCACCTACTATCACCATTCTATTGAGACTTCTCATGATGTATACTTCCAATCCAACATCAATTCACTTAGACTGAAAATAAAACTAGATTTGTAACTCTCTAAAGTGTGTTGAGCTCTTCTTTTGTGTGTTTATCTTTTCTCTTTATCATTCCTCCTCGAGCAACTCTAAGATGTCTCTCTTGACCAAGAGGAGTGAGGATTAGGGGCATGATCTTTTCTTTTCTTTCTATTTGTTGTTTTAGTTCCAATGATCCAATGAATCTATATAAGAGGGGTATCCACTATGAGAGTCTTCATCTCATGTTTGATGGCCATGTGTACCTCAACTCCTTTTATATGGAAACTTTGGTGAGGTTGGTTCTTCTCCTTATTTTTTTGAGTGACTTCTTCCTTCTATAAGTGAAATTGCAAATGCTCATCCTACTAAGTGAATGTAAGGGTCACTACGAGCACTTTTATATGCTTATCCTTCACCTAGAAAAAGGAATAAACTCTCATGCGTCTAGCATGTATGTACACAAGGAAAATTTAGGTCATTCTAGTAGCTATGCTTTGATTCTTATGTTAACTTGATAAATCAAAAGGAATAGGTGTTCAGGTCATTCTGGCTTCTTGTGCCTTAATGCTTACACCTCATTCCAACAAATCTAAGACCAATGTCATATTCATATTCTCGTGATTGCAATGTCAGTGAGGGTTGTATGACATCTTACCAGCCTCCATTACTAAAAACTCTATGATGATAATAAAATGGGTCCAACAACCAAGTCCTAGGGATTGCATCAACCTTAGGCTTGCATTTGCATTCTAGGCTTCAATTGAGATGGTGTTTTGGTGCTCTCTTTATTGTCTCCTCAATTTATTTGCCAAAGTTTCTCATCTTTCTCTTCAAGTTCATCTTGGCTGCATAAGTGTCTGGTCCTCATTCTCAATCTTCAAACATTCTTTTGGTTTGTACGTGTCATGTATTGCTACATCCTACATGAGATGATTAGTATCATATACAATGCATTTTCATTACATTTCCATTTGCATCCATAAATTATATTTACATACATTCTACATCTACATATCCATATACATGTGCATTCATTATAAGCATAAATCAAATCATACATTGCATTTATTCATCTATCATCTATCATTACATTTCACATTGCATACTCATATATTAAATAAAACATGTGCATATTCAACTACATATACATAAAGGAATCATGTGCATAATCTCATATCTATCTATGCATGCATCTAGTCATATAGGAAACATCTCATAAAGCATAAATATCCAAAGAAATACATACACAAGTACAATGATATCGAAATGATGATCTCATATATATCTTGGTCGATCAATCTTAGTGTACATCAAGAGAATGGTGGTGCCTGAGGAGGTTCCTGTAGTGGTGGTCCTTGCAGTGGAAGTCCCTGTGGAACCTCTTGTGCCCTAGTATACTCTAAAAATGGTGGCACCTACTCTACTAGATTTGGTACTACTCCCACGTATGCTGCATAATAGTAGGCTAACTGTGTAGCCTCATATCTAGCCTCTAGTTGTGCCCTATCCAGTGCCTCCTGGAGCCCTCTGATCTCTCAATCTCACTCTGCAACTCGAGTCTCCTAGAAGATGACCTACATATGGAAGTCATCTCTCTCCCTTTGCACCTACCTGAGCCTCTCTCAGCTCTTCCTAAGAGCCTCCTATAATTGAGTAACCTACCCTACCATAGGTGAATCTTGTGCTATCTAATCCTGCATGATACTATCATTGACCTGGGCCCCCTTGTCAAGAGGCATTTTCTATGATGTGTCACCTATCCTCTATCTCATGGACCTCTGTTGGGTCCCATTGATGCCATCACCTAAATCTAAACCCATAGTCCTAGGAGGGATAGGAGTCTACCCACTCCTCAATCTCAATATCCTTTGCTAGTGCTGCTGAGCAACCTATTTCTCTTGTTGTGCCTATTTCTATTGTGCAGGTTGCACAAGCTACTATACCCTTTGTCCCATGTCAATAGGATTTGTGAACCTAAAGTATGGGTGTGCCAGCATGTGATCCCTATATGCAGGTGTCACTCATGCATTGGTGACATCTTCCATGTAATCCCACTGAGCTGGTGGTATCTATGCCTCAATCACACATCTTCCCTAATCTAATCTAGGCTTCTAGTGCTTCTTTGTCTCATCGACAAATCAGGCATATGTGGAGTACTCCTGGGAGACCTCCTATGATCTCCCAAACTATCATAGGACCTGTGTGAGAAGAAAGCACTCAATGATACTAATGGTGTGTCTAATCAGTGGATGCAAGAACATACGGGGGAGCTCATGCTAAGAATCATCCCAAACCTGTGTGGCTACCCATGGTCTCCATATGAGTGCTACCATGTTGTCCAACTGCCTGCGCAACTGTTATGTCTTACCCAACACTGGCTAAGTCATAGGACTTGCATACCTATAGATATAAGGCTCCAAAGGCTTCCTAGTATCGTGAAAAATCAGCCTTCATATGGGGAGGTGGTCCCAGGCCCATATCTAAAGAATGAAAACTCCTATAGCCATGGTTTGCACACTTTGATACATGATCTCATGCATCTCATGGTACATCTATGTTAGGAATAGTCCCAAGAGATAACTGAGAGGGGGGGTGAATCAGTTATCTAAAAATTTTAATTTATTATCCAATTAAGTATACTTAAACATAAAGAATAAACACAATGAAAGAACACTTGAATACAACACCAATATTTTGATTATGGGGAAACCCAAATAGGTAAAAAACTTGGTGGGAATTAACACCCACTAATATTCTATACTAGTGCATTATGATCCTTCTTAGAAGATCCTTAACCTTGTTGGAAGTTTCTTTACAATATATTTAGTATAGTAGACCTAGTCAAGGATCAGACCTTGTTAGGAGTCTTTTACAATAGTTCCTGTTAGGGGAGAGGATGCACTATCAGAGACCACACTGCAAAGGGACAAAGACTACAACCTTCTAAATAATAGATACACACTATATCTAGATCTTCATGAATTTTGCTTAGACCTGCTCTGTGGATCAGTTCCAATGTATAGTACAAACACTTTACTTGGTCACATAGACCTTCTTCTGATGGCTCAACACTTCGCACACTGTACTCTACTTTTCACAATCAACTCTGAATCACACTCAAGCAATCACAAACGACTACCTATAAATATCTTTCCTCTAAATGATTAATCAAGTTAGCCTATTAGAACCACCTTGAAATCATATTAGAGAAGCCATAAAAACCTCCAATAATAAATCAGTCAGCTCTACTAAGCATGCAACACATTCTGGGACCTGTCCAATAAGATAATTGTAGACGCACGCTACACACTGTTGGCTCTACCAAATTAATTTTATCTTTCTCCTTAGGCTGAATTACTTCATGCACTCTTAACAAAGCATCACTAACTCTTCTCCAAGCTTAAAACAAAAGGTGCATACTAAAATGATAGGTGCAACTCTAGAACCAATATAATCTCTGTTAGCTCTTTTGAATGAATGCAGGAAACTGCTACTGGTGAATAGTGACTACATAACTTCACTTCTACTAATCATCAGACTCTACATCCATGAATGTGACATCACTAACATGTCTTCAACATATATCCAAGCGCACAAGGATCCATGATAACTATACAGACAACCATACATAGAACACTGCCTATTACTCTATCAAGAACACTACTGACACAAGCTACTATATAACTATCTGTACTAATAGTTAATCTCTGTGCCCATGATATCATGCTGATATCATGTCCATGCTACATATACTGAAAGCTTACAACATAAGACTTCCACACATGCTGATTTCCATATGTTGTCATCAATGACAAACATACAATCAGTACTGAATTGCTGGCAAATCTCCAACAATCTCCCCCTTTGGCATTGATGGAAACATATGGAATGAAAAACTCCACCAATCCAAATGAATAATTATTTTATAACATTCTCCATTTCCTCTTCAAGAATCCCCCAAAGATGAGTCCTCCATCTGCTGCAATATTCTTCAACATTCTCCTTTTTCTCAACTGAATTGCTGTCATAACTAAATACTACTCCCCCTCAGTATATTACTCCTCTTTTTACTTCTATTTTTAGTGACTATATATTACTCCCCCTTTGACATCAATGGAAAAGGGCACCAAATAGTTTAAGCATCGGTACTACTCCAGAAGTAGAGTAGTCAACCATCCATCAGTCCCTAAGGACTGATGCATTTCCTGTTGGAAAAATGGTTAGCACTCCCCTCAGGATTTGTGACATGGTTTAACCACCTCCTGTGTTTTCTATAAGTCTAGTGGTTGTATCGAGCATTAACATGTCAATCTTTTGGTGCAACGGCAATTGTTACTTGTAAAATTTCCTTCTTTCTCTTAACCAAAATTAGGGAAGGGAATTACTCCCAACTTCTCCCTGAGATACTCAAAAGTATCCTTTGGCAAGGGCTTTGTGAATATATCTGTCAACTGATCTTTAGTACTCCCATAGTCCATCTTGACATCTTTCTTTGCCACTTTCTCTCTTAGGAAGTGATACTTGATCTCAATGTGATTTGTCTTTACATGCATCATAGGGTTCTTTGACATATTGATAGTGCTAGTGTTATCATAGTGAATAACAATAGGATAATCAATCTCAATTTGAAAATCCTTTATCATATATTTGATCCAAACAATTGTAGAACAATTCAAGGTTGCTGCAACATACTCCACTTCAGCTATTGACTGAGAAATACAATTATGTTTCTTTCTTTCCAAGTGACAATTCTATCACCAAGAAACACTGCTCCACCTAATGTACTCTTTCTATCATCAACACATCCTACCCAATCTACATCAGTGTACACATGAAGCTCAACATTTTCTGAATCAGGATACCATAGACCATAGTCTATAGTGCCTTGCAAATATCTAAATATCCTTTTTGCTATCATGAGGTGACTTTGTTTAGCTTATGCTGCAAATCATAAAACTATGCCAACTACATTGGAAATATCAGGTCTAGTCTGAGTAAGATAAATAGGTTTTCCAATCATAGATTTGTACATTTTTATATCTACTATTGGTGAGTCATCTTCTTTTGTAAGATTGCATCCAGTTATCATAGGTTTCCCTACTACCTTGCAATCATCCATCTTGAATTTCTTCAATATTTCTTTCACATACTTAGACTGATTAATGAAAATACCTCTTTGTCTGCTGCACATTTAGTCCCAAAAGGTATTTGATAGGACCAATCATGCTCATCTCAAACTCACTCTACATTTCTTTATCAAATTTTGTACTAAATTTGTCATTACCCCCAAAGATAATGTCATCAACAAATATAGCCACAAGTAGTAATCCTTTAGATGTTACTCTTATAAATAGGTTACAATCTATTGCTCCTTTCTTGAATCCAATCTTTGTTAAGTATCCATCAAGTCTCTCATACCATGCTCTAGGGGCTTCCTTAAGTCCATAGAGGGATTTCTTCAATCTACATACCATATCAAGTCTACCTGATAGGGTGAATCCTTCTAGATTCTCAATGTATACTTCATCCTTTAGCTCTCCATTCAAGAATGTTGACTTAACATCCATCTGATAAAATTTGAAGTTTTTGAATGTTGCAAAAGCTAGAAACAAATTAATAGCTTCTAACCTACTCACCAATGCAAATGTGTCTGAATAATCAATGCCTTCTCTTTGCACATATCCCTTACATACTAACCTTTCTTTATTTCTTACTATTGTGCCATCTTCATTAATCTTGTTTCTGAATATCCATTTTGTTCCAATCACATTCTTATCACTAGATCTTAGGACCAGTTCCCAAGTATCATTCTTAATAATCTGATCAAGTTCTCCTTTCATAGCATCAAGCCAATCTAAATCATTGCAAGCATCTTCAACACTTAAAGGTTCAATCTAAGATAGTAAACATACCACTTCTCTGCTAGCTGAATTCTTTGCTTGGGACCTTGTTAAGACTTTTGCACTCTGATATCCAGTGATGTCTATTTTGGAATGATTTCTTGATGTAAACTTTGGAACTTTAGGTGATGCTGACTTATTAGCCTTAGGAGTTTCTTCTTCACTTGTCTCAGGGTCATTGAATAACACATCAATACTGTCAAACATTTCTTCAATAGCTCTCTCACTAGAAAAGGGTCTAGGTTCTTCCTCAATCATTGCAAGCATCTTCAACACTTAAAGGTTCAATCTAAGATAGTAAACATACCACTTCTCTGCTAGCTGAGTTCTTTGCTTGTGATCTTGTTAAGACTTTACCACTCTGATCTCCAATGGTCTTTCTTGGAATGGTTTCTAGATGTAAACTTTGGAACTTTAGGTGATGCTGACTCATCAGCCTTAGGATTATCTTCTTCACTTGTCTTGGGGTCATTGAATAACACATCAATACTTTCAAAAATTTCTTCAATAATTGTCTCACTAGTGGAGGGTCTGGGTTCTTCTTCAATCATGGGTGAGTAATCATGATATCATTCTTGAACCATAAAATTTTCATCAATCTTAACAAGAGAACTTTAAATGATCTTTTTCAATCTTAAATTGAAACATCTATAAGCTTTACTTTTAGTAGAGTAACCAAGGAAAATACCTTCATTACTTCTTGCATCAAACTTGCCTACTGCTTCATCCCTCTTGATGTAGCACTTTCTTCCAAAGATTCTGAAGTATTTTACTATGGTAACATTACCAAACCATAGCTCATATGGTGTTTTGTCAGTGTCAGGCCTTAATTGGATTCTATTGATGGTGTGGACTGATGTATTAACCACATCTCTCCAATAGGTATGTGCAACTTTTCCTTCAATCATGATGGTGCGCATTGTATCAAGGATGATCCTATTCCCTCTCTCAAAAATTCTGTTCTGCTGAGGGGTTCTAGGTGCACTCAACTGTCTCTTTATGCCATGTTCTTCACAATACTCATAGAATCTGTCAGAGGTGAATTCTCCACCTCTATCTAATCTCAAACATTTTATCTTTAGTCTAGATTCATTCTCAACCTTAGCTTTGAATATTTTGAACTTCTCAAGTGCTTCTGACTTATCTTTCAAGAATGTAACCCACATCATCCTAGTATAATCATCAACAAACAAAATGAAATTCTTGTTTGAGTTGGACCACATAGGTCTTTATGAATCAAATCCAACTTGTTCTCTGCTGAATTTTTCTTGCTCCTGAATGAGTTTCTTACATCCTTTCCCATCACACATTCCCTGCATATGGTATCAACTAGCTTTGCTATGCTAGGTAGATCTCTTACTGCCTTTACATTGCTTATCTTTACTATGTTATCAAAATTTATATGTCATAGTCTTTTATGCCACAACCAACTGTCATCAACTTTAGCAACAAAACAACTTGCTTCTGAATTGAGTTGGAAAACATTACCCCTAGTCTTTGAACTAGATGAAATCATAACACCATCCTTGTTTTTAATGATGCATTTGTCATCTTTGAACTCCAACTGATAACCTTTTCCAGGTAGCTATCCAACACTAAGAAGGTTATGTTTCAAACCATCTACATAGAGAACATCATCACTACTAGTCTTTCAATCCAAGGTGATGGCTCCTCTACCAATGATGGGTTTAGGAGTGTTATCTCCAAATATAACCATGCCCCCATTATATTTGTCTAGATGAACAAATCTATCTTTATCACCTATCATGTGATGTGAACAACCACTATCTGTAATCCAGTCTGTCCTTATATCAACTTGGGAAATCAATGCTAGCACTTGTTTCTCTTTCTCATCTTCATGATCTATCTTATTGCTCATTTTCTTTATGATAGCAATAAATCCAATTTCTTCTTTAGATGAGGTGTCATCTTAGACTCCATCTCTAGCATAGTAACATTCCTTAGAGAATTTAGGCTTGTAGTCATTTTTGAACTTTCTAGCTCTTAAGGGACATTTAGATGCAAATAAACCAATCTTATTACATGAAAAGCATTTAAATGGAAATTGACCTTCATATTTTCCTTTTCCTTTCTTCTCTCTTTTGGCAATCATAGCAATGAAATCATATAGTGTTTTCTTATTATCATCATCATCAAAATTACTAGAAGTGTTTGTAGATTTCTTACCATGAACTATTGCTTTGAAGGTTGTCTCACTTTTAGGTTTTGTCTCCAATCTTGAAATCTCAAAAGCTGAGATTTTGCTGATCAAGGTCTCTCTTTTGAAATTTTATGTAACTTGCATGGTCTCATCAAGGATTCTGATCTTTTTTTCATATTCTGGAGTGAGAGTAGTCATCAATTTGTCCATGATGTCTTCCTCTGAGATCTCTCCACCATTGTTCTTGATTCCAGCAACTGCTTCATTGATCCTTTGATTGTAAGCTCTCATGTTTTCTTTAGGAAGTATCTCTAATGCATTGTATCTTTTCTTCCATGTTTTTCTGAGCGTATCCTTTGCTTGTTTGTATCCTTCAAATATGTCTTCTAGGTACTTCCATATTTTGTGGGTTGTATCTACCTTCTTTATTTCTAAAAACTCACTATCAGAAAGGGCGTTGATAAGGGCTTCTTTGGCTATTGCATTCTGATGAAACAATTCCTTTTTCTTTTCAGTAGCATCATCCTTAGCAAGGTCTTCCAAGGTAGGGATCTTAATAGCTTTGATAGTTACATCAAAAACTTCAAAAGAAATGCATTGCAAATGAGTCACCATCTTATTCTTCCAATCAAGATAATTCTCTCCATCAAACTTAGGACTTTTTTTTTCTAAAGTATGTCATCTGATCAACCTCAAGCTATTAAACTTTCTCTTTGAGGCACCAAGCTCTGATACCAATTGTTAGGAATAGTCCCATGAGATAACTAAGAGGGGGGGTGAATCAGTTATCTACAAGTTTCAATTCTTTATCCAATTAAGTATACTTAAACATAAAACATAAACACAATGAAAGAACACTTGAACACAACACTAATATTTTGGTTACAAGGCAACCCAAATAGGTAAAAACCTCAGTGGGAATTGACACCCACTAATATTTGTACTAGAGTATTATGATGCTTGTTAGAAGATCCTTAACCCTGTTATTAATTTCTTTACAATATATTTAGTACAGTAGACCTAGTCAAGGGTCAAACCTTGTTAGGAGTCTTTTACAATAGTCACTGTTAGGGGAGAGGATGCACTATCCAAGAGTACACTGCTTAAAGGGGTGAAGGCTACAACCTTCTGAACAACATATACACACTATATATGGATCTTGGTGAACTACACTTAGACCCGATGTCTGGATCAGTTCTAATGTATAACACAAACACTTGACTTGGTCACGTAGACCTTCTTTTGATGGCTCAACACTTCACACACTCTACTTTTCTTTTCACAATCAACTCTAAATGACACTCAAGAAATCACAAATGATTGCCTATAAATATATTTCCTCTAAATGATTAATCAAGTCAGCCTATTAGAACCACCTTGAAATCATATTAGAGAAGCCATAACAAACTCTAATAATAAATTAGTCCGCTCTACTAAGCACACAACACATTCTAGGACCTATTCAATAATATAATTGTAGATGCATGCTACACACTATCGGCTCTACCAAATTAATTGTATCTTTCTCCTCAAGATGAATTACTTCATGCACTTTTAACCAAACATCACTAAATCTTCTCCAAGCTTAACTCCAATGGTGCATACTAAAATGATAGGTGCAACTCCAGAACCAATATAATCTATGTCGGCTCTTCTAAATGAACACAAGAAACTACTACTAGTGTATAGTGACAGCATAACTTCACTTCTACTGACCATCGGTCTCTATGTCCATGAATGTAACATCACTAACATGTCTTCAACATATATCCAAGCGTGCAAGGCTCCATGCTAATTGTACAAACAACCATACATAGAATATTGCATGTTACTATGTCAGGAACACTACTGACACAAGCTGCTATATAACTATCTATAGTAATAGTTAGCCTCTACGCCCATGATATCATGTTGATATCATGTCCATGCTACATATACTAAAAGCTTACTACATAAGACTTCCATGCATGATACTTTCCATCTGTTGTCATCAATGAAAAACATACAGTCAGTACTAACCTACTGGAAAATCTCCAACAATCTATGCAAGCATGCACTCACCCCATCCGAATCGCACTGGTTGCTACTCCAACATCCACTCCAGCATGCATCCCCAACCTCACTCTAAATTGTGTTGTCGTTGATCTAGCATCAGGTAATGACTCAAGTATACTGCTAGGACCATGTCCAACCTATGTCATGCTCCATATCGACCAATCCTCTCATGCCGTGAGATGGCCCAACCCATCAGTAAATCATCCTGAAAGATAGGCCTCAGTGTTAGCGTGCTCACTCTCAGCTGAATGTCATACTCCACATGGGCGTCATGGAATGGTATCCTCAAAATCTTGTATATGTCCTTGGGAGTAACTATCATCTCCCCCATTGAAAAGTGAAAGGTGTTCATCTCTGAGTGGAATCACTCAACCAGTGCATCTAATAGACCATGATTTACTTGAATGTCAGGTATATCACGTAGATATGTCAATCCTAGCCCATCGGTGTTGGCACTCTTAGCATCATCTAATCTCCATAATAAGTCCCCAAGGATTGGGTAGTGGGATCAAAATGCAACATCTGGGAAATCAACCTATAAAGAAAGTGATGACTTTCTATCAGTATCTCAATCATGATGGTTTTTCAAAGAAATATCAAGCAACTGGGACTATGTACCTATCCTGAACATGACTCTTGGATGCTCTAATTGGTTGATTTTACAAAAAATTGGACAAAGCCTCTAAAATGCTGCAACAGATTCTGGCACAAGGAAATTATTCCCCCATGTGAGATTTTTTTGTCACATGAGATAGAATCTCTTCTTGTGTGAGAGTTCATCACTGTGGATGAAATCTCTCATGGCATCATCATGCACCTCGCGCGAGCTCGCAGAGATGTCCCATGTGAAGAAGCCCTGACCACCGTGAGGAAACCATTTTTTCACATGAGAGGTGACCTGGACTGGTGTGAGGAAATTGTTTCCTCATGTGATATTGGATGAACTAAGCACTAAAACACCTAAAATCTAACCTAAATGACCTAAGAAAGCATTAAAACTTGAAATGTAGAATGGTTTATTGACTACTTATAGGTGCATCATACTCCGATGGCCGGTTGTGTCGTCAGAAGCACTCAAAATGATGTGTATGCAATGGAACACTCTCCATCTCTCTCTCAGAGCTATCAAATCACTAGAAGACAAAGTGAATAATGAATTGAAAATGACCACTCTAAGCCTTATATAGCTTTTGACCTAATTTTAAAAAATGCTCCGTTTTGCATGAAAACTTCACCCTTGGCTAAATCAACCATTCTGAATCCATTTTTGGGATCAAAATCAAAATTTGACATCTCTAGATAGCTCAAAATCACATTTTAAATTTTTGGGACCATCAGGATCGGACGCTTGTGTAGTCAACCTTCTGGTGGCGTTTCCTTGCTGGAATCTTATCTCATTATCATTTTCTCAGGATCTTCAATGTGTTCATCAAAAGTCAACTCTAGTCAAATATGGTTAACCAAGGTCAATCATGGTCAAACTTGGTCAACAAGACCTCCAAATCACTCCAAATTGATTCCACATCCTCTTGATGCTTCCTTAATCTGTTATGAGTTCCTCTCAATCTTTGATTCTATCTATATCTGCAGCCTTTTGTTGTCAATCATCTTTTTGACATGTCATCTTTCAATTTCTCTCCCAAGGGGGAAAGATGATTGCACCATTGAATCTTGTCAAATCAATCCTTGACTCAATCTGATATGAATCAAAAGTCCTCATCATTTGGGGCATCTCTTCACTAGGGGCATCTTTGGGCCTCACATCTTGTTATCTTGTCATCTATCTTTTAGGTATCTGAGAAATCTAACTCAGATCCTCAAGGACCAAGCTTCATTTTGGAGATGGTTCTTGAAATCTCATTAGGTATTGGGGCAATATAACCTTAATTTCTGAAAGTCAAGTTTTGTTCTGGAGGTGGCTCTCAAAACCTCTTTTGGACTGTTATCTGGGAAATCTAACTTGGGTCTCCGAGGACTAAGCTTCGTTCTAAAGATAGTCCTAAATTTGCATTGGTTATCATCTAATCAATGGTTATTGGGGCAATCTAACCCTGATTCTAGTCTACTCTCAAGTGGTAATCTGAACATTGTCTTCACAATCTAACTTAGACTTTGGAGAATCATACTTCATTCTAAAGTTGGTTTTGCATCTCGATCTGACTAATGTCTTGGTGATCTAACCTTGACTTCCAAGGGTTAAGCTCTATTTCAGAGGTAATCCTGAAAACCTCATCATCTATCACATTAGACTATTCTTTGAATCAACATGCTACTCGCACATCAATTCAAAGAGGGGCAATATGTAATACCCCAAAATTGTCACCTTACAATTCTAATCAATTTTGCTGCATTCCTTCAAATTTCTACATTTTTAAAGTCCTATTGTACTAGGGAATTTTGTCTCCTAATTGACTTTATTTGACTTGGCGTCAAATGCAAAAAACCCTAAATTTGCATTAATCATACACTATATTTAATTCCTAAATATTCAACATTTATTAGCTAAAAATCCCTATGATTAATTAATTTAATTCTAAAGTCCTAAGTACTTTTAATTTAAATTAATTCCACCCGCTTTAGCTAATACACATCAAAGGGATTAATATTATTTGGTTATTTGAATGGACATGTTTATTTGGATTTAATTATTCAAAATAACTCAAAAAGCCACCCATGTGGCAATATTCATTCATTTAATTAAATAATTCATCAATTTGTCTCACCTTCCTCCATGGAGATGAAGAGTCAGCCATTTCTTTCTAATAAACTCTTCATCCTTCTCCCAGGCTCTTCTATATTATGAACCTTCTTTTCTTCATTTTGGAGAGGCAATTTTAGAGTACCAAAACTATAGTGGATTTTTGTCTCAAGTTTTCTCACAATTTCAAAGCTTGTATTACATAATTAGAATAATTTCTCATGCTAGTATAATTGCATTCTCATATTAATTAGTTTGCTTATTATGTTCTAGATTAATTCTCATATTCATCTTCATGCTCTTTAGATTAAATCTATAATTCAAATTCTTAGATTACAGTTGCATTCTCATATAGCTTAAATTCTCATGTCCAATCATTTTTAAGCATTTTTAAATCCTCCATTTTAGCTTGGTCTATGGTTGTTGGCTCTCCAATCTGAGAGTAATTCAAACACCCCAACTAATTAGGAGGTAACAAGACGATTCACTATGAATCTGCGAAGTGGGTAATTCATACTCATTTTCGTAATTCACTTTGTGAGCAATGACTATGTTGTGTCTATGGCTGGATTAGAGGTCCACGTTCAGCTATAAATACCTATTATTGTTTCCTTTTTCAACTGGTACTTGAGGGGATCAATTTTTTGAATCAGTTGTGTTGAGTAGGCCAACATATAGTCTTTGAATTTTTTAGAAGAAAATACTAATACCACCAAAGCCTTTTCAATTGTTGTATACTTGAGCTCATAAGAAACCAGTGTTCTACTGATATAATATATATCTCTTTCACATCCTTGATCATGATATTGTGCAAGGAAGCCCCCCAAAGAGGAATCAATAGATGAAATTTAAATTAATAAAGGCTTTCCAAGAGTATGAACCATCAATACTAGAGGATTAGCTAAGTATTCTTTGATTTGTTGAAAATGTTCTCATAATCTTCAATCCATTTGAAAGTGATATCTTTATGAACCATCTTAGTAAAGCATTGGTCCTTATCAACTAGATGAGAGATGAATCTCCTAATAGATTATAGTTTTCCTTGTAATGTCCTCATTTGAATGATGTTGCGTAGAGGTTGCATTTCTATTTTTTATTTAACTTTCTCTAGATCCACCTTAATACCATGTTCTGAGACAATGTATCCAAGGAGCTTGCTAGAGGTGAATGCAAAATCACACTTCTTAGGACTAACCCTTAGCTTTAATTTTTCCATTTTTGTAAAGATCATTTCTAGTAGTAGATTTTACCAATGTATCATTGACATACTCCTCCATATTTGTGTGCATCATGTCATGAAAAATGGTTGTCATTGTACATTAATATGTAGCTCCAAAATTCTTTAATCCATAGGTCATGAAATTATAGTAGAAGGTTTCCCATGCACAAGTAAATATTGTCTTTTCTTGTTCTTTAAGTGCAATGCAAATTTGATTGTATGCATAAAATACATCCATTAGGGAATACATATGATATTTCAAGTAGTGAGGTACACAATCATGTCAATATTAGGTAATTGGAAATCATATTGAGGATAATCATTTTATAGATCCGTGAAGTCTATGCAGATGCTAATTATCTCGTTAGATTCAGATATCAACACAATGTTAGATACTCAATCAACATATTATATATCTCAAATGAATGTGGCTTTTAGTAAATTTATCGAGCTGAACTTTAACAAATAATGTAATGTGTGTGGAAAGATGTACCTCTTTGGGACAAATTAATGGGGACCATGAAGCTATCTATCTTTTGTTCCAAGGTGTTTCAATCCATATGGAAAGCTTGGGTTTAAGTAAGGGATCTTCTATTATTCAAGGGTGCTAGTGGTGGTCCTCCTACGTACTCTATGGTTGATAGATCAGTTTGGTTGGGGGTGGAGGCCAATAGCAAGCCCTTGGCATTAACTCAAAGTTGGTCTACTAAAAATTGGGCAAAGTATGGTATTTCTACTGTGTAGGATGTTCTGATTGACAATTGGCTAGGTGATTGGGAGGAGTTATCCAATAAATACCACATCCCTAACTCACAAAAAAAAGACATATTCCATTTTATCTAAGGTTTTGGGTCCTTTTTTTCCTGGTAAATGTATGAACACTAGCCAATTCATGCAATGGGTCAATTGAAATGATGGTAGTGAATTCCACGGGATTTCTACTAAGAAGATTTATGATATGCTAAAAGCTAAGGTTGACATCTTTGAGAGGGTGAACCTTGGCTGGGGGCTGGATTTCTTGGTCTCTAAATGAAAAATATTTTTTAACTTTTTATGGCATTCCCCTTGTGAGACTAAAAAATCCTATTTTAGATGGCTTCTTCTCTTAAAGAATCTTGTTGTGGGTAACACCATGGCCCACAATCTAGGAGAGCATATCTAGTGTGATTTTTGTTCTATTCCTAAGTCTTTTGAGGATTTAGTTTTTAACTGTACCTATGCCTGGTGTATATGGTCTATCTTCTTTGGGTCTCCTATTGATTGGAATTGCAAGTCTGGACTGTCTTGGTCTAAAATCCTTGCTGGTTATGTTGAGTCTTTTGATTTAAAAATGAATACCTTTTGGTTTGTGCTTACTTGTGAAAATATTTGGTTTTTTTTGAAAGAACTAAATGGTGAGATCTTTTAGAAGAGAAGGAGATAACTTACTAAGTTTGGATGTAAACTCACCCATTTTCACATCATTTCATAGGTTGTTGCTTCTCTACAGATTTCTAGGGATAGGTTTATTATTCTCATGAGATAAGGCCAATTGTTGATCCACAAAGAGGACATTGTATCATGCCAATACTTTTCCATGAACAAAGATATGCTCTGACAAAGGGAGCTTGATAGCCTTAACCAGCTCATCAAAGATTTGCACCTTGGAGATAGAAGGCTGCTAGGGCCTAATACACAAAGCTAGCAAAGGAACCTCCTTTTTTGACTTAGCCTATTTTTGACTCGACAATAATGTTGCAGTCATTCAAAGGGATGCAACCTTTTTTTTGTATTAACAAGCATCAGTTATATTGTGTATTGTACTATTAGAACATTTGAAATGTTATATATATAAAGGTCTAATATAATCCTATATGGTATGATCTAATGTAAACTCATACTACAAGTGACTCTGATGTAACCTAGTTTATAAACTATGTTAATACAAAAAAATAATGTAATGTGTGGATGTAGTTTTATTAGCTTCTTTTTAACTAGCTTGATACCTAGAGAAATAGAAAAATGATGCATAATGAGATTAGTATCTAAGCTGGGTATATCATAAGAAGACCCATGTGATTTTGACTTTCTTTCTTGTGAAGAACTAGATAAACCATTATCTTTTATCATCAGATAATGATTGTGCCAGATGTATAATTTAGGAATTCTCAGTTGTTCCCAAATTGACCTATTACATAGGATCAATAAGAAATGATGATCTTTCTTGGAAATTATCAAGTAGAATATGAAGTATCCCATTCGCAAGTACCAAAGAGAGGTCTTCACCATTGGACAAATCATTTATTTTTACTATGTTGGAGTCTGATACTACCATAGAGTGGTTTTCACCATTACACTATTTCTTTTTGTTTTTTTTTTATGACTAAGATACTTGATATCCTCCAACACCATTCTTCCACTCATTGCACCAGTGGAAGAAGGGGAAGGTTCAACAATGTTTAGATAATGGGCTAGTTCATGGTTAGTGTCATTTAAGGATATGAATTGGATAGATTTAAGGATATGTATTGGAATAAAGGTTCAAAGGGTTCAATTGCAAAGATAGAGGTATCATCTTCATCATTCATAAATGTCCCTGAGAGGTCAAGAAATTTTTCATCCATAGAAAATTTTCCTAGAAGTATTAGAGGAGTATAGAGGAGTATTACTTGAATCTAACCAAGATAGCCTTTTCCTAGAACTAAGTCCCTTGTTTTGTTCCCAAATAGTCATTTATTCCAGAAGCATATGGACAAGAATGATCTCAATCCTAGACCTTCCTAAATTCTATGTAGTTGTCATAGGATGAGGTCCTATGTACCCATGGTTTGTTTGATTAGCTAGAGTGTTGTTCTTATTATAGGTAGATGGCCTAGGAGCCATAGGGATGATTTCCACAGGATGATTGAAGGGATTTTCATTTATTTTTTGGTTTTGAGGATTTGATCTTTCTCCTATTTAAAAATTTTTAGTAGTGGAGTATCTGTGTGTGACATCAACTTGAATTTCCACTATAGCGTCTGACAGTGAATCCCACTCATATTTGTGTGAATCTATGTCATCATTATGATATTGTCTGATGCAGTTAGCTAGAGTTATTGTAAGAGGGAGATCTTCATCATCACTTTCATCTATCTCAAGAGGTGTATTTTCAATAATGGGAACCTATTAAGTAGTAGTAGTAATAGACTAGTCTAGGATAGGCATGAATCTAGGAATATCCAAGATATGGGAGATGTCACTAATTTTCCCCCAATTAGGATTTGTATCATCATGGTCAGTATTATTTTCAATCTAGAATGAGTTGAAATAGTAGTACCATCAGGAGTAGTAGTGATTGGCTCAGGAGATTGATTGAGACCTTCTTGATTGAAACCATTTTCTGGTAGATCTTGAGGCACTTGAGATGGCATATAGGGATCTCCTTGATAATCTAGATTAGTAGTTTGTATATGAAACACTCTTTCATATGTCATAATTTAAATTTGTACTTCTTCATCAATTGAGTCCTCATATTGGTCAAATATGGGAGTGTTACTACTATGTTTGTCAAACTAACATTCATGGTAGCCTACACCAGTCTTGTCTTTAAAATATTTGAATTCAACATGTAGAGGTTTGAGAAGACCTTTTCCTTTATTGAGAGGAACTATCTCATCATATCCCATCTTTTGCATAACTTGGTAACCACCACCATATTATTTAGGTGAAATCTAAGTATATTTGACCTCCTCTCTAGATTATTGTCCCTTGTAAAGCCATTGCGAGAAAAAAATCTCCTCCTTTTCTAGTTCTAGGGGAACTTTAGGCTTAATGATGCAAGGAAAGGGACCTTAGGGGACAAATGATGGAACACCCTATAGATGTATCCCTCTCAAAAACTCGCAGAAGCAACAACAACACAATGAGAGAAAGAAAGCAAGATCATTGATATTATTAACTTCATTCAAATTTATTCATACATGCCAGGCTATAAGGCCTTCCCAGTTATGACCAAATATTATAATGAAATAAAGAAGTCCTTAAATATGCGAGGATATGCCAACAATTTTGTTTCTATTATCTTCTATCTTCTATTAAAAATGACTCCTAAACTCTAACCAAACAACTATACTTATACAAGAGGCCACCAAACTGAGTCAGCCTTCAAATCCACAATCAATGAAAGGAACAATTAGATTTGGGACCACACGCTTCCCAATTATGGATACCAACATTAAATCTATCACTGATAATCAATGCACAAGTCGGCCTTAAAAGAAACTCAAAATAAACCACTCGATAAGAAATGATGACCGAGCAATAAACAAGCATCGTCGAGTGCCAGTGAAACAACTGACTTCCCAGGAGATAACTGACCATACTTGGTAACCAAAGGAAACTAACCAACTACCAACCAACTCAGTCAAAGTAGGAATTGAGCAACACAAACAAACTTCAAAATCTTTTTGGTGACATAGGATTGCCAAGGACCCGAGATGCTCCTGCATCAGACACCTAGGGTTATTTAGAAATGATTCTTTGAATCATTTAGTAGGTCTAGTCCAAGCTACATCCAAGTCAGACTATGAAATCTATGAACTATCTTCAATTGGTCTATTCTTTCACTTTTCCAGATATTCCATATATTGTTTACCTCTTGTACTCTTGCCAATTCTTTGTTCCAAAATTTGTTCAACTTCTTCATTCTACTTCTTAGGATATTCCATCGATACTGTCATGTCTTCATCAAGTTCATGATACTCAAACAAATAAACAATGTTGAAAATTGGTGATATGTCCATGTCATCAGGTAACTCAAATCTCATATGCATTTCCACTGTCAAATTTCTTCAAAATCTTGTAAGATCCAAACTTCATCATCTTCAGCTTCCCATATGTTCCAACAAGAAATCTACCTTTCTTCAAATGAACCATCACTTACTTAACAACATAAAAAGTTTTATGTCTCCTTGATCTATCATCTCTATCTTTTTATTTCTGATTACTCTCTTCCAGCTTGATTTTCACATCTTCATGAAATGTCTTCATGTACTCAGCAAATTTCACTCCTTCAGTACTTCTCTTATTTTCATCAGCAATGTCTCTAAAATCAGATATACCTCTCGGTTGTATGCCATTCACAATCTCAAATGGTGTTTTTCCAGTACTCCTATTCACTTGTATGAAAACTCTTGTTGTGCCAACATAAAATCCCAATTACTAGGTGTGTCTCCAACTAAAAATCTCAAAAGATTTCCCAAACTTATGTGTACAACTTATGCCTGTCCATTAGTTTTTGGGTGAAATGTAGAACTATATTTCAACTCGGTGCCAAAATTTCTCAAAAGAGTCTTCCAAAAGTATCCAACAAATTTACTATCTCGGTCAGAGATAATACTCCTTGATAATCCATGCAATCTTAAAATTTCCTTTTAAAGAAAAGATCTGCTACATGTACTACATCTTATGTCTTTCTACAAGGTATAAAATGTGCCATCTTTGAAAATCTATCAACCACAAGAAATATAGAATCATTAACTCTTACTATCTTTGGTAAGAAAAGAAAAAAATCCATACTGATGTCAGTCCAAGGTTCCTTAGGTACAATAATAGGTGTATACAATCTAGTATTCTAACTCACACCTTTTGGAACTTGACAAATTCCACAACTTTTCACAAATTTCTGAACATCATTGTACAACTATGACCAAAAGTATTTCTCCTTAAGAAAATTCAAAGTTTTATCAATACCAAAATGTCCAGCATAACCACTACTATGTTTCTCCTTCATCAAACTATTTCTCATATTTACTCTTGGTATACACAACTAAATACCTTTAAACAACATACCTTCTTGAATGAAATATTCTTCCCATTTTGTAATCAGTTGATCTTGAATAGGTGCTTTGCACTTTCTCCACAGCTCAGAAAAATCAGGATTAGTTTCATACAAATTTCTCATCTCATCAAAACCAAGAACTTCAATTTTCATCTTGGTCATCAAAGATCTTCTTCTACTCAATGCATTAGCAACTCGGTTAGTGACTCCACTTTTATGTTTTATCAAAAATGTATAACTCTGCAAGTACTCAACCCATTTCATATGTCTCTGACTCAACTTATTCTGACTACCTGAGTATTGTAAAGCCTTATGATCAGTATATAACACAAATTCACCTAGTATCAAGTAGTGTCTCCATTTCTTCAGTGCTTGAACAATAACATAGAATTCTTGATCATACATAAAATATTTCTTCTAGCATCATTCAAATTTTCACTAAAGAAAGAAACAAGTTTTCCTTCTTGGCTCAACACAGCTCCAATTGAACTACCACTTGCATCACATTCCACTTGAAATACCTTATTGAAATTAGGTAATGCCAAAATAGGTAATTTAGTAACCTTATGCTTCAGAGTCTCAAAAATTTTATCAACTCCATGTGTCCACTTGAATTCTCTTTTATCTCCTCTCATAGTCTCAATCATAGCATTACAAATTGAACTAAAATTCCTTATGAACTTTTGGTAAAAAATTTCCAAACCATGAAATCACCTTACCTCACTAGCATTCACAAGTGTAGGCCAATTCAGAATAGCTTCAACCTTTTCAGGATCCATCTTCAAACCATCAGCTGAAATTACAAATCCCAAATACCCAATCTCCTCTTTCATGAATGAACACTTTTTCAGATTTATTAGCAACGTTTCTTCTTTCACTCTCTACAAAACTTTTCTAACATGCAAAAAATGTTCTTCTCTAGTTTTACTAAATATCTAAATATCATCAAGATATACAATCACAAACTTACCCAAGAATTTCTTCAAAACTTCATTCACCAGTCTCATTAAAGTACTCAGTGCATAAGTTAAACCAAAAGGCATAACCAACCACTCATACAAACCTTCTTTTCTTTTGAAATTAGTCTTCCATTTATTACCTTCTTTGATTCTGATATGATGATACCCACTTTTCATATCAATCTTTGTGAAATACTTTGCTCCAGTCAAACTATCCATTATGTCATCCATTCTCGATGTAGGGAACCTATACTTCACTGTTATCTTATTGATCACTCTGGAATTAGTACACATTCTGACACAAGGTAGGTTTCAAGAGGGGAAAAAACAATGGCATTCCCTAATGATCCAACCTTCTCAACAACATGTGGAAACAAATAACAACAACAGCGAGAGAGAGAATGCATCAAATTTCATATATTTTCATCAGATAAAACCATACATGTCATGTTGTAAGGCCTTCCCGGTTATGGCCTATTGTTACAATGAATTAATTTAGTCCTCAAACATGTGAGGATCAGTCAAAGATCTACCATCTACTATCTTCTTATCTCTATCTAAAATATGCCTCCTAAACTATAAACCAACAACTACATTTATACAAGAAGCTACCGAACTGAGTCAGCCTTCAGATCAATAATCAATGGAAGAAATGGTCAGATCTAGGACCACATGCCTCCTAATGATTGATATCAACATTAAATCCATGATCCAACATAAATTCAAAAGTTGGTCATAACATAAAATAAAACATTAAATCCATGATCCAACATAAATGCACAAGTTGGCCACAACAAAAACTAAAACTAAACCTGCTGATGAGCAAAGATAACTGAGTAGCAGACAAGAAACATCAAGCACCAGTGAAACAATTGAATGCCTAGGTGATAACTGACTACACTCAGTAACCAAAGGGAACTAACCAACTACCGACCAACTCAGAAAAAGTAGGAACTGAGCAACATAGACAAACTTCAAAATGTTTTTGGTGACATGGAATTGCCAAGGACCCAAGATGCTCCTACATCAAATACCTGGGGTTATTTTGAAATGATTCTCTGAATCATTTGGTAGGTATGATCCGAGCTACATCCAAGTTAGTCTATGAAATCCATGAACTATCTTCCATTAGTCTATTCTTCCATTTTACTAGATATTCCATACACTATTTTCCTCTTGTACATTTTCCAACTCTTTGCTTCAAGATCTACTCAACTTCTTCATTCTACTTCTTAGGATACTCTGTCGGTACTGTCACTTCTTCATCAGATTCATGATACTCATACAAATTAGAAATGTTGAAAATTGGTGATATGTCCATGTCATGAGGTAACTCAATTTCATATGCATTTCCACTGTCAAATTTCTTCAAAATATTGTAAGGTCCAAACTTCTTCATCTTCAGCTTCCCATATGTTCCAACAGGAAATTGGCCCTTCTTCTAATGAACCATCACTTCATCACCAACATCAAAAGTTTTATGTCTCCTTGATCTATCAGCTTTGTATTTTTATTTCTGGTTACTCTCTTCCAGCTTTAGCTTCAAATCTTCATGCAATGTCTTCATGTACTCAGCAAACTTTACTCCTTCAACACTTTTCTTATTTTCATAAAAAAATGTCTCTCAAATCATATATACCTCTCGATTGTGTGCCATTCACAATCTCAAATGGTGTTTTTCTAGTACTCCTATTCATTGAATTATTGTATGAAAACTCTACTTGTGCTAACATAGAATTCAAATTACTTGGTGTGTCTCCAACTAAACATCTCAAAATATTTCCCAAACTTCTGTTCACAACTTCGATCTATCCATCGGTTTGTGGGTGAAATGTAGAACTATATTTCAACTCAATCCCAAATTTCTTCCAGAGGGTCTTCAAAAAGCATCCAAAAAATTTACTATCTCAGTCAGAGATAATACTCCTTAGTAATCCATTCAATCTGAAAATTTCCTTAAAGAAAAGATCTACTACATGTAATGCATCTGATTTCTTTCTACAAGGTATAAAATCTGCCATCTTAGAAAATCTATCCACAACAACAAATATGGAATCATTACCTCTTACTGTCTTCAGTAAGCCAAGAACAAAGTCCATACTGATGTCAATCCAAGGTTTCTCAGGAAGAGAAATTAGAACATACAATCCAATATTTTAACTTACTCCTTTTGCAACTTCACAAATTCCACAACTTTTCACAAATTTATGAACATCTTTATACAACTACGGCCAATAGTATTTCTCCTTAAGAAAATTCCATGTTTTATCAATACCAACATGTCCAACCAAGCCACTACTATGCTTCTCTCTTATCAGGTTAGTTCTCATTACTCCTCTCAGTATACATAACTAAATACCTTTAAACAACATACCTTCCTAAATATAATATTCATCCCACTTAGTATCTTGTTGATCTTGAATAGGTGCTCTGCACTTTCTCCATGGCTCAGAAAAATTAGGGTCAAGCTCATAAGAATCTTTCATCTCATCAAAACTAAGAACTTCAATTTTCATCTCGGTCATCAAAGCTCTTCTTCTACTCAATGCATCAACAACTCGATTAGTGACTCCGCTTTTATGCTTTATCACAAATGTGTAACTCTGCAAATACTCAACCCATTTCATATGTCTTTGGTTCAACTTATTTTGACTACCCAAATATTGTAAAGCCTTATGATCGATATACAACACAAATTCAGTCGGTATCAAATAATGCCTCCATTTCTTCAATGGTTGAACAATAGCATAGAATTCTTGATCATACACAAAATATTTCCTTCTAGGATCATTCAACTTTTCACTAAAGAAAGCAATAGGTTTACCTTCTTGACTCAACACCGCCCCAATTGTACTTCCACTTGCATCACATTCTACTTGAAATACCTTACTAAAATTAGGTAATGCCAAAATAGGTAATTCAACAACCTTTTGCTTCAAAGTCTCAAAACTTCTATTAGCTCCATCTATCCATTTGAATTCCTTTTTGTCTCCTCTCATAGTCTAAGTCATAGCATTACAAATGTAACTGAAATTCCTTATGAACTTTCAGTAAAAACTTGCCAAACCATGAAATGATTTTACCTCACTAGCATTCACAGATGTAGGCCAATTCAAAATAGCTTCAACCTTTTTAGGATCCATATTCAAACCATTAGCTGAAATCACAAATCCCAAATACACAATCTCCTCTTTCATGAATGAACACTTTTTCAGATTTATCAGCAACTTTTCTTGTTTCAATCTCTGCAAAACTTGTCTAACATGTAACAAATTTTCTTCTTTCATCTTACTGAATATCAAAATGTCATCAAGATATACAATCACAAACTTAACCAATAATTTCTTCAAAACTTCACTCATCAGCCTCATAAAAGTACTCGGTGCATTAGTTAAACCAAAAGGTATAACCAACCACTCATACCAACCTTCTTTTGTCTTGAAAGTAGTCTTCCATTCATCACCTTCTTTGATTCTAATCTGATGATACCCACTTTTCAAATCAATTTTGGTGAAATACTTTGCTCTAGTCAAAATGTCCCTTATATCATCCATTCTTGGTATAGGAAACCTATACTTCATTGTTATCTCATTGATTTCTCTGAAATCAATACACATTCTCCATTCTCCATTGTTCTTTAGTGCTAATATAGTAGGTACTGCACAAGGGCTCAAACTTTCTCTGATCAAACCTTTCTCTAGCAACTCTTGAATCTATGGATTCAATTCCTTATTCTCAGTAGATGTTAACCGATGAGGTGCTTTATTCGGTAAACTAGCTCTAGGTATTAGATCCATACAATGATCAATGATTCTTTCTAGTGGAAAACCTTTAGGTACATTATCATAAATGATATCACTATACTCGGTGAGAAACTTATCAATATCCTCAGGAAAATTATCTTTTGTTTTCTTACTCGGTTTGTTAGGAATCATAGCAAAACATACATCATTCCTTTTAAAAGAGTTAACAAACTTTCTTCCCTCCATCAAACAAACTTTCATAGATGTGCAAACATTACTAACAGGTTCTTCCATCAAAGGTAACAAGATTTGTTTTTTTCCATCAGCCACAATAGTATACTTATGCAATCTCCCATCATATATAGCATGTCTATCATATTGCCAAGGTCTACCCAACAAAATATGACAACAATCCATAGGCATGATATCACAGAACACCTTATCATAGTACTTTCAAATCTTCAAATCCACATAACATTCTTCACTTACTAGGAGTGTATGCTCATCTTTGATCCATGAAATTTGATAGGGCTTCGGATGTTCCAACCTTTCCATATTCAATTTTGTGACCATCTCCTCAGATGCTAGATTCTATGAGCTACTAGTGTCAATGATTACCTTCCAAACTTTATGAGAAACTCTACATCTAGTCTTGAATAGACTTTTCCTTACCAGATCTTCCTTCTTGCTTTCATTCCACAGTGCTCTCCTTACCATCAAGTTATTTTGCTTCTTAGGTTCATTTGGTGACTCTTCTTGCACCAAAGAATTTCTACTACTACCAACCTTCTTACTTGCATGTGTACATTCAAAAGATCTATGTCCTTCTTCTCCACAATTGTAACAAGTTCCTTGGAAACTTCCTCTACTATAACCACCTCAGTAGTTACTACCTCTACCTCTAGATGAACATTCACCTTTCCACTTAGTCTTGCCTTTGTCCAAATTTGTCTTTTCTGGTTCAGATCTACCATTTTCACCATTAGATCTACCTCTTCCTCTAGAGAATCTACCAGCTCAACCTCTTTGTCTTTGCTCATGTCTTTTGTTTAATTTCTCCTTGATCTTCAATGCAAATTGATAAGCCTCTTCAATGCTCTCCAACTTGATCATACTAATTTCCTCTTGGATGGACACTCTCAAACCATTTAGGTATCTACTAATTCTTTCCACATCATCTTCATCATGTCCAGATCTGATATCTAATCTATAGAACTCCTCAATATATTCCTTTACCAAGCTATCTTTCTGCCTCAAACTTTGCATTCGCCAAACTAGGTTAATTTGATAATCACAAGGTAGGAACTTTCCCTTCAACTTATTCACCATTTTATTCCATACCTTGATGTTGTCTTTACCTTTCCTCTTCCTATCCAGCTATAGATGTTCCCACCGTAAGGATGCATGACTCTTCAATTTTGTGCTTGTAATATTCACCTTCTTGTCTTCAGGAATGTTTTCATACTCAAAATACTTTTCCATCTCGATGATCAAGTCCACCAATTCATCAGAATCTAACTTTCCACCATACTCGGGAGGATTGAAATGTGGTGTTGACTTTAGACTTGTCCAAGCCTTCAAAAATCTTTCTTCACCTTGATCCATAATAGGTGTAGGTTCTGCATTCACCTTTTCTTCCTCAATTTCATCATCACTAACATCTTCAAGATGTATGCCCCTTTTATGGGTTGTTTCAACAACTTCTAACCTAGCAGAAATCTACCTTAGCATATCTACCAATCTTGGATCTACATCTCACCTCCCACGAACCATCTTTAAAACCCTCTACAATTGGAGGTTAGATTGCAATCTACTACCCCACAAAAATCAACTAGGGCTTCTCAAGAGGAACTTACAAAGCTAGATCCATAGACCTAGATCAAGATTACACCTCACAGTGATACGACCCGATGCAAGGTAGGGGTCAAGAGGGGCCAAACAATGGCATGCCCTAATGATCCAACCTTCTCAACAACATGTAGAAACAAATAACAACAAAAGTGAGAGAGAGAATGCAAAAAGTTTCATATATTTTCATCAGATAAAACCATACATGCCAGACTATAAGGCCTTCCTAGTTATGGCCTATTGTTACAATGAATTATAGAAGCCCTCAAACATGCAAGGATCTGTCAAAGATCTACCATCTACCATCTTCTTATCTCTATCTGAAAAATGCCTCGTAAACTCTAAACCAACAACTACATTTATAAAAGAAGCTACCGAACTGAGTCGGCCTTCAGATCCATAATCAATGGAAGAAACATCAAATCTGGGACCACGTGCCTCCTAATGATTGATATCAACATTAAATCCAAGATCCAACATAAATACACAAGATAGCCACAACAGAAACTAAAACTAAACCCATCGGCAAGCAAAGAAAATTGAGCAGTAGACAAGCAATGCCGATTGCCAATGAAACAATCAACCACCTAGGACATAACTGACCACACTCGGTAACCAAAGGGAACTGACCAACTACTAACCAACTCGGTCAAAGAAGGAACTAAGAAACATAGAAAAACTTCAAAAAAAATTTGGTGACATAGGATTGCCAAGGATCGAGATGCTCTTGCTTCACATTCACCATTCTCTATTCTTCTTACATTCCAATACCCTAGGTACTACACAAGTACTCAAACTTTCTGTAATCAAACCTTTCTCTAGAAACTCTTGAATATGTCAGTTCAATTCCTGATTCTTGGTAGGTGTCAACCGATGAGGTGCCTTATTCGGTAAACTAGCTCTAGGGATTAGATCCATGCAATGATCAATACTTCTCTTCGGTGGAAAACCATCAGGTAAA
This sequence comes from Chamaecyparis obtusa, assembly GCA_027943335.1. Classification (NCBI taxonomy): domain Eukaryota; kingdom Viridiplantae; phylum Streptophyta; class Pinopsida; order Cupressales; family Cupressaceae; genus Chamaecyparis; species Chamaecyparis obtusa. The sequence continues at coordinate 313,330 of BSBK01007207.1, read as the reverse complement.
TTATCAGAAATGATATCACTATAATTGGTGAGTAGCTGATCAATCTCATCAGGGACATTATCCTCTATTTTTGTACGTGTTTTGCTAGGAATCACAACAAAACATACATCACTCTTCTTCAAATCCTTAACAAGCTTTCTTCCTTCCATCAAGCAAAATTTCATAGATGCAAAAACATTACTAACATGTTCTTCCATCAAAGGTAACAAGTTTTGTTTTCTTCCATTAGCCACAATAGTATACTTATGCAATCTCCCATCATATATAGCATGTTTATCATATTTCCAAGGTCTACCTAACAAAATATGACAACAATCCATAGGCATGATATCACACAACACTTTATCATAGTACTTTCCAATTTTCAAATTCACATAACATTTTTCACTTACCAAGAGTGTATGCTCATCTTTGATCCATGAAATTTGATAAGGTTTTGGATGTTCCAACCTTTCCAACTACAATTTTGTGACAATGTCCTCAGATGCCAGATTCTCCAAGCTACCACTATCAATGATTACCTTAAAAAAAATTTCAGAAACTCTACATCTTGTCTTGAACAAAATTTTCCTTACCAGATCTTCCTTTTTACTTTCATTCCATAGTGCTCTCCTTACCATCAAGTTATTTTCCTTCTCTGGTTCATTCAATGATTGTTCTTGTACCAAAGCATTTCTACTACTACCAGCCTTCTTACTAGCATGTGTACATTCAAAATATCTATCCTTCTTCTCCAAAATTTTAACAAGTTCCTGAGAAATTACCTCTACTATAACCACCTCGATAGTTACCACCTCTGCCTCTAGATGAACTTTCACCTTTCCACTCGGTCTTGCCTTTGTCCAGATTTGTCTTTTTAGATTTAGATCTACTATTTTCACCATAAGATCTTCCTCTTCCTCTAGGGAATCTACCACCTCAACCTATTTGTCTCTGTTCATGTCTCTTGTTCAATTTCTCCTTCACTTTCAATGCAAATTGATAAGCCTCTTCAATGTTCTCCAATTTGACCAAATTGATTTCCTCTTGGATGGAAACTCTCAAACCATTTAGGTATCTAGAAATTATTTCCACATCATCCTCATCATGTCTAGATCTGATATCTAATCTATATAATTCCTTAGTATACTCTTTTACTGAGCTATCTTTCTTCTTTAGACTTTGCATTCACCTAACTAGGTTAATCTGATAATCACAAGGTAAGAACTTTCCTTTCAACTTATTCACCATTTTATTTCATACCTTGATTTTGTCTTTGCCTTTCTTCTTTTGATCCAATTGCAGATGCTTCCACCACAAGGATGCATGACCTTTCAACTTTGTGCTTGCTATCTTCACCTTCTTCTCTTCATATACATTTTCATACTCAAAATATTTTTCCATTTTAGTGATCCAGTCTATCAATTCATCAAAATCCAATTTCCAACTATATTCAGGAGGATTGAAATGTGGTGTTGACTTCAAAATTTTCAATGCCTTCAAGAATCTTTCCTCACCCTGAACCATCACAAGTGTAGGTTCTGGTTTTCCTTGTTCCACTTCAACTTCATCATTACTAACATCTTCAAGATGTCTACCTCTTCTCTAGGCTGTTTCAATAGCTTCTAATCTAGCAGCAAGTTGTCTCAACATGCCTACTAATCCTAGATCCACTTCTCACCTCCCATGAACCATCTTGAGAACCCTATGCAATTGTAGGTTAGATCGCAATCTACCACTGCATATCAAGTAAACTAGGGCTTCACAAGAAGGAACCTACAAACCTAGATCTGCAAACCTAGATCCAGATCTCACCTCTCTCTAATACCACTTGATGCAAGGACATGGACCTTAAGGGATAAATGATGGCACACCCTAGAGATCAAGCCCTACTCAACAACTCGTGGAAGCAACAACAACACAATGAGAGAGAGAGAAAGGAGGATCATTGATATTATTAACTTCATTCAAATTGATTCATACATGTTAGGCTAAAAGGCCTTCCTAGTTATGACCATATATTACAATGAAATACAAAAGTCTTCAGACATGTGAGGATCTGCCAATAATCTTGTTTCTATTATCTTCTATCTTCTATTAAAACTACCTCCTAAACTCTAACCAAAAAACTATACTTATACAAGAGGCTACCGAACTAAGTTGACCTTTAGATCCATAATCAATGGAAGGAACAATCAGATCTAGGATCGCATGCTTCCCAATGATGAATACCAATATTAAATCTCCAACCCATAATAAATGCACAAGTTAGCCTCAAAAGAAACTCAAAATAAACTACTCGGTAAGAAAGGATGACCGAGCAATAGACAAGCATCATCAAGTGTCAGTGAAACAACTGACCATCCAGGAGATAACCAAACATACTTGGTAACCAAAGGAAACTAACCAACTACCAACCAACTTGGTCAAAGTAGGAATCGAGCAACATAGACAAACTTCAAAATATTTTTGGTGACATAGGATTTCCAAGGACCCGAGATGCTCCTTCATCACTTAACCATTCCAGTACCTTTATGTATGACAAACATTATTGCAATTGTAAGAGGAAATGAGGAAGATGATCTACCATAATGATGCAAAAATCTCCCCTATCTAGGTAACCCTAGTGTGGTGTAGCCTTTGGTGTCTTCTCTAAACCCAAAAATTAGATTAAGAGATTTCTCTACACATTCAAAAGATCTTGTACACAACCATCAAATACACTTTTTCAAATAAATCCCTATGTAATCAATATCAAGACTGACTCACAAGGGGGACATATATGACAATACTAAATCTTAGGGTTGACCTCAATTTCCTAAAGGCTTAGTAGGTTTAACAAAACATATTCAAACCACTTATCACTTCCAAGGTAGTCCTTTTAAGACTGTTCCTTCAATTAGCCTTCAAATCCTAGTACATCTAGTTAACTAGTTTTTGGGTTACAACTCTCCAACTTATCACTTGATTTAGGGAACTAAACACTATTCTAGATACCATTTTAAGAATGCTATAAATTCTTAAGTTTGGAGGTTCTTAAGGTTAAAGGGACAAACTAGATCTTCACAAGATCAGACATGCGTAATTGAGCAATTAGGTAACTTTAACAAAGGAAGTACTCCAAGAACTTATGTGTGAACAAAACTAGTGTTTGGACTACAACATAAATTATCCCAAACTACTCCAACTAAGTTTTCAAGGTTTGATTCAACCCTAAAGTGTGACTATCATCAATTCACCATTCTATCTACTGGTCGCCACATAGAGATGTCAACCTTAACTCATTGAAAGAAATGTCCAACACTCACTTTCCTACAAACCAACACCATAATTATGGATACAACATACAATTCTCTCATTCCACCAAGGATTATATTGTTTTGAGGTTGGACATGTGATGCAAGGTAGGGATCAAGAGGGGCCAAACAATGCTACACCCTAATGATCCAAGCCTGCAACACAAATGCAAAAGAAACAAACAACAAAAGTGAGAGAGACAATGCCAGGTCTTTCATATGTTATCAAATATTAGAACCATACATGCCAGACTATAAGGCTTTCCTAGTTAGGGCCAGATATTATAATGAATCTCAGAAGTCCTCAAACATGCGAGGATCTATCACAAATCTCCAATCCAATGTCTACTATCTTATATCTAAAAAATTGTCTCTAAACTACAACCAAACATCTATATTTATACAAGAAGCTATTGAGTTGAGTCAGCCTTTAGATCCATAATCAATGAAAATAATGGTCAAATCTAGGACCACATGCTTCCCAATGATGGATTCCAACATTAAATATGTGATCTAATATAAATGCACAAGTGGGCTACAACAGGAAATAAAACTAGACCCGTCAATAAGAAAGATAACCAAGCAGTAGATAGGCAATGTCGAGCACTAGTGAAATAACCAACTACCCAGGAGAGAACTGACCACACTTGGTAACCCAAGGAAACTGACCAACTACCGATCAACTCAGTCAAAGCAGAAACTGAGCAACATAAACACAACTCCAAATTCTTTTTGGTGACACAAGATTGCCAAGGACCTGAGATGCTCCTACATCAGACACCTAGGGTTATTTAGAAATGGTCCTCTGAATCATTTGGTAGGTCTAGTCTGACCTGCATCCAACTCAGATTGCAAAATCCAAGAACTGTCTTCCATCGGTCTATTCTTCCACTTAACTAGATATTCCATGTACTATTTTCCTCTTGTACTCTTGCCAACTCTTTGCTTCAAAATTTGTTCAACTTCATCATACTACTTCTTAGGATATTTTTTTGGTACTATCACTTCTTCATCAGGTTCATGATACTCATACAAATCAGCAATATTGAAAATCGGTGATATGTCCATGTCATCAGGTAACTCAATTTAATATACATTTTTACTGTCAAATTTCTTCAGAATCTTGCAAGGTCCAAACTTCTTCATCTTTAGGTTTCCATATGTTCCAACAGGAAATTGACCTTTCTTCAAATGAACCATCACTTCATCATCAACATCAAAAGTTTTATGTCTTCTTGATCTATCAGCTCTATCTTTGTATTTCTGATTACTGTCTTCCAGCTTCAGATTCACATCCTCATGCAATGTCTTCATATACTCAACAAACTTTACTATTTCATCATTTTTCTTATTCTCATCAACAATGTCTCTCAAATCAGATATTCCTCTCAATTGTGTGTCATTCATAATCTCAAATGGTGTCTTTCCAATACTCCTATTCACTGAATTATTGTGTGCAAAATCTTCTTGTGCTAACATAGAATCCCAATTACTCAGTGTGTCTCCAACTAAACATCTCAAAAGATTTCCCAAACTTTTTCTCACAACCTCAGTCTATCCATCAGTTTGTGGGTGAAATGTAGAACTATACTTCAACTCAATGGCAAATTTCTTCCAAAGTGTTTTCCAAAAATAACCAACAAATTTATTGTCTCGGCCAGAGATAATACTCCTTGATAATCCATGCAATCTGACAATTTCTTTCAAGAAAATATTTTCTACATGTACTACATCTGATGTCTTTCTACAAGGTATAAAATGTGCCATTTTAGAAAATCTATCCACAACAACAAATATTGAATCATTACCTCTTACTATCTTTGGTAAGCCAAGAACAAAGTCCATACTGATATCAATCCAAGGTTTCTCAAGAACAACAATCGGTGTATACAATCTAGTATTTTGACTTACTCCTTTTCCAAGTTGACAAATTCCACAACTTTTCACAAATTTCTGACCATCTTTATACAACTGCGGGTAATAGTATTTCTCCTTAAGAAAATTCCATGTTTTATCAATACCAAAATGTCCATCCAAACCACTACTATGTTTCTCTTTTATTAGATTAGTTCTCATTACTCCTCTTGGTATACACAACTCAATACCTTTAAAGAACATACCTTCCTAAATAAAATATTCATCCCATTTAGTATCTTCTTGATCTTGAATAGGTTCTTTGCACTTTCTCCATGGCTTAGAAAAATCAGGGTCAAACTCATAAGAATCTCTCATCTCATCAAAACCAAAATTTCAATTGTCATCTCGGTCATCAAAGATCTTCTTCTACTCAATGAATTAGCAACTCAGTTAGTGACTCCACTCTTATGCTTTATCACAAATGTATAGCTCTGCAAATACTCAACCCATTTCAAGTCTCTAATTCAACTTATTCTAACTACCCAAATATTGTAAAGCCTTATGATCAGTATACAACGCAAATTCACTCGATATCAAATAATGTCACCATTTCTTCAGTGCTTGAACAATAGCATAGAATTCTTGATCATACAAAGAATATTTCCTTCTATCATCATTCAACTTTTCACTAAAGAAAGTAACAGGTTTACCTTCTTGACTCAACATAGCTCCAATTGCACTTCCACTTGCATCACATTCTACTTGAAACACTTTACTGAAATCAGGTAATTCAAATATAGGTAATTCAACAACCTTCTGCTTTAGGGTCTCAAAAATTCTATTAGCTCCATGTGTCCACTTGAATTCTCTTTTGTCTCCTCTCATAGTCTTTGTCATAGCATTACAGATTGAACTAAAATTCCTTATAAAATTTTGGTAAAAACTTTCCAAACCATGAAATGATCTTACCTCACTAGCATTCATAGGTGTAGGCCAATTCAAAATAGCTTGAACCTTTTCAGGATCCATCTTCAAACCATCAACTAAAATAACAAATCCCAAATACACAATATTTTCCTTCATGAATGAACACTTTTTCAGATTTATCAGCAACTTTTCCTCTTTCAACCTCTACAAAACTTTTCTAACATGAAACAAATTTTCTTCTCTGGTCTTACTAAATATCAGAATATCATCAAGATATACAATCACAAACTTAACCAAGAATTTCTTCAAAACTTCAATCATTAACCTCATAAAAGTACTTGGTGCATTAGTTAAACCAAAGGGCATAACCAACCACTCATACAAACCTTCTTTTGTCTTGAAACTAGTCTTCCATTCATCATGTTCTCTGATTCTGATATGATGATACCCACTTTTCAAATCAATCTTTGTGAAATACTTTTCTCTAGTCAAACTCTCCATTATGTCATCCATTCTCGGTATAGGAAACCTATACTTCACTATTATCTTATTGATTTCTCTAGAATCAGTAAACATTCTCCATTCTCTATTCTTTTTTGGTGTCAATACAATAGGTACTACACAAGGGCTCAAACTTCCTCTGATCAAACCTTTCTCTAGCAACTCTTGAATCTATCGGTTCAAATCCTGATTCTCGGTAGGTGTCAACCAATGAGGTGCCTTAGTTGGTAAACTATCTCCAGGGATTAGATCCATACAATGATCAATACTTCTTTTCGGTGCCAAACCATTAGGTACATTTTTAGAAATGATATCATTGTACTCGATGAGTAACTTATCAATCTCCTCAGGGACATTATCCTCTATTTTCTTACTCGGCTCATTAGGAATCATAGAAAAGCACACATCATTCCTCTTCAAAGAGTTAACAAACTTTCACTGATGTGCAAACATTACTAATAGGTTCTTCCATCAATGGTAACAAGATTTGTTTCTTTCCATCAGCCATGATAGTATAGTTATGCAATCTCCCATCATATATAGCATGTCTATCATATTGCCAAGGTCTAACCAACAAAATATGACAACAATCCATAGGCATGATATCACATAACACCTTATCATAGTATTTTCCAATCTTCAAATTCACATAACATTGTTCACTTACCATGAGTGTATGTTCATCTTTGATCCATGAAATCTGATAGGGTTTCCGATGTACCAACCTTTCCAACTACAATTTTGTGACCATCTCTTCAAATGCCAGGTTCTCCGAGCTACCACTGTCAATGATTACCTTCCAAACTTTGTCAAAAACTCTACATATGGTCTTGAACAAACTTTTCCTTACCAGGTCTTCCTTTTTTCTTTCATTCCATAGTGCTCTCCTTACCATCAAGTTATTTTCTTTCTCAGGTTCATTGGGTGACTCTTCTTGCACCAAATAATTTCTACAACTACCAGCCTTCTTACTACCTTGTGTGCATTTAAAAGATTTATGTCCTTCTTCTCCACAATTATAAAAAGTTCCTCAGAAAATTCCTCTACCATAACCAAATCGATAGTTAATGCCTCTACCTCTAGAACTTTGACCTTTCCACTCGGTCTTGCCTTTGTCTAGATTTGTCTTTTCTAGTTCAGATCTACTATTTTCACCATTAGATCTACCTCTTCCTCTAGGGAATCTACCACCTCAACCTCTCTATCTTTTCTCATGTCTCTTGTTCAATTTCTCCTTAGCCTTTAAAGAAAATTGATAAGCCTCTTCAATGTTCACCAATTTGACCATACTAATTTCTTCTTGGAAGGAAACTCTCAAACCATTCAGGTATCTACCAATTCTTTCCACATTATCTTCATCATGTCTAGATCTGATATCTAATATGTAGAATTCCTCAGTATAATCTTTTACTAAGCTATCTTTGTGCCTCAAACTTTCAATTTTCTGAACTAGGTTAATTTGATAATCACAAGGTAAGAACTTTCATTTTAATTTGTTCACCATTTTACTCCATACCTTGATTTTCTCTTTTCCTTTCCTCTTCCTATCCAATTTTATGTGTTCCCACCATAAGGATGCATGACTTGTCAACTTTGTGCTTTCAATCTTCACCTTCTTATCCTCAGGAATGTTTTCATATTCAAAATATTTTTCCATCTCGATGATCTAGTCCACTAATTCATCAGAATCTAGCTTTCCACCATACTCAGGAGGATTGAAATGTGGTGTTGACTTCAGACTTGTCAAAGCCTTCAAAAATATTTCTTCACCTTGATCCATAACATGAGCAGGTTCTGCATTCACTTGTTTTTCTTCAATTTCATCATCGCTAACATCTTCAAGATGTCTGCCTCTTCTTTGGGTTGTTTCTACTACTTCTAATCTAGCAGTAATCTACCTTAGCATATCTACCTATCCTAGATCTATATCTTTCCTCCCATGAACCATCTTGACAACCCTCTATAATTGCAGGTCAGATCACAATCTACTACCCCACAACAATTTAACTAGGGCTTCAAGAGGAACCTGCAAACTTAGATCTGCAGACCTAGATCAAGATCTCACCTTTCTCTAATACCACCTAATGCAAGGTAGGGGTCAAGAGAGGCCAAAAAATGGTGTACCCTAATGATCCAAGCCTACAACACACATGACGAAGCAACAAACAACAACAGTGAGAGAGAGAATGCCATATCTTTCATATGCTATCAAATATTAGAACCATACATGCAAGGTTGTAAGGCCTTCCTAGTTAGGGATAGCTATTACAATGAATCTCAAAAGTCCTCAAACATGTGAGGATTTGTCACAAATCTCCAATCTAATGTCTACTATCTTCTGTCTAAAAAATTGCCTCTAAACTACAACCTGTTATACACTAAGTTTGCACACTTGTTTCAAGCTCTCGTAGTCTTGATAACCTAGTATAACATGGGAATCATCTCTAGGTTGTGGGACCTATGCTAACTAAGATGAGGCCTCTAGGTTCTAGGCTGGTTCCTCTTGGATAATCACCTTAATTTTCTTCTAGACATGAAAGTAAACTTTTGAGTGAAAGGGATAGAAGGAATGCATGAAAGGGAAATGATTGAAAGAAAACTACCTACTAGGTGATACACCAAAATGAAGGTATGAATTATAGTATAAAAGATGGATTCAATGCACAAACCTAGGTCTAGGAGATCACAAATCACTGAATAGGCTTGCATAAGTATTTCATAGAAGGGTCTGCAAATAAAGAGGGCATTCAGGGAAAGAGAGATTCTTTCACAAATAATAACACTCTTTGGAGTTAGACAACAATCTATGACCTGCAAACAAACATTCACCTCTGCAACTCAGTATAGGAATGAGACAAGATAGTTAAGGGGTTGAAGTATACCCACAAAAATGTTCACATCAAATCATCCACAATGATACACAAAATTGTAGAAAGAAAGAGGGATCAAGAACCCTAAGATATCACTAAAAAGCATGTGAATACTGAATTCATTAAGAGATAACTCACACAAGAAGGCATAGGGACATGAGAAATTTCACAAAATATCTTCAATATCTAAATTATCAATGGGAGGTTACAGAATGTAGAAAAACTAGAGACAAAAAATGTCACAGATAGCCTTCTAAGAAAAGAGACTTTTCTTCTTTACAAAATGTCAACTCCCTGAGCACTAAGGCTCCAAAAAACATTATATACATCTCCCATTTTTGCATGTAGGCAAGAGTTAAAACCTAACTAGGGTTACAAAGATTTATAATAGAATAATCCAACCATAACTCAAACAAATCTGATCATAAAAATATCTCTGCAAAAGCATGGCCAATTAGATATTTGTTTACGTTCTCATCCCTATACTATATTGCTTGCAGACAAGCAACCTGGATTCATCCACTTTACTACATAAAGTCTCACCATGAATGCTCAGAATGGTACTTCTTTGGGACAAGAAATGACCCAAGATGGCTGCCAGACTTCCTCATCATCCCTCCTTAACTGCTGATGTCCTAAAGACATAAATTCTCTGAGCTACCTCGCCACTTCATCCTGTTGAATCAATTGTTGGAAAAACACCCTCACAAAGATATTTGAATTTGAATATTTAATGGCTAGCTAGTCATTTTAAAATGTGTCTGTTGATGTCCTTTATTTCTCAAAAAATGGACAACTCAGATCAACCTTGGAAAAGTTATAAAACCTTCTTGAAAAGTCAAAAAACACCTCAGCACACTGCAGCCAATCAAATGCAAGCACGTCGGCACACCTATCATATTTGGACCCACCTTGAGCTTTCCTCTTTTAAGTCATTTGGTGACTGCATGACTGAAGACCTTTTTCTCATTTGTGAAAACCTTCTCTTAACCTTGGTCTGGTCAAGTGATTCAGCGAACAAGGTGTTTCGCTAAATCACTGAGTCTTTTAACTAATCCTAGTTCCATTAAGTGAATGCAAGAAATCATTTAGTCACTGAGTCACTTAATACTTTACTAACCCTGGGCCTAGGCTACCACATGTCACCTTTCTATTCATTTCAGCTGCTCCATCAGCAGACACCTTGGCAAATTTTGACATCGGACCCACTACGACCGAGATTCTAATCTAATGGTCGGTGCATGATCTCATAGCCTACAAATATTCCTTCCGATCATGCGCGAGCCATAGATCACCTTTGCACTGGGACCCCACTTACATGTGGGTCCACCTAGAAATCTCTATCAGCACATGACAACCTATCATCAATGAGCACATAAGTAACACATAGCACTAGACCCACTGACATGTCCTTATATTTTGGCCAATCATAAACTGGCATGTCACCCTAACCTAGCATCAGACCCACTCTTTATAAGGTTTAAATTAGATGGTGGTCATTATACCACTAACTTAAACAACATGCATCTTATCCTAGAAGTGTAATGACAACCATGAGATCTTGTTGTACTTTAACCTCCCTAAAAGATCAGGATGAACGGACTCATCTAGGTCATCATTTTGTGGACCAATCACATGCAAGCACATCAGCATTAATTATTAGACAACCCATCTAGCATAGGCACCTTGAAATAAAGTAAAATCAATGGTCGGTGCATGATCTCATAGTTCTGATGAAACTCATGAGAACATACACCAACCATAGATTTCTTGTAGATGTCAGAGCCTTTTGAAATGTTGGAAACCTAGTCCCACTAACACATTGCTGAATCACTACCATGTGGACCAATGAGAAGCCACCGTTTGTGTACATGTAGTAGTGGACCCACTAGGCATGAAGAGTTATGTCACCAAGGAGAATCAATGGTTGTCACAAGATCGCAAGCCTCTGACAGACCCAATGCAAATTCATGACAGTCGTTGATCTTCTCTAACTGGGACCCCACATAAAAGACCACCGAAAGATTTAGCAACTATGTGACCAAAGGAAATTTTCCTAGTCATTGAATGTTTAGAGGCTTCACTATCTTATTCCAAGATCCCATGAACACTATTCACCCAGTCGCTAAATGCTTTAGAACACCACCAATTTATCCTACGATTAAGAGAATTACTGCAGTCGCTAGTTCACCGAAAGGAAAAGGTAACTGCTAGAAGAATAAAAGAATTGGTGACCAAAGGAAGAATTACACACATGGGAATTGGGACTTTTAAGTTGTCAATAAAGTAACATGAAAATAGAATGAGGGGCTTAGGGTTTGCAGGGTTTATTTAGCTCAAATGACTACTTTTTTTGAATTTTTTCAACTACAAACCAAGGAATAAAACAATTTGCAGAGGCTAGAGGACATGGCATAAGATCATTAAAATTTTAGGGATGCTTGGCATGATAAAAAAAAAGACCTTGAGATAGATATTAGCCAAATTTGCATGCATATGAAAATAAGGATAACACAACCAAACATCTACATTTATACAAGAAGCTACCGAGCTAAGTCGGCTTTCAGATCCACAATAAATGGAAGTAATGGTCAAATCTGCAACCACATGCTTCCCAATGATGGATTCCAACATTTAATCTGTGATCCAATATAAATGCACAAGTCAGTGACAATAGGAAATAAAACTAGACCCATCAGTAAGCAAGATAACTGAACACCAGACAAGAAATGTCAAGCACCAGTGAAATAACTGACCATCTAGGAGAGAATCAACCACACTGAGTAACCAAAGGAAATTGACCAACTACCAACCAACTCAGTCAAAGAAGAAACCAAGCAACACAAACAAAACTCTAAATTATTTTTGGTGACACAAGATTGCCAAGGACCTGAGATGCTCCTACATCAACATGAGAGAAATACAAAATTTAAAATGTAAAACCTAGTTGAGGAGGGTTTTAGAATAGTTGCAAAAAATTGACTCAAAATTTGACTCCCGATCACTCAAGATCTTCAAACCCAAAGCATTAGAAAGATAATTCAATTTTCCTCACATCCAGTTCATTTTCATCAGTAGTACTAGTCATATGGAACTTCACACCAAATAGAAAGTCGACTGTCACATTAAAATCAATTATATTTTATTAATTTTTTTAAAAATTACATCCTTTGTTGCTTTCCCATCTTCCACCTACCTGAAAGGGCTTATGAAGACCTTCCCCAAAAGATTTTTCTACCTTTTTAAGGTTTCAACCATTTGGAGGAAATTATAATAAATTAACAACTTTTCAAAAGTTTCTTAGCAACATTTCGTTCTTAGTGCAAATTTTTGCATTTCTTGCCAAAGTGTACTTTCTTCCTAATAATAACTAAGTCTAAGAGCAAATCTAGACTTAACTAAATATAAAACATTTCAAATGACCATAGTCAAAGACCAAGGTTTATAAAGACACCAAGGGTGACTAGGCCTTACAAGTTGGCTTATTAATCAAAGTTTCAAAATTCTTTAAAGACCCTTAGGCATGAAGGCCCTTAGGTGAATCATTTGAAGACCATAGAAGTATAGTTGATGTGAGGAGCAGAGGGAGTCCTCCTACACCATACTCGCTTATTTTAAAAATTGAATTCCCACTTGAGAGAAATTTTTGAGCTGAGGTTCCATGCTTGTTAACACACTCTTTGCTCATCCATGTAGCATCAGTGTCAGGTAACCCCTTCCATTTAACTAAGTAGTCTTTGTAGGTCTTCTTCCTAGTTTGCTTGATAACGTTAGAGTCAAGAATCTTTCCCAAATCTAATAGTTGTCTTTATGGTAATTCCTTTATCCATTATTCCTATGTATCTTCAGTATCCTACAAAGTGTTATTAGATCCTACATCACCCTTAAAAGGAGTGAGATGACAAATATTAAAGATAGGAGAAATATAAATAGTAGGGGGTAAAGAAATTTCATAAGCATTATCCCCAAATTTATGAAGTATTTTGTAGGGACCAATCTTTCACATCGGTAGTTTGATTTTTACCCTAGGTAGCCTTTCCTTATTCATGTATGCCCATACTTGATCTCCTTATTTGAAAGTAACATGCCTTTTCTTCTTATCTACCTATTCTTTGTACTTTGCAGTAGTCTAATTGAATGTATCTTAGACTTGATCATGAATCTATTTAATCCATGTAGACAATTCCTCATCCTATGAAATGACTTTAAAGTCAATTGGTAACTCTCTCAACTCCATAACCCATTTGGGATGAAGTCCATAGTTTACTTGGAATGGTTTCTTCCTTGTTGACCTATTTATTGAATCACTGAAAGAAAATTCTCCTTGAGGAAGGATAGCATCCCAAGTCTATCCATATTGTTTTTTTTTGACACCTTAGAAGGTTTCTTAATGATCTATTTACAACTTTAGTCTACCCAACTATTTGAGGATGGTACACAGAACTGAATGACATGTTTGTCCCCAACTTTTTCTAAAGGGTTCTCCAAAATTTCCCTTAGAATTTCACATCTTTGTCAGAGATAATGGATGTTGTAAATCCATGAATCCTAACAACTTCTTTAAAGAACAAATTAGAAATAAGCAATGCATCATTAGAAAATTTATAAGCAACAAAGTGAGCCATTTTTCTAAATTTGTCAATCCCTATTTAGTTCTCAGAAGTCCTAAGAAAAAGTCCATACTCACACTATCCAATGGATTTTTTGGAATAGGGAGTGGTTTATAGAGACCTTGATTGGTCCTGACTCCTTTACCCCTTTGAAAAATACTGCATGTCTCAATAAAATTTCTAACATCAGTGGGTAGCCTAGGATAATGATAGTTTCTCCTTACAAGTTCAAGTGTCTTATCAATGCCAAAGTGACCTTGTAGTGTGCCACAATGTTTCTCTCTAATCAGATTTTCTCTCATGGAACATTTAGGAATATAGAGTTGACCTCCTTTGACCAAAATCCAAAAAATGTCCAAAGCTTTCAGAATCTCAAATCATGGTCTTCCAGTCATATTCAATCCAGTCTTGTCATCCTTTCCTCCTATCTTAGGTTAGCAGGGTCATCTTGGTCATCCCCCATCCCCTTGTCTATCTTCCTCTAGAGTCAGTCTTCTTCCAATCTTAAGCCAAATCCAATCCTAGTATGATCCTGTCAGTCATCCCAATCTGAGTCTTAGTCTTCTAATCCATCTTTATCCTTCATTCCTATCCGACTCATCCACAAGTCAGCATGTCTCAAAACTATTATGATGAGTTTGGTTATTATGTCTCTCCCCTCAATCCATCCTATCCCAAAGATGATGAAAGCCTTGTAGATCACGATGCATATTTTGAAAATCTTAGCAAATGTGCTCCAAACATCCCCCAGCATCCAATCATTCCTCCAAAATATCCTATCATGCCTTCACACTTATCCACTAGCACTCCCTTTCATGTCCTTGGCAAGGAAAATCCATTATCTTATCCATCCACACCTTATCACTATCTTAAACCTACACATCCTCCATATGCATCCTTCATACCTCCATCCCCTGGTATAGTCATATCCCAATCACCACCATTCCCTCAAAACACTTCACACTACTTCCCTTATCTAAAATCTCCGTCCACTTATCCTCCAAAACCCTTTCAAAACCAAACACCAAGTCTTCCAATCCTTTTCCCCAATCCTCCATCCTATCTCAATCCACCATCTTCTATTCCAAACCACATTTCCAAAAATCCCCTCCCACAAGCAAAGTACATCCTTCAAACCGCTTCATATCCCATACCTCGATCCATCACCTCTACCTCTTCAACACCATCATCCCCTCAAGAAAGTTCAAAATCTTCCACCCCACCTTCATTTGAGGACCATCCAAGCTCCCCATCTTCTACACATTCTAATCCCTCACCTCCTCCAAATCAGAAGTCTCCAAGGAGTTTCACAAGGAAGCCAACAACAAATCCCACTCCTAAAGTTGAAGATCTAAACCATCTCAAAACTTCATGTGAAGCCATCATTGATGAGGCCCATCCATCACTCCCATCTATCATCTATCTTCCATACATTGATCCTCTTCCATCTCCTAGCATCATTGAGTCCTTTCCATCTGAAGTTTTCATCCAATCCCCACAAACATCACCTCCTCCTAGTATTATCCAAAGCATATCTAATGAGCCTTATGAATTCACCCCTCTTCCTACCATCACAGCTACAAAATCTTCCATCCTTTCATCCATACCATCTGAAAAATTCACCCTTTTTCCTACCATCACAGCTGCAGAATCTTCCATCCTTTCATCCATACCATTTGAAGAGTTCTTCCTTCTTCCAGACATCAAAGCCACAGAATATCACATCCTTCCATCCAACCCATCTAAAGAGTCCATCCATGCATCTCACAGCATTCTATCCACACAAATCCTACCATGTCAAGATCTTCTCCAAAAGCATGTTGAAATACTTGCAGAAGAAAATCAAGATCCAATCCCTTCACTTCCCCCATCACATGTTCTATTGCTTCCATCACCCCCAATCCAAAATCCTACAATCCCAATTCCTCCAATCCAAGATCCTATCATCCCAGTTTCTCCAACTGAAGATCTATTACCATCCCCCAGTCCCAGTCAAAATCCCACCATCCTATCCTCTCCTCTTGAGGATCTTCCAAACCAAACTGTCCCACTGCCATCACTCTATCCTCTTGGATCACTTACATTTGTCAAAGGTAGTCCACTTGAATTAGAAGAAATTAGTTTCATATCTTCCATCAGGGAACCAGAAACTGGATGTTTATCATATTCCCCAAGTCAGAAATATCCTTGTTTGGATAAAATGCTCAAGAAATGGAATTATCAAGGCAAAGGCCTAGGCATCCATGAACAAGGAAATCTGGAGCCTATCCAAGACAAGAAACATCCAAAGTTATGTGGAATTGGTCACACATCAGAAGAAGGCACTTCCTCCATAAATGTTGGTACAACTAAAGCTAAATTCAAGCATCCTTCCAAACCCACCATCACATCTTCCAAAGCATACAATGCCATTCCTCCTCCTCCATCGTTACAACCAAAGACAACCTATCACATTCCTCCATCCTCCAAATCCATTTTGGGTCCCTATGTCCTGAAATCTTCCAGCACATATCCTCTACATACCCAATCCATTTTGGCACCCTACATCCCAAAATATCATCCCCCATCTTATCCTACTCAGTCTTTCATCCAAAATCCAAACATCCCTAGTCAGGATCAACAAAAGCACATGCCCACATATCCTATCTACCAATCTCCTTCCATCTCTCCATCCATATTTCCCCCATCCCGCACATCTCCTCATATTCATTCCAATGCTCCTTGCAATTTGGATGCCATATCCAATATGAATAAAGGGAAATATCCAAAAAAATCCAAAGGTTGTCATGTGCAGTCTAAACGACATGCTCAACCAAAGCAAAATCCAATCAAGCAATACAAAGCATCCCAATGGCCACAAAGGCCCACCAAAGTAAAAGCAAAATCTGATGCATCCCAATGGCCACAAAGGCCCACCAAAGCTAAAGCAAAAATGATGTGGATCCCAAAGCAAAAGGATGTAATGCATCTAAAAGAAACATCTACAATGGCATCCAAAGTTGCTAATCCCCCAGCTATTCAGTCTTCTCCTCCATCTCCTAAATCTATTTTGGGTCCCAAAGATTCAAAATCTCCTAGCATAATCCTCCATCACATCCACCTCTATCTTCCACATCCTATCCACTTCATCCACCTTCCTTGCAACATGTGCCAATGTTGGTCCTGATAGCATCTCCCTATCATGATCACTTTCCATCTTTCCATCCAAACAATTTCTACCACCATATCTCCCATCTACCCCATCTTATCCATGCTTTTGCATAATCCCTCCATCCTAATAAAGCTGTACCAACATCCGAGCACATTAGAAAGATCAGAGAAATCAGCAAGTCAGAAAAATCAGAAAGTTGTCAACACATCAGAATATCAGAAGGTCAGCATCAAAGTTAGCAAAAAATCAGAAAATCCATAAACATTGGAAAAATCAAGAGAAAAGTAAAAAAAAAAAATAGAAAAGAAAAAGAGAAAAACATTTATCCTATGGTGAAAACTTGGCAATTCAAGCGCCTTGGACAAGTACCGTGGTGAAAACCTGGCAAACATGCATCATGCGTAGGCCTCCCCCCCCAATTCCTTTCTATAGTTGGGGGCCATTCCCTTCTTCCATCTTATCCAACATCTCCTCCATCCCATTTGTCTCTCACCTCCTTCATCCTCCTTTGGATCTTGATGATAAAACAAAGACTACCATGTATACATGCTTTTTTGGGCACCTCCTTGGCATCCATCACACCTTTCAGCTACATATCCTCTATCCAATCCATTCATCCTAGCTTCCATCTACCTTCCTCATCCTCTTGTCATCATATCTACTGTCCAATCATAACCCATCCTACTACCTCTGAATACATGAACTATCCTAAGCAGGGGGCATCTTATTCCTTGGTAACATATTCCTTGGAGACTATCTTTCATCCAAAATATTTCCATCTCCTCAAATCCCAAGCATTCCCCTAGCCAGATTCCTCAACAGTTCCTCCAGCATCCATCTTTCAATCCTCAAGCAAATCTACCATCCAATCTCCCCAAGCTCTTCCATCTCCCCATCCAAAATCTCTCCGCAATTCCTCCATCCAAATCCAAATATTCCTCTATCTAATCTCCCCAAATCTTCCTCCATCCAAATCTCCTAGCAATTCCATCATCCTCATCCTAAGCATTTCCTCCATCGCCATCACCTGGTATCTTCCCTTGTCATTGGTATCTAGCTATAGGCTATCTTTCATGCAATCCAATGTCATCCATCCATATCCAACTATTGCTAGAAATCTTCTAGCAATCTTCCAATCCTCTCCACATCCTCTAGCTATCCAAAATCTAACATCCAAGATCAAGCCAACCAATCCAATCACATCCTTAGTCTTGTAGCAAGCCTTGATCTCAATCCAATCATGATCGTTGGGATATGTCCTTCCCAAATCTATGTCATTTTAGGACACATCTTTCGTTAGTCCGTCTTGGTTTTTCAGCCTAACTGGGGCATCATCTTGCATATCTTTGGAGTTTTAGCTTCATCCCCAGGTTCTTTATACATCCTAATCTTGAGCTTCTGTACGTATCTATTGTAAATATCCTCGCGTCTTGTTGTACATATCCTTGTTAGTCTTGCAACAGTATCTGGTCAGAAATCTTGTCCTTCCCAAATCTATGTCATTTAAGCAATCTTGTCAGAAATCTTGTCCTACCAAACCTCGCACTTCAGCAACATCAATTGTCGACTATCCTTGATCATCATGACCATCTTTGAACTACATTATTTGCCAATCAGCAACACAACATTCTCCCCATCAGCATAGGGTCCACATAGATGTATGCTTCTATTTTGTCTGAGCTAAGCCTAATCATGGGTCCCCTTAGTTGTATCCTTCCTATCTGACCCAATCTTCCACCAAGCACACTAGGTCCGTGTTATTATATCCTTCCACATGTTTAGACCAATCTTCCCGCCATCAATCAAATCAAATCTCTCTCCTTGGCAAAGGTTGTCTTTTGGAGTTATCATTTTGGCCTTGGATTTTGTCCTTTGGGTGTTGTTAATCTTTTACAGCTTCTCATTGTTCTCTACTCAAAGTCACCACAATCCTTTATATCATGGTGCGCTGTGAATGAGGATAATCTAGGGCAAGATCTTTTGATCTTTTACTTCTGCCTATGAGTCAGTTGTGTGTTTGTAGTTTCTTCAGCATCGTTTCCACCATGCTTCCTCTTGGGTTCATGCGTGATGCTGGGGCAACCCTGCGTGTCTTTTTAGCATCGGTCCTATGCAACACTGGTGACAAGGCCTCATGATCCCAGTATCCTTGGCAGGTCTCTAGCATTGCTATATTAAACTAGGTTGTGCTCTCCACATTTGCACTTGGAGCTTCCCCATCTCCCCTGCATCCTGCATCATATAGATTAATCTTGCATCCTCATATAGCTGCATCCTGCATTTTGCCTTTCATCTCATCTTGCATTCATTCATCTTTGCTCTTGGAAGCTTGGTTATTTATCTCCCCTTCTTCCTAGGCCCTTCCTTCTTTGTTTGCTTTCAAGAAAATTCCACAACGTTTACTCCTTGCGTTATTTTCTCGAGGGGGTACAACCCCTCGTTCTTCTAAATTCTAGCCTTGGGCATCTTATTTTCTTGTCTTTGATGCCATGCCACTTGCAGCATTGCATCAAAGAGGGGCAAAATGTAGACACCTAAAAATCCTTTAGAAAATAAAGTATTTTTATTTTTTGAAAAATCCCTGATGACATCATCATTTATTAATTAATTATTTATTTAATTTATTTATTTATTTTTATGTCATTAAATCCCTTTATTTTAATTAAAAACATTTAATTAAGGAATCCCTCCCAAAAATTTTTAAATCTTATTTAAACATTATCTCCTTATTTATTAATTATTTTAATTAATAAATTGAACAAAAATCCCAAAATAAATAATTTATTTATTTTTTGCCCAAAACTTGGCCAATTTCCTTTAGACCACTAACCTCTTCCAGAATCTTCTAATCCCTCCTTAATTTCAATTAAAAGGCTAATCCCATCTTTTCTAACCCTAATCCCAACTCAAAATATTTAATTAAGACTAAATATTTATTTTCATATTTATTAAATATATTTTAATAAATATTTCCAAAACTAAAACCTTTGGAATGAATAAACATTTATTCATTCTCCCTAAACCAAGAAAAACTCTAGACTCTTCTAGAAACTTCTCAACCCAACCTCTTCACCCATCCTAATCCTAATCCTACCCCTAAACATTTGCACAATCCTAACCAAGCTTAAGACTTTCCTAAACCAAAGCAAAGTCTCCCCTTCCAAATATCTCAACCACAAAACATTCAATGCATCCACAAAGTCATCAAAGTCCCTTAAAGGCTCATTTAATGCTCTTACAAGCCCTTATGAGGGGAGTTATGAGCTTTGAGCCCCCTTTGTTGACTCATCTTTACCCTTCCCTTCATCCACTCACCTTGTGACATGTGTCACCTCCTGATTGGCTGTAGACTAGGACAATCCATGTGCTCCCCTTTGAATGAATCTTGGCCTCTCTTAAGGATTTCAATCCTAGCCACTCATTCTTCCTTCCCAAATCCTATAAATACCCCTCCTTTCAAGAGAAAATCAATTAGCTTAACTTTCATTCTCATGCATTGTTATCATGCCCTTTTATTTCTAGACTTAGCACAAATCATTCTAATTTAGTTTACTTTCAAGCATTTTAGCTCATCATAGCTTAGTAATAATGGATTAACATAGTTTTTATTGTTGTTTGCATAGCATAAGCATCATATCACATCTCTATTTGGTCTAAAATCAATCTTAGCATAATCATACTTGCATTGAATCTCCATTTAAGCATCATAGTTTGAGTTCTTGAGGCCTTAGGGGTAATCTTGGGTGTTCTACCCATTATTGTGCCATTTTTTGGGGTTTTCATGAGTCTCAAACCATCTTAGAATGCATTAGAGTATGCTCCAAGTGCTTAGAGAGCACACCCACATTCCTTTTATCAGAGCAAATCAAACAGTGCTTGGGTGCACCTATTTAGGCTCAATCTGAGGTGGCTAGCTTAGAGTTTTCTTTGTTTTGCATTGATTTCATGCTTAGACTAACATCTAATCTTTGTTTGGCTTGGAGTTTTTCAAAGCAGGCACCCTCGAAAGCCTAGTCCACATTCCTATAAAAGGTAGAAAATTGATGAAAGCTCTTGAATTCTCCTTGAGTCTTTGGTGTGGGCCAATTAATGATAACCTCTACCTTTTCAAGATTCATTTTCAAAGTTCCCTTTGAGATAACAAAACCCAAGAATATCAACTCTTTTGTATGAATGCACATTTTTTTAAAGTTGATAGACAATTTCTTGTCATGTAGCCTTTGGAGAGCTTGTTCCAAGTGTCTCATGTGCTCTCCTATAGTCCCAATAAAGATTAGGATTGTCATCTAAATAGACAACCATAAACTTTCCTATAAAATCATGAAGAACTTCATTCACAAGTCTCATGAAGGTACTAGGAGCATCACTAAGACCAAATGGAATCAAAAGACATTCATATAATCCCTCAGTGGTTTTAAGTGTAGTTTTCCATCTATCTCCAAGACTTAGCCTTATTTGATGATAGCTTGACTTAAGTTCTATCTTAGATAAATAACATCCTCCTCCAAGTTGGTCTAATAGATCCTCTATTCTAGGTATAGGGAATATATATATATGATTGTCATTTTTGTTTACTTCCCTAGATTTAGTGCATAGTCTCCATTTTCCATCTTTTTTAGGGGAAAAATATTTGGGACTACACAAGGGCTAAGACTCTTTTGTATTAGTCCTTTTGTCAACAATTCATTGATTTGTCTAGTGACTTCTGCATTCTAACTGAGAGTGAGTTTATAAGAAGCCTTGTTGGGTAGGGAAGCACATAGAATGAAATCTATTTGGTGAAAAATTTCCCTCAATAGTGGGATTTCATCTAGTGTGTCTCCTACAACTATTCCTTTATACTTCTGTAGTAGACTATCTACTTCCTTTGGCACTTCTTTGTGCACTATTTTCTCCTTTTGTTTAAGGACTAAGGAATATCCTACCTCTGAATCTTGAATAACACTGATCATCTCTTGTTCTCCTACAAGAATGACTAGTTGTTCCTTTTTTTTTTTTTCTTGTTGAGGATCGGGAGCAGGGAGAAGATTGTATTTCTAACCATTCTGAATGATTTGGTTATTTTCTTTGGCTCTCTCATGTTTGGCCTACAAATCATACTGCCATGTACGACCTAGTAATAGTTGAAAAACATCCATATCTAGAACATCACATAAGACTATATCCTTGTAGTCTTTAATGGAGAAATCTACCCAACCATGTTTACTTATAAGGGTTTTTTGTCCCTTAGTTAACCAGGATACGTGGGATGGGTTTGGTTGGGGTACCTTTTCCAATTTTATTTTATATACCATCTCTCTAGATACAATATTTTCAATAGAACTAGAATCAATTACTAATTTGCATACCTTTTCATGGCTCTTGCAGTTGGTCATGAAAAGATATTTCCTTTTGAGGAGGCTCCATCCTTGTTCATAACCTTGAGCCTCCATTCCCTGTTGCTCTTTGATCTCATAAACTTTCTTAATTAAATCAAGCAAAAGGCTTTTGGTCTTTTCTTGCTCTTTTATGAAGTCTAAGCTCTAAGTCTATTTCCAATTAGGCTAAGAAGGGGTGGGTGGGTGGAAAGCATGATAGGGGAGTTGGATTTGCATTTTTTGTTGTGCCCTTTGTGCCCATGATCCATCTTGTTGGAGGGCTCACTCATAATCTTGCACAAGGGTAAAATGATTTGGGGCATACTGGATATAATGATGGCCTTGTATTGTATGGAAGCTTGGGATAAAAGAAGGATTTATGTGGCTTTGATAAGGTTTATGACTAGCCCATTAAGCATTACCCTCATAATAGGATGGTGGGTAACTTGACTATCCATAATAACTTGACATGTCTACTCATGCAATTGGCTAGAATTTGAATATGAAAGATTTGAAACATACTAGCACTTGATCTTTGAAACCAATAGACTTTCCAAAGTCACCAAATATGTAGAAAATGACCTCTTCTAGGTCTGTAGCATGCTATCAGCATATCAGACATAGCATACCTTGAAGATAAATCTGAACTTGGGTCCCACCGGGCATGCCAAAATTGCTATACATTGGCACCAAGGTGGGGAATCCTTGAGCTTACGTCTATACTGATAGTCCTTGTGTATTGGACTTCTTTAATCCTTTTGTAGATGAACCAATGGGAGCACCTTTGGACTTCAATTTGATCTCTAGTCCCACCGAGCATGCCAGAATTGTTATACACTAAGTTTGCACCCTTGTTTCAAGTTCTCATAGTCTTGATAACCTAGTATAACATGGGAATCATCTCTAGGTTGTGGGACCTATGCTAATTGAGATGAGACCTCCAGGTTATAGGCTGGTTCCTCTTGGATAATCACCTTAATTTGCTTCTAGACATGAAAGTAAACTTTTGAGGGAAAGGGATAGAAGGAATGCATGAAAGGGAAATGACTGAAAGAAAACTACCTACTAGGTGATACACCAAAATGAAGGTATGAATTATAGTATAAAAGATGGATTCAATGCACAAAATTAGGTCTAGGAGATCACAACTCACTGAATGAGCAAGGGTATCATCCTTGTATAGATGCTTGAGCATATCAATTTCCTTGCTTTCTATCTAAACTTCTTTGACCAAAATCACTCTCCAACTAAGAGCATCAACCACTTTGTTTGAAGTTCCTTTCTTATGCTTTATATAAAATGTGAATTCTTGGAGCTGTTCAACCCATTTCATGTGCCTGTAGCTTAACTTATCCTGACTGTTCAGAAAACTTAATGCATGATTCTCTGTAAAGATAATAAATTCCTTAAGAAGAAAGTAGTGCCTCTATTTTCTGAGTTCTTGAACCATAGCATAAATTTATAGGTCATATGTATTGTCTTTCTTCTTTGCTTCATTCAATTTTTTAGAGAAGAAAGCAACCGGTCTTCCATCCTGACTAAGGACTGCGACTATGGCTAGATTGCTAGGATTGGTCTCCACTGTGAACAATTTTTCAAAGGTACGTAGTGCCAAAATGGGATATTGTGATACTCTATCTTTCAAATACTCAAATTCTTCATCTCATTGTGTTGTCCACTAGAATTAGTTTTCTTTACCACTCTTGATGGTATCAAGTAAAGGTGCACAACTATGACTAAATTTTTTGATAAAATTCCTATAAAAGGTAGTAAATTGATGAAAGCTCCTGACTTCTCCTTGAGTCTTTGGTGTGGCCCAATTAGTGATAACCTCTACCTTTTCAGGATTCATTTTCAAAGTTCCCTTTGAGATAACAAAACCTAAGAATATCAACTTTTTTTGTATGAATGCACATTTTTTTAAAGTTGATAGACAATTTCTTGTCATGTAGCCTTTGGAGAGCTTGTTCCAAGTGTCCCATGTGCTCTCCTATAGTCCCAATAAAGATTAGGATTGTCATCTAAATAGACAACCATAAAATTTCCTATAAAACCATGAAGAACTTCATTCACAAGTCTCATGAAGGTGCTAGGAGCATCACTAAGACCAAATGGAATCAAAAGGCAATCATATAATCCCTCAATGGTTTTAAATGTAGTTTTCCACCTATCTTCAGGACTTAGCCTTATTTGATGATAGCCTGACTTAAATTCTATCTTAGATAAATAACATCCTCCTCCAAGTTGGTCTAATAGATCCTCTATTCAGGGTATAGGGAATATATATATGATTGTTATTTTGTTTACTACCCTAGATTCAGTGCATAGTCTCCATTTTCCATCTTTTTTAGGGGACAAAATACTTAGGACTACACAAGGGCTAAGACTCTTTTGTATGAGTCCTTTTGTCAACAATTCTTTAATTTGTCTAGTGACTTCTACATTCTGACTGAGAGTGATTTTATAAGAAGCCTTTTTGGGTAGGGAACCATATAGAATGAAATCCATTTGGTGAAAAATGTCCCTCAATAGTCGGATTTCATCTAGTGTCTCTCTTGCGACTATTCCTTTATACTTCTATAGTAGACTGTCTACTTCCTTTGGCATTTCTTTGTGCACTATTTTCTCCCTTTTTTTAAGGACTAAGGAATATCCTACCTCTGAATCTTGAATAGTGCTGATCATCTCTTGTTCTCCTGCAAGAATGACTAGTTGTTCCTTTGTTTTTTCTTGTTGAGGATCAGGAATA
Organism: Chamaecyparis obtusa; assembly: GCA_027943335.1. Taxonomy (NCBI): domain Eukaryota; kingdom Viridiplantae; phylum Streptophyta; class Pinopsida; order Cupressales; family Cupressaceae; genus Chamaecyparis; species Chamaecyparis obtusa. The sequence goes on along the minus strand of BSBK01007207.1, from coordinate 288,033 downwards.
GGGAGAAGATTGTATTTCTAACCATTCTGAATGATTTGGTATTTTTTTTTTACTCTCTCATGTTTGGCCTATAGATTATACTACCATGTGTGACCTAGTAGTAGTTGAAAAACATCCATATCTAGAACATCACATAAGACTATATCCTTGTAGTCTTTTATGGAGAAATCTACCCAACCATGTTTACTTATAAGGGTTTTTTGTCCCTTAGTTAACTAAGATACACGGGATGGGTTTGGTTGGGTTGCCTTTTCCAATTTTATTTTATATACCATCTCTCTAGATACAATATTTTCAATGGAACTAGAATCAATTACTAATTTGCATACCTTTTCGTGGCTCTTGTAGTTGGTCATGAAAAGATATATCCTTTGAGGAGGCTCCACCATTATGGTTTCTTGGACTAGATTCCTCTTCATCATGAGGCTTACTCCATATTCTCTAGTAAAGTTTTCCACACTATCAACATTATATTCTTGCACTAGGTTGGTTCTTCTTTCACTTTGGTTATTCTACTTGTCTCTGTTCAGACATTTATTGGTGTAGTGTCCTATCTAGTTACAATTTTAAGATCTAATTTGTCCATTGTTTTCTCCTCCATTTTTTCCCCTGTCATTTCCATTTCTACCTCTATATCCACCTCTTTAACTAATTTATGCTTGGGTGTTCTCTTTCCTAGATTCTACTTGTGGTATATTGTTCAGTCCTCTTCCTCTAGAGTTTCCTTTTCCTCTATCAATCTTACCTTTTCCTCTACCACTCTGTTCATTCCTTCTCTTGAACTTCTCTTCTATCCTTAGGGAAAATTGATAGCATTGGTTTACCTTGGTAGGACTTGTTAGACTAAGTTCATCTTGTATTGAAATTCTTAGTCCTTGCATATATCTAGCAAGCTTTACACAATCTAGTTTAGTAAGCTTGGATTACATCACTAATTTCTAAAAAATTTTAGTATAGGCCGAGACATCCATCTCCTTTAGTCTTAGACTCATCCTTTTCTTATGAAGTTGGACTTCATAATCTTCAGGGACATACATTTCCCTTAGTAGGGCCACCATTCTATTCCATCTGGTGACTAGATTCTTTCCATTCTTCACCCTATCATCTTGAGTTAAATTCCACCATGGGAGTGTAGAGCCTTTGATCTTTAACCTAGAAATCGTTACCCACTAGTTTTTAGGGATTTCTTCACAATCAAAGAAACTATTTAGGGCATCTACCCTATCTATTATAGTGTCTAGGTCCATCTTCCTATTGTATGTCAGCAAATCAAGCTTGGTGTCCATGGTCCTTCTCTCCATAGAGTTTAGAGTCTTCATAAGTAGCCTTGGCTCTATAGGACATTCTTCTTCCTCCTTCTCAAGGGGTTCTTCATCACTCCCTTGTTCAACATCTCCAAAGTTTACATTACTTCTTCTACAAAGCTCTTCCCTAAGCCTGTCCATTTCTTGCATTATCTGTTGCATTTAAGTGTCTCTTTGTTCATCACACTTTTTCCTTTTCTCTCTTAGGTATCTTACTATCTATGCATTGGTCATCCTTGTTGACAACCCTCCTCCATCTTCTCATTCCATGGTGTTGTTTCTCTTTTACCTTAAGGATCTTAGATACTGTGATACCACTTGATGTAGAGATCTCCCCTATCTAGGTAGCCATAGTGTGGTGCATCCTTATGTGTCTTCTCTACACCCCACACCTAGATTAAGATATTTCTCTACACCTTTAAAATATCCTATACACAACCATCAAATACATTTTTTCTAATAAATCCCTATCTAATCAATATCAAGACTAACTCATAAAAGGGAAACATATGACAATCCTAACTTTCGAGGTTGAACCTTATTGTCTAAAGACTTAATAGGTTCAACAAAACATATTCAAACCACTTATCGCTTCCAAGGCATTCCTTTTAAGAATGTTCCTTCAATTAGCCTTTAAATCCTAGTAGGCCTAGTTAACTGGTTTTGGGGTCACAACTCTCCAACTTCTCACTAGACTCAGGGAACTAAACATAGTTCTAGATACCCTTTTAGGAATACTACAAATCCCTAAGTTTGTAAGTTATGAAGGTTAAAGGAAAAAATTGGATCTTCACAAGATCATCCAGGCCTAATTGAGCAATTAGGTCACTTTAACAATGGAATTACCCCAAGGACTTATGTGAAAACATAACTAGTTTTTGGATTGCATCGGACATGATCCAAAACTACTCCAACTAAGTTAGCAAGGTGTTATCTGACATTGAAGTGCAACAATCATCAATTCATCATTTTGTCTACTTGTCGCCACATAGAGATGTCAACCTTAATTCATTGAAAGCAATGTCCAACACTCATATTCCAGAAAAATAACCCTATAAATATGGATACAAGATACAATTCTCTCATTCCACCATGGATATGATTATTCTGAGCATGGACATGAGAGAAATACAAAATTTAAAATGGAAAACGTAGTTCTGGAGGGTTTAAGAACAATTCACAAAGAATTGACTGAAACTTCCACTCCGGATCACTCCAGATCTTCAAACCAAAATCATTAGAAATATAATTAAATGTTCCTCACACCCAATTCATTTTCATCACCAGTGCTAGTTGAATGAGACTTCACAGGGAACAAAAAGTTGACTGTTAAAGGAAAATTGAGTAGATTTTATTGATTTCCAAACAAAATTACATCCTTTGTTTCTTGCCCATCTTACACCTATCTGAAAGGGCTTATGAAGACCTTCCCCAATGGATCCAACTACCTTTTGAAGGTTGTGACTATTGGGAGGTAATTACAAAAAATTAACAACTTTCCAAAAGTTGCTTAGCAATATTTCTTGCTTAGTACAACTTTTTGCATTTCTTGCAAAAGTGCACATTCTTGCTAATAAGCCCTAAGTCTAAGAAAAAATATAGACTAAACTAAACACAAAACATGCCTACTGACCATAGTCAAAGCCCAAGGTTTATAAAGACACAAGGGGTGACTAGGCCTTACAAGTTGGCTTATTAATCTAAGTTTGAAAATTCTTTAAAGACCCTTATGCATGAAGGCCCTTGGGTGAATCCTTTGAAGACCATAGATGTATAGTTTTTGTGAGGAGTGGAGGGAGTGATCCTACACCACATAAGATCTTGGAGAGATCTGAAGAGTGTCCACTCGATATTCTCCCATACAAGTTCTTCAAACTAGTATTATTTTCCCATAATTGGATAAAGTTTCTTTTCATTTTTCTTTTTCTTCTTTAGGTCTTGACCATTCTTTTTTTTTCAAGGATCATTCTCTCTATTTGCTTAAAATTATTTTTTTATTTCTTGTCAGTAGAAATAGTAACCTTGATTGCATTGTGAGGGATTTTTATGTATGGATTGTAAGTAGAGGAGACTTCTTGCATTTCATGGATCCATGGGCAACCCACAAGTATATTATATGCTAAATAAAAATCAAAGACCTGACAAATGATGTCCCGTTGAACAAGACCTACCTGAATGTACAAGACTATTATGCATTTTTGAGGAATGTTCCTCTTCATTATATTCATTGATCATTATTTTTCATCAGGGATTAATAAAATTATCAAACAAACCAAGAGATTTAACCAAATTCAACGTACAAATATTCAAACCTGACCCTACATCTATCAAAATAGGCTTGACCCTATTTTTATGTATGAGAACTTCAATGTGGAGGTGTTGATTATACTAATGGCTGAAAAATTTATCATCTTCTTCTAAGAAAGTGAGATAATGAGGTGAAGGAAGATGATCGGCCATGGTGTTAGCCAATTTTCTAGTAAATCCTTTGAAAATCTCCATTTCTTGCTTATGATGTGAGGAAATAGGGTTTATCCATGTCAAGAGGGTTTCAAAAATATTTTCTAAGTCTAAAACCTTACCCTTTTTCTATTTTCTCATTATCTTTTTTGTGGCTTAAGTTCTCCTTTTCTGCACATGTTCTATGTTTTCGAGTGGGGCCATGTATTGTTTTAAGTTTTTTACCTAGCAGTCCTAATAGGTTTAATATTTTCCTAAGTCCCAACGTGATTTATTAGTTGTTCATCATTATAAATCTTCCCAATCATGTCATTGGTAATTAGAATTCATCATTCCAAGCTCATGCGATGTCCATTCCTTCATTTTTATATGTGTTACCAATCTTTTATGAACATTGTCCATCATCATAAGATATACCAATATTTTTATCAATAATGAAGAAGCTTCATCCTGATCGCTGACCAATGTGTTGAGATATCTCATGGAAATGGGATATTGGTAAGGAATTTTTTCCTTCTTCTTGATTGTTGATGGAGTTATCAAGGGAGCTTATAGTGATGTTTCATCAAAAGAAACATAAAAAGTGCTATTAGATATGGATGATCTGACAGTCATCATGATACTGCAATGTAAATATTGACAAAGGATATTCATCACGAGATCATGATTGGTCGACACCTGTCCTTGCTAATGTCATGGTCCCCAAGCTAAAGAAAGTTAAAGACATTAAAGTTTTAAGCTGATCATGTGGCGGTTGTAATCCATCAATGAAAATATGCATGATAGTTACAGGTCACATGATCATGCCTGCCATCATATTTTCCATTGGTGAAATCATCTAATTCAAGTCATTGTTACCAAATTTCTGACATGTTTGGCAATTAGTGAAAACTCTGGCAATCCAATAAGGGTCAATTTTAATGTTAGTCACCAATTCTCTAGATAAGAGGGCGGTTACATGAAACAATCTATGACTAGGTGATATAAACAAAATGTTAAAGAAATTAGTTATTCGCTAGCTCGTAGATGAACAATTTTAGCGAGTCGGAGATGAAGGAAAGGGTGAACAAAAACTTCTTATCACCAAGTTGCAGGTAAGTAGGCGGTTAAATAAAAAATGATGGTGACTTGGTGGAGATGATAAATATGCTATGTCATAGACTCGCTAAAGTTAAGAAGACAAGTTAAAGTTTGTACAGATAAAATAAAATCCAATGGTGATCGTAATATTATTATCTAAAGATGCTTGATGGTTACCAATCACAAGATCACTACAAATGAACGATGTTGTAGGAAGGATAAAGATCAAAGGCTATGTTTTAAACCCAATGATTAACTATTGTGGCTAGAAATTTTGAATTTTTGTAAAGGGTTTCAGTAGGATTGAAGTCAATGAGCCAGAAACAAAGAACCAATTCATAAGTTTTTTTATCCCAAGGACATTTATAGGTGAGAATTGGAGAGAAAAATTTTAGGTGGCCATCATGATGTGATTTTTTTTTTCTGGAGTGCCATCCTAGTTTAATTGAGAGGACCATTTTTTTGAAGATGGTGCCTAGGGTATGATGGATGTCACTATTTTTCTGTCTTGGTACACACAAGTTTTTTATGATGGTCCTAGCATTAAATTTTTGTCTCCAACAAGAAGCTCTTTCATCTGATAATGGTAATTGTCCTATGATGATAAAACCAAAATTACAAATCAGATTTGATCCAATCATTCTCAGTTTCTAGGCCATCTCTCCTGCATTTACTTATTGTCGTTGAAAGGTTGTTGATGTTGTTAGGTTGCCCTAATTTTTCCCTAAATGGATTGGATAATTTTTGTAATCTATGTCCTATAAAGTGTTTTCCATAATCATTTAGAGAGGTTTTTTGTTCTGTGATTTGTTGTTATTATGTGAAGAAACTTTTCCCTTATTGAATATATGGAAGCTTGGTATGTTAATAAAAGTATTGTTTTGTGCCCCTTTTAATATCTAATTATCTTTGTGAATTTCTTTAAATTCCTTATGAACTAGGATTTTAAGGCATTACTAGTTCATCTATTTGTAATATAGATAGTAAAATAATTACATGCTACATTCAATGAAATTGTAAGTCCCAGGGATTATTTATGTGGGTTTAGACAGGGTTTGTGAATTTGATGATCTTGTGTTGGAATGTTGAGAGCTCTATGGAAGGCATAGATTAATTTCATGGTTTGGAATTCCTTTTATTGACATATTTTAGTGGATGTATGTTCATCTAGACTTTGTACCATTGGAATATAGTGTTGGTCAAGGAAGAAAGTTAATTTAAAAAAATTAAATAAAATTTCTAATTTATATATATTGTTTGGTAAATGTTCAAATCTATTTCTTAAGACACTAATCCACTATATGGTTTGTTGTGATTTGGTAAATTGGTACGGTACACTCACCTGAGTCTTGAGCTCAAATTCAAAGGAGGATCCTTATCCTCAACAATGTTGTTCTTTTCCTTGTAGTTTGGATTTGGGTATAGAGAGTCAAGGGCATTGTTTTCCATACAATAGTTTGCAAGAAAAAGTGACACCCAAAATTGGTGATTACAATGGGGACTATACTATAGGAATTACATTATTTTTTAGACCAGTGTCTATTTGGTTGGTAAAAAGTGTTTTCACAGGTCATTCTATTCCCATGTGTTTTAGTCTATCTAGGTTTATATTGTTCTCTGGTACTATTTGAAGTTTTCTTTATATTCTCAAGGTTTGTCTATCAAAATACTCCCATTAACATGGGTGGTGACTCAAATGGTTAGAACCAGTGTATACTTACAAGTTGTAAACCATGGATAGGAGAAAGAACATGATATATTTTGTCAGGAAACACCTAGAAGTAAATCTAGAGGAGTTACCTCGGTCAGGAAAGAAAAGTTGGCTTAAAAAGGGTGGTGAATCTATAGTGCACCTATGAGAGAACAAAACAATGAGGGAGATGGGGTATTACACACATTTTCCAATGAAAATGAATTTATATAAAAGAGTTCTAAATCTGATAGTGGTCTCTCTAGAGATAATTTCTTTGGTACACAAGAGATATTATATCAGGATAAGGTTATACCTCCTCTTTATCAAAATGTGAGAGTGGGAAATAAAGGCCATGTATCTGGTTTATATCAAGATGAACTTATTTCTAAGAACAACCAATGGAACCAAGAAGGGTCCATTTCCCATATCAAAATATTAATGATATGGATTTATCATTGAGCTTTGATGATGTTATTATTAACCCAAATGATTTCAGTATGTTTAGATTACAACTAGTAGAGAAAAATGCCATATATAAGAGGTTATAGAAAGAAAGAGAAGTTGAGACTATGAATGCTATTGTTGAAAGATAATATTTTCTTAGGAAGATTAATGAGTTGAAAGAAAGGAATATAATATTTTCTTCTCCTCCTAGAACATTGCAACCAGATCCTTTTGGTGATCTTGATGCCATAAAAAGTGAGAAAGATCATCTATTATAGGAACATGAATTTGAATAGGAGGGCCCTTTGATTATACAAGCACAAAGATATATATCTCAGCCCAAAGAAAAGGAAGGAAATGAGTGTACCAAGCCTACTATTATTGATAACAACAAAGGTAAGAAAAAGGTGGTAGGGATAAAAATCAACAAGCCTATGATCAAGCCAAAGATTCCACCACATGTTTTAAGCTTTGATATAGAGATGGAAAAGAGATGAAAATAAAGAGATGGTCTAGAAAAGGAATTAGAAAATGTGAGGTTGAGGCATCTATTGTAGAAACAAGAAGGAAGATATAGTTCTTGAAATCTTTATTTGCAGACACTTGTGGACCATCCACAAATGAAATAGGTATGCCATCTAGAACTACTCATGTTTCCTCACTTGGTAAAATTGATGTTCATAATTTTCTTTCTTCTTCATCTTCTAAAATTGATGTTGACCCTAAAAAAAATATTCAAATATGCATGTGGCTGGGGTAATGACATCTACTACTAGTCCAAGTGGAAAAATGGAATTAGGATTTCAAATAAGACCTATATAATTAGAGGGGTATAGGAAATTTTGTTTTGATGGGAGACCTATTTATCCTAATGCTATTCCAATTGAATTGAGAGATAAGGAAATTAAGTTTTCTGGGAATAATGCTATTAGTTATGAATAGCATCTTAAATTATTTATTGATATGTTAAATGATTATGAAGTACAACATGAAGATATGGTTATGAAATTGTTTGTTCAATCCTTAGAGGAAGATGTTGGGGATTGGTTTAAGAGACTTCTTTATTATAGTATTGATTCATGGGATGCATTTGAAAATTATTTTAAGGAATGGTATGGTGATAAACCAAATGAAAGTTTCATACTAAATGAGTTTAAAAATATAAGAAAAAATTAGAATGATTTTGTTGCAGAGTTGAACATGAGATTCCAAAAAGGCATGCATAAAATGTTTCAATTTATGAGGCTAGATGATAATGTTTGTCTAAAAACATAATTTAATGTCTCTGATGGAAAGATGGGATATCTCCTAAGTGATAAATAACCAATAACTCACATGGATGATTTCACAATTATTGTAAATATTGAAAACAACATGAAAATATCTAGCAAACTAGGTGGGAAAAGAGATGACCCTAAGTTATTTGGAAATAGGGAAAATAAGAGAGCTAGTGAGAGAACTATTGGAAACAAAAAACAAGAAGAAGACAAGATGGTTAAGGTTCTAAATGCACTGAAGGACTTTAAACCACCCTTTATTAGAAATTAGATGATTTCTACTATAGAAAAGCCCCAATTTAACAATAATTTTAATAGGCAGGATAGACTACAAAATAGTGATGATGAAAATAGTGATAAAAAGGCATGTAACATGACATCTATCTTAGAGGGAGTAAGTTTGAGAAGACCCTCAAAGGAGGAGATTTCCAGGATCATTGTAGAAATGGTTGCACAAGTGGAAACTAGAAGCATGACAGCAAATGATAATACTAGTAAGGCTACCAGTATGCTCATAAAGAATACTAGTTCCAAGGATCCCAATGAGAATAAAGAAAAGGGTGATTATGTAGTGAAAGTCAAAAATGTAAAAGGGAAGAATTGGGAGAAAAAGGGGTTGGAGCTGAAAATATGTCTTCTATTCCAAATAATTCTAACCAAAAAGAAGTTGAGAAGCCAGTTAATACAATGACTAAGAATGAAAAATAAAAAATTGTGACTACAACTAATACATCTAAGAAGTGGAAGGATGCTAAAGGTGTGAAAATTGAAATTCCTTCTTACAGCCCTATTGATATGTTGTTGGTATTGTCTCAAATTACTATTAAATTTTCTTTGTCTGAATTTTTGAGAATCCATGAGCACAAAGATAGAGCCCTAGCATGGGTTGATAATGTTAAAAACACCAAAAATATTATTTGTAACACAAATGAGCCCCAAGTTGAGGCCAAGAAAATAATGGAAGTTCAAGGAGTGGTATCTCAAATACCACCCATGTATTTGGATAGTTTTGTAAATCCATTCCTTAAGAACAAAGATCCATTCTTCTTGAGCATCATAATAAATAGAAGAACAATAAAAAAATGCATGATTGATTTAGGAGCATCAAACACTATGATGCCTTTTAAAATCATGGAAAGGTAAGGTCTAAAGGTTGACACTATTTAGGGTAGATTTTGTGCAATGGATAAAAGAGAAGTACCAATTATTGTTACTATTAATGCACTACCCTATAGACTTGCATCCTACCTTGATAAGGAACTGATTATGAGTGTTTTGGTTATAGATATACCACCTCATTATGAGATGTTATTGTCTAGAAAATGGAGTGTTGCTATGGGTGGAAGTTTGCAGTGTGATTTTCCCTTTGAAACTTTCAAAATTAATGACAAGTCTATTGAGATTGATAGAGATCCTAGGGTTACCCATATGATTGAGCAGGATATTGATAATGAAACTAGTTATCTTTTGGATATTGAGATTAATGCTTTCAGGGCAGAAGTCACTGTACTTGAGAAGGAACCTATCATACCTCTTATCACTATGGAAATTAATACTAAATTAGGGAAAGGTGACCTATGGATAATGTAATTTGATGGTGAAAATTGAAAATATGGTTTATGATGCAGGAGCATCCTGGGTGTAAGAGCAATCTTGCATCACCCAAAAAAATATTTCTATTTTTATTTTCAATAAGGGCTATTTTAGTGCAGAGCTGCTATTTATGGAAAGTTACTATTTTTGGTAATTTTTGCATGTGCTCAGAATGATCTGATTTCTTTCTTGGAGGTTCATTTTGGTCGTGTAAGTCTGCCAGTAAAGTTTCATTGCCAGATCAAGTGTATATTGGAAGATATTGAAGATTTTCGGTATTGGCAGCAGGGTATAGAAACTTTGAACTCAGTTTTGAAGGCTTTAGAGATCCAAATGAGGTCAAAAATTTGGGTGACGGGCACTTGTGCGGGTCAAGCCTGTAGAGCGCTTCGTGGCGTTTCCAAAATGGGGTTATAATAGCCAATCGGGTCAACTGGTGATGACTTATGGTCTTCGGAAGTTGGGCCACCCGAAATGGCAGAAAATAATTTTCTTCAAAATTTCTGTTCGGGTTTCAAAGGTTATCTTGAGCCGACTATGATGTAATAAAATGTAAAATAAAATAATTCTAAGTTTGGTCGGCCTTATTGGCTAAAATTCTGGAACCTTCCCAGGCGGTGAAAAATTGCCTATATAAGGAAGGCTGTATTATTGTCTTAGGCAGTTCAGAATAGTTCTGGGTAGTAGATCTAGGTAATAGTTCGAGGCTTTGTCCTAAAGAATATTGTAAGGGAATGCCCATGTGGCTTTGCATATTGTAATTCTGAAAGTTTTTAATTCCACATTTGTGGAGATAATAAGAAGCCAATTTTCTGTTCTTGCATATTGTTGTTGTTTCTCTATTTCTGTTATGTGTTTGTGGTATTAAGGGGACCACCCTTCATCAAGTGGTATCAGAGCAGGGGTTCTTGAGTGTGTAAACAAATCACCGACTGTGAGGCAGTTTGCACCAGGACGGTGGCTAGGGTTTCAGCGCGCATCACGAAAATGCCTCCACGAAGGGAACGTGGCGGAAGAGCTGGTGTTGTGACACCTGAGGTTAGAGAGTTGCAGAGACAAGTGCAAGCATTGCAAGAAGAGATTCGTAGAGGAATGAATCTTAATGTCAGAGACGAAAGTGAGGATGAAGCCGAAGAAGAATATCAAGAAGGAGAAGTTGAAATTGTGAACCAGGAGGAAGAAAGACTTTTTCGGGCGATTTCCAAGATTGGGAAAAGACCTAAGCTTGAGGTTCCTACATTTTCTGGAAATCTTAACCCAGAGGAATTGATCGACTGGATCAATGAATGTGAAGAATATTTTGAGTATGAAGATGTTGAGGATCCTGATAGGGTCAAATTTGCGAAGGCCAGACTGAAAGGTCATGCGAAGATATGGTGGCAAGAGATTCAGTTGGAGCGAAATAGAAGGGGAAAGGAGAAAATCACGAGATGGGATCGGATGGTGGATAAATTGAAGTGACAGTTCATTCCTGTTGATTATGAGCTTGACCTACTGAAGAAAATGCAGAGTTTGAAGCAAGCAGGAAGATCTATTCAGGAGTATACAGAGGAGTTCTATCGACTTCTCATCAGAACAGGCCATGCAGAAGCTGATAAGGAGAAAGTTGCCCGATACCTTAATGGGTTAAGGCCAAGCATTCAGGAGGAGCTGAATCTAGTTCGAATGAATAGTATTGAAGAGGCATACCAGTTTGCCCTAAAAGTAGAGGAAAAGCTAAACAAGAAGTTTGAGAGCAGAAAAAATGGAAGAGGTCGCGGTGGACGATCTGGTGGATGGTCATATGGTAGCTGAAATGAAGATCCGAAAAAGAAGGATGAGGCCAGTAGCAGTCAGAATCAGCGAGGAAATAATTTCAATCGCTTCCAGGATCAGAATAATAGAGATCAAAGAGGGAGAGGAAGAGGACAAGGATCTGGAAGAGGTGGCTTCTGTGGAACATGTTTTCACTATGGAGAAGAAGGTCACAGGGCATTTGAATGTCCTCAGCGCCAAGGCAGAATAGATAGGAGAAATGAAGGCCAGGCCAGAGTTGCACATGTCGATGAAGATGCTAGATCATCAAATTCTGAAGATGCTGAAAGAGGAGAAACGCTAATTAATAGAAGAGTCTTGCTGAGTGGTAAGAATGAACCTGAACAAAGGAGAAGTCTGTTTCGCACTAGATGCAAGTGTGAGGATAAATGCTGTGATCTGATTATCGATAGTGGAAGCACTGACAATTTGGTGTCAGAAGAGATGGTGACAAAGTTGAAGCTCAAGAGACACAAACACCCACATCCATATCGGATTGCCTGGGTACAGGATGACCACAAGGTCATGGTCAATGAACAATGCCTAGTGAAGTTCAAGATCGGCGGGTACCAAGATGAGGTACTATGTGATATCATCTCTATGGATGCATGTCATATGTTATTGGGTAGACCATGGCAGTTTGACAGATGTGCTGTACACGATGGTCGTGCGAATACCTATTCCCTGACAAAGGATGGAGTGCGACATAAGCTAAAGCCATTGAAGGAGACCGAAGAAAAGGTATGTGGTAATGCAAGAATAACATTTGTTGATGGAAGGAAATTTCTAGATGGTATGAGGCATGAGCATGTGTGTTTTGCTTTAATTCTAAAAGTTCGTAAAGAAGAAGTAGAGGATGTACCTGTAGAGGTTGCAGATTTGTTGAATGAGTTTCAGGATATTGTATCTGATAATGTACCTGATGGATTACCACTGGTAAGGAAGATCAGTCATCAAATGGATTTGATTCCAGGAGCTAGTTTTCCAAACAAGGCAGCACATAGAATGACACCAGCAGAAAGTGAAGAGTTGAACAGACAAGTACATGAGTTGTTACAAAAGGGGTTGATTCGAGAGAGTCTGAGTCTTTGTGCTGTACCAGCGGTATTACCACCAAAGAAGAATGGAGAGTGGAGGATGTGTACAGATTCTAGGGCAATAAATAAGATCACAATCAAGTACAGGTTTCCATTGCCATGAATGGATGATATTATGGACTATTTGAGTGGAGCTGTGTATTTCTCAAAGATAGATCTGAAAAGTGGATATCATCAGATTCGGATCAGAGAAGGAGATGAATGGAAGACTACCTTCAAGACAAAGGAAGGACTGTATGAGTGGTTATTCATGCCTTTTGGGCTAACCAATGCACCGAGCACTTTCATGCGGCTCATGAACGAGGTTCTGAAAGAATTTCTAGGTAAGTTTGTCATTGTTTATCTAGATGATATTTTGATCTTTAGTAAGACATTGGAGGAGCATATGATGCATATTCGTATGGTATTTGAGAAGCTGAGAGAAGAGAAATTGTTGATTAATTTGAAGAAGTGCAGTTTTGTGAAGAAAGAGTTGGTGTATTTGGGGTTTGTAGTTTCAACAGAAGGTCTAAAAATGGACCCAGAGAAGGTACAGGCTATCCTTGAATGGCCTACTCCAAGGAGTGCTACTAAGGTAAGATCTTTTCATGGTCTAGCTAGCTTTTACAGAAAGTTTATCAGAAATTTTAGCAGTATTTGTGGACCCTTGACTGAAACAATGAGAGGGGATAGAAAAGAGTTTAAGTGGACTAAAGGAGCAGAAAAAAGTTTTCAATTATTGAAACAAAAAGTTACAGAACAACCAGTTTTAGCACTTCTAGATTTTAATAAGGTGTTTCAAGTAGATTGTGATGCTAGTGGTACTGCAATAAGAGCTGTTATGAGCCAAGAAGGTAAACCTGTTGCTTATTTTAGTGAGAAGTTAAATGATGCCAAGAGGAAATATTCTATTTATGATCAAGAATTTTATGCTATAGTTCAGGCATTAAAGAAGTGGAGACATTATCTACTTCCTAAGGAGTTTGTTTTGTATACTGATCATCAAGCTTTGCAATATTTGAATAGTCAAGGAAAGTTGAATCAGAGGCATTTGAAATGGGTTGAGTTTTTGTAGAGTTATACATTTGTTTTGAAACACAGGAGTGGAAAGTCTAATAAGGTTGCAGATGCTCTTAGCAGAAGGCAACTATTGCTGACAGAAATGCAGATTGAAGTGGTTGGGTTCAAGGAACTCAAGAATTTGTATCCAGAGGATCCTGATTTTGGTGAAGCTTGGAAAGCTTGTACAAAACCTGTTACTCTAGACAGGACGAAATGGTTGGATTTCATCATCCAGGATGATATGCTATTCAGAGGGAGTCAGTTGTGCATTCCATGAAGTTCTATGAGGGAGAATCTCATCAAGGAGAAGCATAGCGGAGGATTGGCTGGACATTTTGGTCATGATAAAACCCTTGGTATGGTTAGTGAGAATTATTATTGGCCACAGTTGCAGCAAGATGTGAAGAAGTTTGTACAGAGTTGCAAAGTATGTCAGATGGCGAAAGGAGTGAAGTAGAATACAGGATTGTATCAGCCATTACCTGTACCAGAGAAGCCTTGGGAGGATATCAGCATGGACTTTGTTCTTGGTTTACCGAGGACACAGTGGGGGCATGATTCAATTTTTGTAGTAGTTGACAGATTTTCAAAGATGGCACATTTCATTCCCTGCAAGAAGACTAATGATGCTGTTCATGTAGCAGAATTGTTTTTCAGAGAAGTAGTGAGACTTCATGGTTTGCCAAAGACCATAGTTTCAGATCGGGACACTAAGTTTGTTGGATATTTCTGGCGTACATTATGGAAGAAGTTGAAGATAGATTTGAAGTTCAGTTCATCACATCATCCACAGACTAATGGACAGACAGAGGTGGTGAATAGGAGTTTGGGAAATTTGCTGAGATGTTTGGTTGGAGATAAGCCAACGGGATGGGATTTGATTTTACCATAGGCAGAATTTGCATACAATAATTCTGTCAATAGGAGCACTGGTAAATCACCATTCCAGATTGTATATGGAAGTAGTCCAAGAAATGCATCTGAATTGAGGAAGATAGATAAAGGAGAAATAAGTAGTGCTGAAGCTGAGGATTTTGCAGAACACTTGAAGAACATCCATGGGGAGGTGAGGAAGCATATTACCAAGATGAATGCATAGTATAAGGCTAAGGCAGATGAGAAAAGGAGGTATAAGGAATTTCAAGTTGGTGATGAAGTCATGGTTCATTTGCGGAAGGAGCAGTTTCCAGTTGGTACATATAACAAGCTGAAACTGAAGAAGTTTGGACCATGTAGGATACTGAAGAAACATGATTCAGGAAATGCATATGAGGTAGAATTGCCTACTGAGCTGAATATTTCACCAGTGTTTAACATTTCAGATCTGATAGAGTATCATGAAGGAGGTGTTGAAGATGAGATCACATCAGCACAGTGGAGTATTCCAGCAACTAGTTCAGACACTAAGGAGATCGAAGACATACTGGACAGTCGTGTTGGTAGAAGCACAAGGAATAGGACATATGAAGAGTATTTGGTCAAATGGAAAGGATGACCTGTAGAAGATTCATCGTGGCTAACAAAGGAGGAGGTTAACCGTCTTGGTTTTCCTTTGCACACCTGAGTCGTGACAGGGTCACTTCTCATATTACCCTGGGTGTCTGATGTAGGAGCATCCTGGGTGTAAGAGCAATCTTGCATCACCCAAAAAAATATTTCTATTTTTATTTTCAATAAGGGCTATTTTAGTGCAGAGCTGCTATTTATGGAAAGTTACTATTTTTGGTAATTTTTGCATGTGCTCAGAATGATCTGATTTCTTTCTTGGAGGTTCATTTTGGTCGTGTAAGTCTGCCAGTAAAGTTTCATTGCCAGATCAAGTGTATATTAGAAGATATTGAAGATTTTCGGTATTGGCAGCAGGGTACAGAAACTTTGAACTCAGTTTTGAAGGCTTTAGAGGCCCCGATGAGGTCAAAAATTTGGGTGACGGGTGCTTGCGCGGGTCAAGCCTGTAGAGCGCTTCGTGGTGTTTCCGAAATGGGGTTATAATAGCCGATCGGGTCAACTGGTGATGACTTATGGTCTTCGGAAGTTGGGCCACCCGAAATGGCAGAAAATAATTTTCTTCAAAATTTCTGTTCGGGTTTCAAAGGTTATCTTGAGCCGACTATGATGTAATAAAATGTAAAATAAAATAATTCTAAGTTTGGTCGGCCTTATTGGCTAAAATTCTGGAACCTTCCCAGGCGGTGAAAAATTGCCTATATAAGGAAGGCTGTATTATTGTCTTAGGTAGTTTAGAATAGTTCTGGGTAGTAGATCTGGGTAATAGTTCGAGGCTTTGTCCTAAAGAATATTGTAAGGGAATGCCCATGTGGCTTTGCATATTTTAATTCTGAAAGTTTGTAATTCCACATTTGTGGAGATAATAAGAAGCCAATTTTCTGTTCTTGCATATTGTTGTTGTTTCTCTATTTCTGTTGTGTTTGTGGTATTAAGGGGAGCACCCTTCATCATTTTAGGAGAAAGTATTCTACTTATTTCTCCTAATGAGAATATATACAAATTCTCTTTCACATTATGTTTCCCTTGCAAAAATAAGATAGCAGAGTATGAGGTATTGCTGATAGGATTAAGATTGTCTCAAGTAAGTTCAATCTATGCCTAAAGTTGGTGGGTGAATCTGAATTGGTAGTGTCTCAAGTAAGTTCATTCTATGCTTCCAAAAATAAAAGATTGAAGCAGTATAGGATTGTTGTTTTGGATATAATTGAAAACTTTGATGTATTCAACATTGTTTCGAAGGATGAAAGTAATAATAAAAAGGTTGAATTGTTAGCCAATATTGCAATCAATCAGAATGATGTAATTTTTACACAAATATCTAAGGTTGAAATTCATACCAGACCAAGTATACTAGATAATGTTGAGAACTCACATGTTTTTGAAGATGACCAAGATATTCTGAGATTTCTAAATTGTGAAGATAAATACTATGGCCAAGAGCTTAATTATGAAGCCTTGGTATAGATCACTGAAGGAAAAGAATCTGTCCTTGGAAATGAAGTCCTATAGCTCAAGAAAAAACCATTCCTAAAGGACTTGTTGTTTTAGAAACTTTTACTCATAATAATGATAGAGTTCAAATGTATACAAAAAAGAGAGATTTGATGGACTTAGCAGAAATCAACCTTGGTAAAAAGTGTTGGAAAGTTGACTCTTCTAGTGTATATGACTAATTTTAGTGTTGTCCTTATGGAAACAAATTCATATGAAGTTTTCAGGTCAGCGCAATAAGTTAGAAGATCCAAATTTGGCTAAGTATAGAAGATAAAGCAGTCGGTGAAGCACCTGATGAATAGAGCATTAGCACACATGTGTATGATCAAGATTTGGTATACGCCATTGAAGATAAGATTTTGAGTATGCTATAAAGCTATGGTTAAGAAAAAATGGTCAGATGTGACAGTATGAAGAAGTTATAATGAGTTAGAGTGACATAGATAATGAGTAGAAGAATAGAACAGAGCATGCAACCGACTGGAAAGATTTTGATTAGTGTATAATATTTTATTTTGTTAAGGCTATGCACCTATATTAAATGTGTTGTAAACATGTTAATATCAATGTATGCAAACACACTTGTTCTCATTCATTTGGAAGTATTGTATGTAGTAGGTTATAGGTTGACTTAGTAATTAGTTTTAGTTGTGCCTATATATAAGACATGCGCTTTTGTATGTGAGCATGTAGATTTGAGAGAAGATTTAATAGAAGAGAAGAAGTATGCGAAGTATGTGCTAAGAGTAGTAAGAATGATATAGAGCTTTACAAGAGGTTAAAGCATCAACACACAAAAGGAACTGATCAGACGGCAATGTCAAAGCAGTAGTTCACCTTGCATATATAGTGTGTATCTAATAACTAGGAGGTTGTAGCCTTATTCATTGAGCAGTGAGCTCTACGAGTGAGCCTTCCACCCCTAACAGGGTTTGTTACTTTAAGACTCCTAATAGGGTCTGACCTTTGACCAGGTCATTTTACTAAGCATTGTATTGAATACTCCTAATAAGGAAAAGGAACATTAACAAGTTCATAATATAAAGTACAATTATTAGTGGGTATTAATTCCTACCAGGGTTTTTCCTTTGGCCAAGGTTTCCCTCTAATCATATCTAGTGTTATGTGTTATAGTTTATTCCTCTATTTTCTTCAATATTTAGTTTAGTAATTAAGTTGTTCAGTTAAGTTTCATGTATCATAAATTAATATAGAACACTGGTTCACCCCCTCTCTCAGTGTTCCCATTCCTAACAATTGGTATCAAAGCTTTGGTCCTCCAAAGAGAAGTTTAACCACTTGAGGATATCATGGGTTTGGAAAAAGTGTAACATCTCAAGAAGAGTCTTGAAGTAGCTCTTGAAGGCCTTGATAGATCTGAAATGGAAATTGAAGAACTAAAATTTAAGGTAAGCGGTTCACAAGTATTCATCAAGAAACCAAGAAAAGATTTGAAAGATTGTTCAACAAATGATTTGGGAAAAATGGTCAAAAATATAAATGAAGAAAATACATCTCTGAAGGATCAGATTTAAGAGTTGGATGAAAAGATAGCTAACAATCAGGAAGCCTATGAAGAATAGATCAAAGAAAAAAAATAGTTGGATGAAAAACTTAGGAAAGAAAACATCAAGAAATAGATAGAATTTGAGTTTAAAGAAGAAAAGAATCATATTGAAAACTTGCACACAAGTAATGATCTAATAGAGTCACAGTTGTATGTACAAAAGATTAAAGGATGTACCATTGGTATTGGATTCAATAAAACACAAAATCAAATCAATTCTATGCAATAAATAATGAAAGCACCAGAAGAATCTACTGAAGCTAAGAATACTAAAAATCATATTGAAGCTAAAGAAGAACCATCTAAAGATGAATGCAACCTAGTAAACTGAACTTGTTATGGTTGTAACAAGCATGGACATATAGCTAGAGATTGTAATGAGGAAAGACCTTTCAATGGTTATTGTTATTCATGCAATAAATTTGATCATAGAGATATGAATTATAGATAAAATAAAAGAAGTCAAACACAACAAAATTAGATAAATAAACCTCAACAAAGTGTTAGAAGTCCTCTGAACATTACATGTTAGATATGCAACTACAATAGTCACACAACTAGACAATGCAGTATGGTAACTCACATCAATACACCGAGGAATACAAGGCCTCCAATTATTTGTTACTGTTGTAAAAAGGTTGGAAACATCTCAAATTATTGCATATCACAAGTGAAAGAACAAGAAAGACCTAATAAGTCTCAAGGATTAATTTTGGATGAATCTGGAGAAGTCAAGTTTGTGAAAGCTACAAAAGATGCAAGAAAGATCTGGATGGAAGTAAATAAAGATAATGTTAGTGACATAGTAGTAGATGCATCCTTAGTGGAGGCACCTATTACTTCTGGATAAATGACCTTCATGGTCATAGGGGGAGCTAGATTAGCTCTAGACCCCTGCGTGACTGGTATACTCACCCTCTGAGTATGCACCTTTGGTTATAGTTATTTGGATACTAGTTGATGTTGTATGCAAGATTGCACAACCTAATTGTTAGCAAAAAAATATTGAAATTCTTTGTTACATTCTATATTATGGTGGAAAGCATTAATCACAAAAGGTTATTTTCATAGTCATTAGAGATCCATTATCTTCACTTTTGCATTTGATTTTGAGAATTTGGAGAGCACAGAAGATCAAGAAGTTAGTGTTGAAAGATTGCAGTTGTTTTCATCAACGAAAAGAAGTTTAAGTTGGTTATGAAACCCTTGTTCAGACATGATGGTTCAAAAATCATTTGGAAACCTATTTAAGCATTGATTAAGTAAGTAATGGCC
Source organism: Chamaecyparis obtusa (assembly GCA_027943335.1). NCBI lineage: Eukaryota > Viridiplantae > Streptophyta > Pinopsida > Cupressales > Cupressaceae > Chamaecyparis > Chamaecyparis obtusa. The sequence continues at coordinate 268,405 of BSBK01007207.1, read as the reverse complement.
ACTCTAGTTGTATTTTATGTTACAAAGAGGAAGAGATATGTATTCAAGAAGCATCCTTTTAAGTTAGAGCTAGATGATTTGGAAGGGGAATTTTCTAGAACTCCAATGGGAGTGATGCATGTAGAAGATATTCGGGCATATATATTGTAAGAAGGAACCTGTAGGATTGGATAGAATTAGGTAACACATTGAAACAATGATGAATCCAGACATGTCATTCAAGGATTAATTCACACACTTCACAAATCACCTAATAATTGAGTATGTGACTACATATAAATTTTACGAGTCAAAATGGATCAAGATCTTACTGACAAAAATACATGATGACCTATTTTGGATTGAATAAGTTCTAGTTCGTATTACATCAAATCTCATTTATGAGATGACCAGACTTTCCAAGACTGGCACCATTCTTCCTACCAGTAATGATGTCAGAAAATAAGTCGAGCAAGCTTGTAAGTCCTAGAGTGATAAGCGTGACATGACAATTAAACATATTGAGGAGAAAGATATAAAACTCATGGCTATTATTCTAGGTTATAAGTCCCACCATGCTGATAGATTCAATAGTGTATTCATGGAAATAATTCTAGCAGCTATTAGAATTGTAAGAGAGAATGGAGAGTTTAACCTGTGTGAGATTCTGTGCGCACAGTTGATAGACAACATTAGAGCCATCAAGAATGAAAAAATCAAAGTGTTTAGATTTGGTTCACTGATCATTTACATGTAATTTCACATTGTTGGTAAAGTGTCAGATCTTTATCTTGACAAGAGCATACCTCCATTGCCAAAAATCTCATTTAAGGCAACATCAGAGAGCACCTTGAAAGACTTCATGTATTTGGAAATCAAAATATTAAGAATCAAAATGTAGAGAAGGTATAGGATACCTGAAAAGATTGTGGATATGTATAAGGACATCATTTGTTTCATGGTGAAGATAGACATCACTTCTATGGAAGCAGTTGAGCCTAGGACTAAGTGGATCCATCCACTTGGCTATGAAGTGGAGGAACATATTTTGGAAGCTTATGCACAAGTCCTCTTATCAGTGCCTAAGGATCCCAATGAACCAAGATGGGGTACTTATGAAGAGAAGAAAAGACAAGTAGACACTGTCTTATATAGTATAGAAACAAAGAGAAAAGAATCCAAGATAATTTCATACATTCTAAAAATTCATGGTATTATACAAGAAGACTTGGATAAAGCTAGGGAAGCCAAGATTGCAATGCAACTTGAGATCGTACCCTCTTCAGATATAAAAATAGATAAATCTAATGATCCTAAGGAAAAGAAGAAAATGGTAGAAGAAAACATATCTATGCCTACACCTACTATTGATCTGGAGTCCACTCCATCACCTGAGCCTAGTAAGATGACTAGAAGGAAGAAGCAAACCATCACTAGACATCCATCATCAAGATCAAAAAGAAGAAAAGGTAGAAACACTCAAGCACCTCCTGAGGTAGGATTCAAACTGAATCTTGAAGTGTTGATAACTAGAGTAGTAGGTGAAGGAATGATTGATCAAATAGAAAAATTATTTGACAAATATCATGAGATTGACAAATCAGAGATCCATGGTATGATAATCAAGCATATGATTAAGTTCAAGAAATCAGTTTTGGAACTTAAGAGAGTCATTCTTGATCAATTATGGAATATACTTGACTCTTTGAAAAGACAAGCCATTGGAGAAGATATGAGAATAAGAAAAATAAAATTGGATGACAACCTCCCTCTATGCTTATTTGAAGAAAAATAATTTTTTCTAGATTTGGTGAAGCCTCACCTAAGAACTAAACTAAGAAATCTATAAATTATGAACAAGGATTATGAGTTGTTGTGAAGGAGACTGAGAAGGAATTTGAAAAGGTATTTCTAGATAGAGACATGTATCCACCTTCTACATCTATAACCCAAGCTCCCTCCAAGCAAGAAAATGAGTCAGAGATACCTAATGCACCTATGACAGGTCCACGAGACTCTATGCCCATAGGGATAGTGCCTACTAAAGAAATGGAGACAAAAGATGACACTATTATTATTGACAATGTTGAGATATCCATGGCAACATCAGATAAGGATATAGAAAATTTTGAGGAAGCCTTTGTGTGTACTGAGGAAGTAGAGATTCTATGCACTAATGAATCACCTAAGCAGCAACAAGAAGTAAAAATTGAAGACTTAATAGGATAGGAATAAGAGAAGGAAGATGAACATAAAGAAGATCCATCTATTGAGATTCTAGTGAAGGTAAAGAGTGAAATTATGGACAGCACACTTCTCACTCATAAGTCTTCTATTTTATTATTGTCAAGTTTGACCCCTGATACAACTAGCTTAGACTCATGGGGAGTAGAAGATCTGATGAAGATTAGTGTGTTAGCAATGGAGGAAGTAAAAGAGAAACAAGTGATGAGAAATCCATTATTTGTAGAATCAGTTAGCATAATAAATAGTCTACTGCCTAAGGATAAGAAAGTGATCAATGTTCATTCAGTGGATGATGTAAGAAACATCCTATCAAGCTTCAAAGTAAATTTCTCAAATCTAGAAGAATCAACATCTAAAATTGCAGAAGAGAAATATGTCAAGAAAAGGTTGAATGAATTGATAGGTAATTTTGTATTTGACCTTAATTATCTTAATTTTGGTCAAGCTATGCTAAAGGGGATAGCAAAAAAAGGAAGGAAAATAATTGTTGACTATATGAATAAAGACAAACTTACTTTAGACCTTTCAAAGAAGAATCAGGAAGTTGAATCTTTGATTGCAGTTGTGAGAAAATTAGTGGTAGATCCCTCAAAAGATATTAACATGTGCAATAATGTCTATCAAGGACAAATAGACAAAATTGAAAAGGTAGAGAAAGAGATTGTGAAGATAAGGGCTAGGCAAGCACAATTAAGGAATGCACTTGCACCCTCTCTAGATGTACTCAATTAGAATATCAAGCATATTGATGCTACTACTATAACATATGATCAACGTCCCTGTACAAATTTGGAAAATATGGAGAAGCTAACCTATGCATTATGTACCCATCTACAGATAGTTGATGCACTAAAGGTTTTTTGGCAGTAAGAAATTCCAAACCTTTAGATTGCATACCCAAATATACTCTCTATGTAAGTACTTAAAGATTTATTTTTTGTGCACCTTTGTCATTAATATCATAGGGGGAGAAGAGTAGTATGGAGAAGTAGAGTAATATGGTATAAGGGAGATATAAGATAGATAGTATATGATGTACAATATACAAGAAAAGATAAGAGTATAAGATAATTTTATTTTGTAAAGATACAGTTTGTTGCCATTAATGAAAAAGGGGGAGATTGTTGGAAAGTTGAATATACTAGTGTATATGACTAAGTTTAGTGTTTTCATTATGGAAACAAATACATATGAAGTTTTGAGGTTAGTGCAATAACTTAGAAGATCAAAATTTGGCTAAATATGGAAGATAGAGTAGTCAATGAAGCACCTGATGAACAGAGCATCAAAGCACATGTGTATGATCATGTTTTTGTATGTACCCTTGAAGATAATATTTTGAGTATGTTAGTAAGCTATGGTTAAGCATGCATGGTCAGATGTCATAGTATGAAGAAGTTACAATAAATTGAAGTAACATAAATAGTGAGCGGAAGAACATAACAGAGCATGCAGACAACATGAAAGATTTGATTAGCGTATAATAGTTGATTTTGTTAAGCATATGCACCTATTATAAATGTATTGTAAACATTTTAATATCAATGTATGTAAACACACTTGAACCAATTCATTTGGAAGCATTGTATGTAGTAGGTTATAGGATGACTTAGTAATTAGTTTTGGTTACACCTATATATAAGACATGTGCTTTTGTATTTGAGCATGTAGAGTTGAGAGAATATGTAATAGAAGAGAAGAAGTATGAAAAGTATGTGTTAAGAGTAGTAAGAATGATACAGGGATTTACAAGAGGTTAAAGAATCAATGCATAAAATGAACTGATCAGACAATAGTGTCAAAGAAGTAGTTCACCTTGTAGATATAGTGTGTATTTGATAACCAGGAGGTTGTAGCCTTCCTCATTGAGTAGTGAGCTTTGGCAGTGAGCCTTCCACCCCTAACAAGGTTTGTTACTTCAAGACTCCTAACAGGATCTGACCTTTGACCAGGTCATTGTAATAAGCATTGTAATGACTTCTCCTAATAGGGAAAAGGAACATTAATAGGTTCATAATACAAAGTACAATTATTAGTGGATATTAATTCCCACCGAGGTTTTCCCTTTGGCAAAAGTTTCTCCGTAATCATATCTAGTGCTATGTGTTATGGTTGCTTACTTTATTTTCTTTAATATTCAGTTTAGTAATTAAGTTGTTGAGTTAAGTTTCAAGTATTAGAAATTAATATTGAACATTGATTCACCACCCCCTCTCAGTGTTCCCATTAACACAAAGGAAACACCTAAGAAGGTATACATTGGAAAATAAATGTCTCTTCATGTGAGAAAATATTTGATTGATCTATTGAGAAAATTTTGGCATGTTTTTTCATGGTGTTAAGATGATTTAAAGTTTTATAGAGAGGATTAGTTTCAACATACTATTCCTTTGAAAATAGACACAAAACTTTTTAGGCAAAAACAAGGACAATCAATCTACCCTGGCACCTAATATGTAACAAGAATTAATGAAGTTGAGAGATGCTAGAATTATATATCCTATCATACATTCTTCTTGGGTATCAAATTTAGTGCCTATTAGGATTAAAAATGGAGACAACGGGTTATGTGTAGATTTTAGAAAATTGAATATCTATTCTTTAAAAGACAACGAATACTTCCCTAACATGGAGGCAATACTGCAAAGAGTGACTGGCTCTGATCTGATGCCCATGATGGATTGTTTCTCTGGTTATAATCAAGTAATTTTAAAGGAATCGAAACAATTTAAAATTACCTTCACAACACCTTGGGGAAAATATGTATATATTAGAATTCTATTTGGCTTAACAAATGCTGGTGCTACATTTCAAAGAGAAATGGATGTTGCATTTTCTGAATTCATAAATGACTTTCTTGTAGTATATCAAGATGATTTGATTGCATATTACAAGAAGTAAGAAGACCATTTCCTATAGCTAGATAAAATATGTGTAAGAGCCCTAGAATATGGTATCTCTTTGAACCCAAGAAAATGTGCATTTGGTATGACCAAAGACAAGTTACTGGGGCATCTAGTTGGAAAGAAGGGAGTAAGAATTGATCCTGAAAGGGTAGTTTACATTGAAAAGATTCAAAGGCCAAAAAATGTGAAAGGAATCCAATCCTTCTTCGGCCAAGTAAAATTCTTTAGGAGATTTGTTACCAATTTTGTTGAGATTAGCAGACCTATCTCAAAAATGTTGAAGAAAGGGTCTCAAATCAGATGTGATGGTGAACTTGATAAAGCCTTCAAGAAAACAAGTAGACTATAAAAGATGAACCTATTCTCAAAGAACCATATTATAGTATTACAATGAATATAATTTTTTTCCTCTTTTCATACTGTTGCTGGAGTACTATTGCAAAAAAATATTGAGGGTTTTAAACAACCCATTGTGTTCTTTAGAAAGTCATTACAAGCTACTGAACTGAAATATGACATAAATGAAAAACAAGTATATACACTTGTAAAGGATGTTAATTCTTTTAGATGCTATCTCATGAGAGAAATAGTAATTTCTTTTGTACTGAAAGACATCTTCTCACAATAGGAAGTATTTGGGAGAAGCTATAGATGGATAAATAGGATCCAAGAATTCAACATTGACATTTAGATCATCAATTTTGTTAGAGGTCAGGGGTTGGAAAAATTAATGTCCCAATCTAACCTTGATGCTAATCAAATCATTCAAATTAAGGTTCATTGCACCTGTGATATGGATGGATGCATCTGGTATCAAGATACCATTTATTACTTGAAGAACATGAAGTGTCCACCAAGACAAGATGTTAATAAAAGAAGAAATTTAAAATTACAAGAAATCAAATATATTATAATCAGGTCCAAATTATAGAGACGGAATCTAGATTTCATTAAGTTGAAATGTGTAAATGAAGATCAAGTTGATAACTTGCTAAGGGAGATGCATGAAGGAATATGTGGTAGACACTACCTGGGTAAAATTACTACTCAAAAGGTTTTTAGAGAAGGATTTTGGTGGCCTAGAATCTTCAAGGATGGTGAAAAATTTATAATAAATTGTGATGCTTGTCAAAATTGTCTGGTGGGATGAAATTCTTAGGAAATGTACCATTGTAACTAGTTGAGGTTCAAGATCATTTCTCACAATAGGGAATGGATATCATAGGAGAAATCCCAAACAAGTCAAGTGGAGGGCACTCTTAGATCCTAGTTACCACTGACTATTTTACAAGGTGGGTAGAAGTTGTTCCCATAAGGAACACAAATAGAAAAGTAGTAACTAATTTCCTATAGAATAACATTGCTACTAGGTTTGGTTTCCCTTAGAGGATTGTGTGTGACAATGAAATGTATTTCAAATCTAGTGAGTGCAAGGAATTTGGTGATGGTTTGGGAATTTAAATGTCATACTCATCCCCATACCATCCACAAGGAAATGGAAAAGAAAGATAAAAAAATAAGATCTTGATAAAGATTCTCAAAAGGATCCTTGAAAAGAATAAGAAAGCATGGAAGTCAAAATTGCCACTGGCTGTATGGGCCAATAGATTGACTATTAAAAAGGCAATTAGGTGTGCACCTTTTTATTTGTGTATGAGATATAGACAATGATGCCTAAAAACAACTTGTTAGAGATGTACAAGTTTGTTCAATTATATTATGAGGATCTAGATGATGAGATGCAATTGAGAATTGAAGATTTAATTCAATTAGATGAAACTAGAAGAGAACCAGCTTAAAAAAATGAAAAGTTGCAGTTACAAGTGAAGAACTTTTATGACAAAAGAGTCATAGAAAGAAAATTTTAATTAAATGACTTGGTGTTACTCTAGAATGCTAGGTTGGAATACAAAGGAAAAAATGTAAAATTTGATGCAATCTAGTTAGGACCATATTTGATTCATAGGAAATGGGGCCCAGATTCATACATCATCAAAGAACTCTCTGGTGACATTCAAGAATTTCCTATTCATTAACAATTCCTAAAGAAATACTTCTATTGAATGTATTTTTCTCCATAAATAGTAGTTAGGTTTTGTACATTCTATAAATTTCTATGCACAGTGTGGTGTTTTTGATTTCTATCTGGTTCACCTCTATAAATAGATTTTTTCCATGTGCTCTCTGCAACTGTAATTTTGTGTGGTTTGTGGTTAGCTCTAACAAAAATTCTAAATTCTTGCTATGTTTGCAAGAGGCATATATCGCTAGACAAAGCCACAATTAGTTAATTTTCCAATCAATTAAAAAAATCCTTTGAAAATTTCCATTTCCTTCTTCAGATGTCAGAAAATAGGGTTTGTCCATGTCAAAAGGGTTTCAAAAATCTTGTCAAAGTCTAAAACCCTACCCTTTTTCTATTTTCTCATTATCTTTATCATGGCTTAAGTTATCCTTTTTCCACACATGTTCTAAGTTATCGGGAGGGGCCATGTATTGTTTTAAGTCTTTTACCTAGCAATCTCGACCGGTTTAATATTTTCCTAAGTCCCAACGTGATTTATTAGTTGCTCATCAATATAAATCTTCCCGATCACCTCATCGGTAATCAAAAGTCTTTATTTCAAGATCATGCGATGTCCATTCATTTATCACCATATTTGTCTCTAATTTGTTATGAACATTGTTGATCAACATAAGATCTATTGATATTTCTATCGGGCATGAAGAAGCTTTGGCAAAGATAAATTTTGTGCATCTTGATCCCGGACCAATACGTCAAGATATCTTATGGTGATATAGTCTATAGAAATCAAAGGGAGATCAATAAGGAACTTTTTTCTACTTCACAATTGCTAATGGGGTTATCGGGGGAGCTTATACCTATGTTTCATCAAAAGAAATAGATACAGTGTGGTCAGATCTGGATGATTCGATGGTCATCGTGATACCACAAGGTAAAGATGTACTTGAAGGATATTCATTTCAGGATCATGACTAGGAAACACTTGTCCCTATTGATGTCATGGTCCCTAGGCTAAAGGAAGTTAAAGGTAGTATAGTTTTAAGATGATCATGTAGTGGTCATAATCCTTCAATGAAAACATGGATGAAAGTTATAGGTCATGGGGTCATGTCTACTATCTGATTTTCTATTGGTACAATCATCTAAGTCAAGCCTTTGTCACCAGATTGCTGACATGTTTGGCAGTTAGTGACAACTGTGGTGATCCAGTGAGGGTCAAGTGTAATGTTATTTGCCAGTTCACAACATAAGAGGGTGGTTAAGTGAAACAGTATGAGAATGGGTGATTGAAAGAAAATTTTAAACAAAATAGTTAGTCACCAGCTCGGAGATGAACAAGAAAATAGATGAAAAATGTTAGCAAGATGGAGATGAAGAAAAGGGTGAATAAAAAATACTTATTGGGAAGTCCCATGTAAGTAAGAGGTTAAACATAAAATATTGTTGACTTGGCAGAAATGATAAATGTGTTAAGTCATGGACTCACTACAATTAACAAGATAAGTTAAAAGGCTGTGTAGATCAAAGCTAATCCAATGGTGGTTGTAATACCATTATCTAAAGATTATTGATCATTACCAATCATAGGATTGTGATAGCTGCATGATGTGCTGAGAAGTATAAAGATCGACTGCTACCAGTGAGAATTGAAGAGAAAAATGTTAGGTGGTCATCATGATTTGATTTTTTTTTATGGACTGTCATTCCAGTTTAATGTAGAGGAGTGGTTTTTGAAGATGGGGACTAGGGTATGATGGATGTCAGTGGTTTCATGCCCTGGTACATGCAAGTTTTTTGTGATGGTTGTGGCATTAAATTTTTATCTACAACAAGAATCTCTTTCATCTGATAATTGTATTTTGCCTCTAATGATAAAACAAAAATTGCAAATCAGATTTGATCTGATCATTTAAAGTTTCTTGACCATCTCTCCTATATTTACTTCTTTTTATTGGAAGGTTGTTGAGGTTGTTAAGTTTCCCTAATTTTTCCCTAAATGGATCAAAAGCTTGTTCAATCCATATCCTATAAAGGAATTTCTATGATCATTTAGAGAGGGATGTTGTATGAAGAATATCAATAAAAGTCTTGTTATCTACCCCTTTTAATATCTGATTATCTTTGTGAATTTCTTTAAATTCCTTATGAACTAGGATTGTAAGGCAATACTAGTTCATCCCTCTATATGGAAGATAGTGAAATAATTACAGGTTCCATTCAAGGAAAGGGTAAGTCCCAGGGATTGTTTCTAAGGTTTTAGGAGGATTTGCAAATTTTATGATCTTGCATTGGAATGCTCAAAGCTCTATGTAAGGCATAGATTAGTTTCATGGTTTGGAATTCCTTTTATTGAGATATTTTAGTAGATGTATGTTCATCTAGACTCTGTGCCCTTGGATTATAGTACTGGTGAAGGAAGAAAGTCATTTTAGAAAAAATCAAATCAAATCTTTAATTTATATGTATTGTTTGGTAAATGTTCAAATTTGTGGCTTAAGACACCAATCCACTGTATTGCTTGTTGTGATTTGGTAAACTAGTAAGGTACACCCATGTAAGTATGTGGAGCTCAAAGTTGAAGGAGGATCCTTATCCTTAGCAATGTTATTCTTTTCCTGGTAGGTTGGATTTTGGTATACAAAGTCAAGACCATTGTTTTCCATACATTAGTTTTCTAGAAAAAGTGACAACACATGGAATGGAATTTATCTACATATAGGTCCTTATGAATGTTAGTTGCACGAAGGGATTGATCATGAATCTATCTATAAGTTCAAGAATTGAAATCTGAGATGATGTGCGCTAAAGTTGGTCAACTAGATTGTAATTATGGGTCATCAAATAAGTAGTCAGTTTAGAAACTTTTTTTGTTGTTGGTTTGGAGGATAATGAGGGAGACTAATTGTCTCCTCGTATGGTGATTTTTCCTTGAGAACTAGTTACTGCGCTGGATGACTCTGCCTGAACTTTTTCATTGACTTTGATAACATTGATGGTATGGTCATAGTACTCAAGCCTATAAATCTCATTTTCATTATCAGGGTATGTGTAACAAAAATTGTTATCTTTTTCCTTGGAATAATCCCCTTTCTCAAATTTGGGAAAAAGCTCCTTGAAATCCTTGTGTTCAATATTCATTTGTTGGGGACCAAACACAATTTTCTCATTATTAATTAGATCCTAAATGATATTCTTAAGATTCATGCATCATTGGTATTGTGGAATTTTTTGTGATGATAATCATAGTACTGGTTGTGATTCCACCACTTGGGCTTAATCTTAGGATCATATGGCTTAGAGTTATCAAGAAAAGTGATTATTTGTTTTGTCAGAGTATTTTTAAGGCATTCTCAAGTGATTCTCTAACATGAGTAAAGTCTCTCTTAGGCCTAGAGATGCATGGCCTATCTCTGGTAGTTTCAAGTTTCAAGCCTATTTGAGGGCTCATGCTTTATTTTATCATAGTAGACAATTTTAAAGTCAGCTCTTTAGGCTTGGTAGAGGAAGACGTTGAGGTCATACCTACAATTTTGTCATTGATGACATCTTTGGTTTTGTTCTAGAACTTATGTTTATCTTTATTATGTTGGTTGTTTAAAGAGGATTTATGCTCTTTATGATGAAGATTAATATCTCTATTATTAAAAATGACATCCTCTATGCATATAGATGATTCAACCAATTTATCAAATGAAGCATGTCTAAGTTACATTTGAAATGCATAATTCATTTCAGGAACCAAAGTATTAATGAATATATCAATCTTCTCAGTCTCAAGAATTTACCAAGGATAAGATGAATAAAGCTTCCTCCATTACTGAAAAAAAAATACAAATGATTCCCCTTGTCATTTTTTTATATTGCATATATCCAGCATGGTGATAGCATGTTGAATATTATAAAAGTATTAATGAATGAATCGTTTATCTAGTTGGTCAAATGTATTAACTAGAGGAGATAGTCTAGTGAGACATTCCATATCTTGGCCACTGAGACTCCTAGGAAAGTGTCTCATAAGATGAGTGGGTTCATGCAATTATTCCATACTTAGTGTGGAAAAATCCCTAATATGGTCATTAGTAGCTCCACTACAATCATACTTGTCATATTTAAATGAAATTCAACCTTGCGAGAAAAAGGAGGAATGTATAAATATTTCTCAAAAGGAAATGAAAATATAGCGTCAAGTGAAAATGATGTCTTCAGTTCTTCCTTCTCTATTTCCAAGTATAAAATTTATTTCTTCATTTATTCCATATATTTATTCATAACCTTTAATTCAGATGGTTCCTCATTCGTTATTAGGTTTTCAACATCAAAATTGTTAGGTAGCTTAACTCCTTGGCATGCTAAGTGCAAGAAGTATATGTCTTTGTCTTTATTCAAGGTCAATTTCATGATTATTTGCAAACATATTGTATTAGGAGGCATGTTGTGATCCATTTATAGAGGTATGATGATCAAATTCTTTGTCCAAAGGTTCTTGATTTCCTTGGCCAAAATGTTTGTCTCCCAATTGTTTCAAAAATTCATCAATCCTTTGATTTTGATCTTCCATGGTTGGAGTGTAAGAAAAACTATTTTATAACCTAGGTGAGGATAATGTAGAATCACTAAAAGATTAGAAAAGGGATTAAAACCCCAAGGTTTAGGTTTTCCTCTAGGTGATCTTTCAAAGTTTTCTTTAGGTTTCTTTCCTTGGTGGATCTGATACCTAGTTATAACCAACATGAAAGAATAAATTGTCAAGAGATAAATAGGATGACCTAAAATGACTTGATTTTCAAACTAGATAAGAAAAGTGTCCACTTGTCCAAAGTGTAAAATCATAAAAAGAGAGAAAAGATAAATTTCTACAAGATGCCCAAGTTGTGGGAAGATTCCCTATGTACAACACTTGTGAACAACAAAAGATAAGATAAAAGCATCCAAAAGAGATGATAAGAAGAGGATTGAAAAGTGAATAATATAATAACCAAGAGTCTACTAAAGAGATCCAAGTAATCCTTTTCATCTAAAGGAAATTCCTAGCCTACTAGAATGTACCAAATAACAAGAATAGAAAAGGATAATAATGGAAAAGAAATGTTGATAATGTTTTAGCTTAGTTTGAAAGATTGACCCCAAAGGATTGAGATGATTGACTGACAAGTATAGAGTATGTTCTAGAACAATTTTGATTTTTTATATTGAAAGAGAATGACGTGAACAAGAAATAGTCTCCAAACAATCTAATAAGGGATAAAGTAATCTTGTGGGTACAAGTACTTATGAGGTCTAGCAAGGTATAGTAATGTGTTAAATGCATCTAGTGTATGTTCACAATAGTTTTGATGGGTCTTACAACATCAATAACACTCTACCTAAGGTCAAAAGGGAAGTGTTACAACCTTTTTACCACAACATGATGCTCTTAGCTCCACAATTAGGTGGTTGAATGGCCCTTCCTATGATTATGAAAGTTATGGATCAATTAGAAGAGATCAATAGTCGTAGTGCATGTCTTTCCATATTTTCCACATTCAAGCATTAGCATCCAAGGGAACACATATGGTGATTATCTTGGGGTGATCTAGACAAGTCCACTTGGATTAGTCCTTGAACAAAGGAAGTAACCTAGCTAAAATGGTTGGCCTCTAGATCCTAAGGTGTTTAGCAAGGGTCTTCGTTCATGACTACCCCTGGTAGTTTCATAAGAAAAATTGAGGGCTATAACCCTATAAGAACCCAAAATGTTTAGTCCCCAAGTAATATTGATACCTCTAGGCTATATACAAGTTTAATGTACTCCCCTTTTAGTCTTGTAAATAATATTGAGACCATGAAGGTCCTACAAGAACATAGTCAAGTGTAGTCCTGATTAGCAAGATTAATGCAACTGGGCCCTACACATGAAGAAGCATTAGAAGTAGAAAATATCCAATTCTTCTCTCTCTTTATATTGAAGGAATATTTTTATTATAGTGGAATGGAGTTAGCTTGGTTTTCTTATTTCCCACTTTTTTCATTCCTAAAATATTTCCCTCTTGGGAGGCCCTCTAAAGGTAGATGCAAGAAAAGTAAATGGATAGCTAATTGAGGTCAAGATTTTTTATTTTCCATAAGGAAAAGAGAATACTCTCCTACTACTGAACTAATCACAAGAAATGAGTCTCGTAATTAAGCTAGGTGCCTAGAAAACCAAATGTATGAAAACACAATGTTGATTTGTATTTCCAAGGAAAAATACAAAACTAATGAATTGGTATTCTCCAAGTATGTCTTTGAGTAGTGTCCTACATCATAAAAGCATTATTAGTCATGAAACATGCAAGTGTTGATCTCTTTGGCAAGCAATTTTTCTACAAAATACCTTACAAAAACATGTTAGTACCTACAAAAGAGAGGATGAAGGCCAAGAAAAATCCCCAAAAAGTATCAAAATAAATAAAAAACCCAAGAGCTAGGACCCCCAAAATGCTCTCTATTTATAATACGAGCAAATATAGAGAATATCTTGAGATGAAGACTCATACAAGCATTCTCAATGTACCGTAAGAGTAAAATCACTTCTCACTTGTCCCATATGAGTATTATCAAGGATAAGTGTGAGTATCCTGAAGGAGTAGTATTAGTAAACTCCTAGTCTGATATGAGTATTCACAGAGAACAGTACGAGCACTATCATAGTTTCAGAAAAAAGTAAAAAAAACTTGTAAATAATGGGACAATTTCTTGATTTTTTCCCCATGGTGGGTGCAAAAAATGTGTGGTCTAAAATTGGTACTCAAATTGAGGAAAAACCAACACTCAATAAGCCATTAGCACATTAATTTATCTATATGAGGTCATATCAAATGACCAAACTAAATCCTCAAAAGTGGCCTATTGCTTCCTAGTTGAAGTGAGTTTAATCCTTCTCATGTTGCTCATCAAATTAGCATAGAGGATTAGTTAATTGACTACTCCAAAATGGATGATTCAAATACAAATGAAAATCTATAAATGAACTAGCATGCAAGATTTAATCTATAACGAGAGATTAACCTAGAATAAATGCAAACAACTAGTATTCTAGAATGATAATGCAAAAGATTATACTATAAAAAAAATGCAAGAAAGAAACTTAGATTAATAATGCAATATTACTATAAGAATGAAATAAAATAAGGTTGAGAAAGAGCTATGAGAATGTAAATGAAAGAAACTAACAACAAGAAATTCAAATTAACAACATTACTCTAAGGTTGCAATAAATCAAGTTGAAAAAGACTAAGATGAAAATGATCAAGTTTGGGACCCTTGAGCCAAGGAAGATCTTCCTTTTAAAGGATTTATCTCAAGAATGGAGGGTTGAGATTAAGAGGAAAAATAATGTGTGGTTTAGATGAAGAGGCGAAGGAGAGTGAAGGAGATGCAAGGTTAAGTAGAGATAAGTGGAGAGGATTAAGAGGCAAAAGAGATGGTAGGTATGATAAGACAAAATAAAAATTTTGAAATCTGAAATCCCCTTTAATTGATAATTCCTCAAGATTAAGTATGTGCACACATGTGAATGTCTTCTTTTAATAAAAGTGTAGAAACTTTATATTAAAAGCAATGTTATAGAAATTAAATAAATATGCAAGCTCTAGAAATTAGACCATAGTATAATCTTGCTATAAGATTTTTTATTTATTTTTTAATTATGAAAATGGGGATTTCTAGAGTTACTCTGCATAATTATGTCTACTAAATATTTCTTTGATATTTAGGATTTTATTTGAGGTTGATCAAAATTAGGAACTAAGATTCTACTAGACAAATTTTAGGTGATTATAAGGGTGATTCGGGTAAATCCACTTGAATCAATGCTTGCACAAAGGAATTTCATGACCAAAAATGTTTTCCTCTAAATCCTAAGGTTTCTAGTAAGGGTCTCCATTCATGACTACCCCTTGTATTTTTACAAGAGAAATTGAGACCTATAGCCCTACAAGCACCCAAAATCTATAGTCTCGGAAGAAATATTGAGACCTCTCAGCCCTATACAAGTTTAATGTACACCTATTGTAGTCTTGTAAACAAGATTGAGACCATTAAGGTCCTACAAGCACCTAAACAAGTGTAGTGTTGCTTAGAAAGATTGTGGCAACTAGGCCCTACACATGAAGAAGCATTGGAAATAGAAAATAGCCAAGTATTCCATTTCTTTAGTTTGAAGGAAGTTTTTGATTATAGTCAGATGGATCTAGTTAGGTTCACTTGTTTCCCACTTGGGTTATTCCTAAAATATTGCTCTCTTGGTAGTCCCTCTAAAGGTAAACGCAAGAAAAGTAAGATGGACACCTAATTAAGGTCTAGATTTATGATTTTCCACAAGGGAAAAGAGAATACTTTCCTACTCCATAGTGTCTCCTAAACACATCAAGAACATGTTCATTTTCCAAAAGAAGACTAATTAATCTATGTGCCTAAAAAATAAAATCAATGAAGGCAAAATGTTTATTTGTATCTCCTATGCAACCTACAAAACCAGTGAATTAGTAGTCTTAGCAATTCAATTCCTTTGGCAACGGAATCCTATAAAACAAAAAATTAGGACATAAAAGTATTAAAATGAACCAATAACCCTACAAAACCACTTGTTAGGTTTTTGTAGGAAAGTAAAGTTAATCTAGCAAGATTATGATACCTCTGAATTAAGCTATGTGATCCAAGCTAAATGCATTAAGGAAATACTAGTCTAAGATGAAAGTAATGTAAACTAGTATGCAAGATGCAAGTGAGTGTTCCAAGTATTCCAAGAATGAAAGTAGATAAAATGATAACATAATAATAGTATAAGTGAAAGTTATATCTATTAAGCAAAAGTTAGGAGAGAGCCTCCCTTTTAAAGAGAAATGGACATTGAGAGATTAAAAGACAAAATCTAAGGGTGGAAAATAATCCTCATTTTGACTTTGGTGCACAAGATTCTCAAGAGGAAAAATCAATCAACATGGTTAAGAGGAAAATATATGCACATAATGTTGGAGATTTGCCAGCAGACCAGTACTGACTGTATGTTTGTCATTGATGACAACAGATGGAAAGTAGCATGTGTGGAAGTATTATGTAGTAAGATTTTAGTATATGTAGCATGGACACAATATCAGTATGATATCATGGGTGCAGAGGTTAACTATTAGTACAAACAGTTATAAAGTAGCTTGTGTCAGCAGTGTTCCTAACAAAGTAATAGGCAATGTTCTATGTATGATTGTCCATACAGTTATCATGAAGCCTTGTGTACTTAGATATATGTTGAAGAAATTTTAGTGATGTTACATTCATTGACGTAGAATCTGATAATTAGTAGAAGTGAAGTTATGCAATTTCTATTCACCTGTAGCTGTTTCTTGTGTTTATTCAGAAGAGCCGATAGAGATTATATTGGTTATGGTGTTACGCATATCATTTGAATATGTGCCCTTGGATTTACGCTTGGAGAAGAGTTAGTAAAGTTTAGTTAAGAGAACATGAAGTAATTCAGCTTGAGGACAAAGATACAGTTATTTTGGTAGAGCTGACAGTGTGTAGTGTGGGTCTACAATTGTCTTATTGGATAGGTCCCAAAATGTGTTTCCTTCTTAGTAGAGCTGACTAAATTATTATTGGAGTTTGTTATGGTTTCTCTATTATGATTTCAATTTGGTTCTAATAGGTCAACTTGATTATATCATTTACAGGAAAGATATTTATAGGCAGTCATTTGTGATTGCTAGGGTGTGGTTCATAGTTGATTGTGAAGAGCAGAGCAGAGTGTGTGAAGTGTTGAACCATCAGAAGAAGGTCTATGTGACCAAGTAAAGTGTTTGTGATATACATCAGAATTGATCTAGACAACAGGTCTAAGCGCAGTTCACCAAGATCTAGATATAGTGTGTATCTATTATTCAGAAGGTTGTAGCCTTTGCCCCTTTGAGTAGTGTACTCTCAGATAGTGCATCCTTTCCCCTGAAAGGGACTATTGTAAAAGACTCCTAACAGGGTCCGACCCTTGACCAGGTCTATTGTACTAAATATATCATAATGAAAATCCTAACAGGGTTAAGGATCTTCTAATAAGGATCATAATACACTAGTACAAAATATTAGTGGGTGTCAATTCCCACCAGGGTTTTTACCTATTTGGGTTTCCCCGTAACCAAAATATTAGTGTTTTTTTCAAGTGTTCTTTCATTGTGTTTATGCTTTATGTTTAAGTATATTAATTGGATAAAGAATTGAAACTTGTAGATAACTGATTCACCCCCCCTCCTCTCAGTTATCTCTTGGGACTATTCCTAACAATTAGTATCAGAGGCAAGTGCCTCAGAGAGAAAGTTTAACAACTTGAGGTTGATCATATGGCATACTTTAGAAAAGAAAGTCCTAAGTTTCATGGAGAGAATTATCCTTATTGGAAGAACAAGATGGTGACTCATTTGCAATGCATTGCTCTTGAAGTTTTTGATGTCACTATCAAAGTAGTCAAGATCCCTACCTTGGAAGACCTTGCTAAGGATGATGCTACTAAAAATAAAAAAGAATTATTTAATCAAAATGCAATAGCCAAAGATGCCCTTATCAGCACCCTTTCTAATAGTGAGTTTTCAGAAATAAAAAAGGTAGATACAACCCACAAAATATGGAAATACCTAGAAGACATATTTGAAAGAGACAAAAAAGAAAAGGATACACATAGAAAAACATGGAAGAAAAGATAAAATGCATTAGAGATGCTGCCTAAAGAAAACATCAGAGCTTACAATCAAAGGATCAATGAAGCACTTGCTAGAATCAAGAACAATGGTGGAGAGATCTCAGAGGAAGACATCATGGAAAAATTAATGACTACTCTCACTCCAGAATATGAAAACAAGATCAAAATCCTTGATGAGACCATGCAACTTACATCAAATTTCAAGAGAGAGACCTGTATCAACAAAATCTCAGCTTTTGAGATTTCAAGATTGAAGATAGAACCTAAAAGTGAGATAGCCTTCAAAGCAACAGTTCATGGTAAGAAATCTACAAACACTTTTGGTGATTTTGATGATGATGATGAAGAGAAAACACTAGATGATTTCATTTCTATGATTTTTAAGAGAGAGAAGAAAGGAAAAGGAAAATATGAAGGTTAATTTCTATTTAAATGCTTTTCATGTAAGATTGGTCACTTTGCATCTAAATGTCCCTTAAGAGATAGAAAATTAAAAAATGACTACAAGCCTAAATTCTCTAAGGAATGTTTCTTTTCTAGAGATGGAGTCTCAGATGATGATTCAACTAAAGAAGAAATTTGATTTATTTCTATCATAGAGAAAATAAACAATAAGATAGATCATGAAGATGAGAAAGAGAAACAAGAGCTAGCATTGATTTCCCAAGATGATATAAGGACATACTGGATTATAGATAGTGGTTGTTCACATCACATGATAGGTGATAAAGATAGATTAGTTCATCGGAAGAAATATAATGGTGGCATGGTTAGATTTGGAGATAACACTCCCAAACCCATCATTGGTAGAGGAGCCATCACCTTCGATGGAAATAATAGAACTGATGATATTGTTTATGTTGATGGTTTGAAACATAACCTTCTTAGTGTTGGGTAGTTACTTGGAAAAGGATATCAGCTGGAGTTCAAAGATGACAAATGTATCATCAACAACAAGGATGGTGTTATGATTGGATTAGGCTCAAAGACTAAAGGTAATGTTTTCCAACTCAATTTAGAAGAGAGTTTTTTTGTTGCTAAAGTTCATGACAATTGGTTATGGCATACAAGATTATGTCATATCAATTTTGATAACATAGTAAAGATAAGCAATGTAAAGGCAGTAAGAGATCTACCTAGCATAGAAAATCCATTTGATACTATATGCGGGGAATGTGTGATGGGAAAGCATGTGAGAAACTCATTCAGGAGCAAGCACAATTCAACAAAGAACAAGTTGGATTTGATTCATATAGACCTATGTGGTCCAACTCAAACAAGATCATACTATGGTGAAAGGTATTTCATTTTGTTTGTTGATGATTATACTAGGATGATGTGGGTTGCATTCCTAAAAGATAAGTCAGAAGCTTTTGAGAAGTTGAAAATATTCAAAGCTAAGGTTGAGAATGAATCTGGAGTAAAGATAAAATGTTTAAGATCGGATAGAGGAGGAGAATTCACCTCTGACAGATTCTATGAGTACTATGAAGAACATGGCATAAAAAGATAGTTGAGTGCACCTAGAACCCCTCAGCAGAATGGAATTGTAGAAAGAAGGAATAGGATCATCCTTGATACAACACGCACCATCATGATTGAAGGAAAAGTTGCACACACCTATTGGAGATATGTGGTAGATACAGTAGTCTACACCATCAATAAAATTCAATTGAGGCCTGGCACTGACTAGAAACCATATGAGCTATGGTTTGGTAATGTTCCCATAGTAAAATACTTTAGAATCTTTGGAAGCAAGTGTTACACCAAGAGGGATGAAGCAGTAGGAAAGTTTGATGCAAGAAGTGATGAAGGTATTATCCTTGGTTACTCTACTAAAAGTAAAGTTTATATATGTTTCAATTTAAGATTTATGGTTCAAGAAAGATATCATGATTACTCTCCCATGATTGAAGAAGAATCCAGAGCCTCCACTAGTGAGACGGTTATTGAAGAAATGTTTGATAGTATTGATTTGTTATTCAATGACCCTAAGACAAGTTAAGAAGAAACTCCTAAAGTTGATGAGTCAACATCACCTAAAGTTCCAAAGTTTACATCTAGAAACCATTCCAAGAAAGACATCATTGGTGATCAGAGCGGAAAAGTCTTAACAAGATTACAAGCAAAGAACTCAGCTTGCAGTGAAGCGATATGTTTATTATCTCAGATTCAACCTTTGAGTGTTGAAGATGCTTGTAATGATTTAGATTGGCATGATGCTATGAAAGAAGAACTTGATCAAATTATTAAGAATGACACTTGAGAACTGGTCCCAAGACCTAGTGATAATAATGTGATTAGAACAAAGTGGATATTTAGAAACAAGATGAATGAAGATGGTATAGTAGTAAGAAATAAAGCAAGGTTAGTATGCAAGGGATATGTGCAAAGAGAAAGGATTGATTATTCAAACACATTTTCACCAGTGAGAAGACTAGAAGCTATTAAGTTGTTTCTAGCTTATGCTACAGTCAAAAACTTCAAAGTTTATCAGATGGATGTCAATTCAGCATTCTTTAATGGAGATTTGAAAGAAGAAGTATACATTGATCAGCTGGAAGGATTCACTTTATCAAACAGACCTGATATGGTATGTAGATTGAAGAAGGCCCTTTATGGACTTAAGCAAGCCCCTAGAGCATGGTATGAGAGACTAGATGGATATCTAACAAAGATTGGATTCAAGAAAGGAGAAGCAGACTATAATCTATTCATAAGAGAGACATCTGAAGGTTTACTACTTGTAGCTATATTTTTTGATGACATTATCTTTGGAGGTAATGACAAACTTAGTGCTGAATTTACTAAGGAGATGCAAAATGAATTTGAGATTTGTATGATTCATCCTATCAAATAATTTTTGGGACTAAATGTGCAGTAGATAGAGAAAGGCATTTTCATTAATCAATCTAAGTATCTAAAATAAATATTGAAGAAATTCAAGATGGATGATTTCAAGCCAGTAGGGACACCTATGATTCTAGGTTGCAAGCTTACAAAAGAAGAAGATTCTCCTCTAGTACATATAACATTGCACAAATCTATGATTGGTAAACTCATTTTTCTTACTCAAACAAGACATGATATTGTTAGAATAACTGAGAGGGGGGTGAATCAGTTATCCAATGTCCCAATTCAAAATGTATAATCCAAAACAATTTTACTACTTTTGCAAGTTGGTAACCATACACTACTTCCACTATTTGTGTATTTACTGATTGACAATCTAAACTTTGTATTAATTACTGATTAAATCTAACATGTAAATGAAAAGTATGATCACAAACAAATATCACAATGAACACATAACACAAGATATTTTAACGTGAAAACCCTGTAAAGGGAAAAACCACTTGGGATCAGCAACCCAAAATTATTCACTCTTCTGAAGTGAGGTCGATGAAGACCCAACCCTGTTAAAGGTTTACAAACACACTGTTAGGTGTGACCTTCTTAGAGGATTTTAGACTAGAAGTTATTTTCCAACCAACAGTCACATTGGGGTTGATAGGATAACAATGTTCACTCTATGAATGAAACATCAAAAGGCTTTCATAGTCCACTCGTTTAAGAGATTTAACCATGTACAATGGTTAAATGTGTAACAGTAGGTGATCTGCCTAAATACAACTTCAATTTTTAGTTTATAGATCAATGTTTAGCTCATTCAAATACTTCTGACCAATATAACACTTCAGATTCAATACTGTATCAACTTATTGTCTGTCAGTAATAACTCTCTATAGCTCGGTAACTGTTCTACAGCTCAGTTCTTATTAGCAAGTATGATCAGAAAAACTTCTTCACATGATTATTCTATAGTATCTTCTTCTTTTAGCATCCTTTCATAATGAAATCAATGTCTCTTATATAGACGAGTAAATCATTTTCTTTTCCTCCATCAGATTTTGCTGATTAATCATAATCATAGATTTTACCGCTTTAAGCTCCCTCAGCTAATGTGTCAGTAACATGTTTCAATCTGCTCCATTAGATCCTTTTGATTTATGTTAGCATTCAATTTTCATAACAAACATTATGTGTTACCTTGATTTCATATACTTTACAGCTCATCACTTTCTCGACTAAATTGATCATTTAATTCCTTTATGTTTTGCTCAGTTAACAAAGAAATGCATCGGTGAACACAAGCTTGGTTAATACTATGATCTGTATACACTACACTTCATCGGTGTATACTAAAATTCTTTATTTACCAACAACACTGCTTTGTGTCTTTCAGCTCTATTCTTCATCATAGATGAATGCAACATAATAAAGTCAATTCCATCAAGTCATAGACTCATCAATAAGTTGCTCAGTATATTCCTTATCCTCATATGTCATATACATCTTCCTCATGTAGATATTTTTGTTCTTCATCTCTTTCACCTTCCTTTAGATGTGTCAGTATAGTCACTTACAAGATAAGTACTGTCAAGCTAGTTGACATCAATGACAACATAATGCTGATTTAATCATCTTGCATATATAATCATCAACTCCTTAGTAATCTTTGAATTATAGATTCTTCATTTTGGTTCTGAATCAGTTGTAGTTCATCAATCTCTCTCTTTGGCATTGATGGCAACTCAAGTAATATGAAATGTACCATACACATACCAAACATGTTTTCTACAACTCTGTGATCAAATGTTGTGTAGTGTAAGCTCTCCCTAGCTTAATATGTTTAATTACTATGTTACTAAAACAACATTATAAAATATAGCTTTGTCATTCTATATATATAACCTTTTTAGTTCTCAATTTCCTTTCAGATCATCTCTCCCTTAGATAGTTCACATCGGTGCAAATCTCCTTTTCTTTTCATATTATTTATTTATCTCTCCCTTTGACAACAATGCCAAAGAAACAAATAAATAATCAGCTCTATAGTAGCTAAATAATTCTCTGGTGTCCAATACTCCCTCTGTATCTGAGTATACAGATATCCCAAACTATTTTAGTTCTTCAAACTTAATCACAACCTTGAACAAAATTCAAAGTGTGAACTATGCCACATCAACATGGATGATCTTCTGATAAGATTAGGCTGATGCAACATCCAGATTACATTAGTGACCGATAGATAGGGGATGAACCCTGAGTCTAGTCCTCAAATATTCAAAAGTGTCCTTCGATAGAGGCTTTGTAAAACTGTTTGCAAGTTGTTCTTTAGATGTAACAAATTCCAACTTTACTTTCTTTTCTTGCACTTGTTCTCTTAAGTAGTGATACTTAAATGATATATGCTTTGTCTTTGAGTGCATCATAGGATTATTTGAGATATTAATTGCACTTGTGTTGTCAGAATATATGATCACCGGGTCAGTGATTACCTCATTCATTCCTTCCAAAACTTGTCTGATATATGCAATGTTTGAGCAATTAGTAGAAGCAACAACATACTCTGCTTTAGCTGTAGACTGAGAAATACAAGCCTGCTTTTTACTTGTCCAGGTTACAAGTCTTTCACCAAAGAAAAATGCTCCTCTGGTGGTACTTTTTCTGTCATCCACATTTCTAGCCCAATCAGCATCAGTGTAAACTTTCAGCTCAAACTTACCTTCCTTAGGATACCATAGTCCATAATCCTCTATCTTTTTTAGATATCTTAAGATTTTTTTAGTAGCAATCATGTGTGATTCTCTAGGATTAGCAGAATATCTAGCAAAAATTCCCACAACATGTGCTATATCTGGTCTACTGTGAACTACATACATGAGCTTACCAATAATGGATCAGTAAAGTGTCTAGTTTACCTCTGTAGTTTCATCTTCCTTTGTCAATTTACTTCTAGTAGCCATTGGTGTTCCTACAGGTTTAACATCTTCCATGCCAAATGTCTTCAAGACTTCCTTTATGTACTTGGACTGTGTGATGAATATCCCATCACTTTGTTGTATCACTTGTCATCTGAGAAAGAACTTAATCTCTCCAAACATAGACATTTCAAACTCATTCCTCATGTCATCAGCAAAATATTTACATATATGATCTTGACCTCCAAAAATAATATCATCAACAAAAATTTCAGCAATGATAATAGTGTCACAAGTATCACCTTTCATGTACAAATTGTTGTTCTCACTGGTTCTTACAAATCCAATACTTAACAAGTAAGTATGCAGTCTTTCATACCATGCTCTCGGTGCTTGCTTCAAACCATATAAAGCTTTGTGTAATCTACATACCATGTTTTTGTTGTCTAGATCAACAAATCCTTCAGGTTGTTCTATGTAGACCTATTCTTCAAGTATACCATTTAGAAATGTTGATTTCACATCCATTTGATAAACCTTAAATTTCTTGTGTGTAGCATATGCAAGTAACATTATAACTCCTTCCAATCTCACTTTATTTCTTGTCACTTCACCATTTTCATTCATTTTGTTTCTGAATATCCATTTAGTACTGATAACATTCTTATCTTGAGGTCAGGGTACTAAGGACCAAGATTTGGTTTTCTCTATTTGTTTTATTTCTTCCTTCATTGCATTAACCCATTCTTCATTTTCTAATGCAACTTTCACATTCTTTGGTTCAAATTCACAAACTAAACATGTACCTTGTCTTGTTTTGCTTCTAGTCTACATTCCAACTTGTCTGTTTCCAATAATTTGTGTCTCAAGATGATGTCTTCTAACAAAACTAGCCAGTACTCGATTTCTTCTTTCTTGTTCATCCTATTCAAGTTCATTTGCTTGCTCAGTAGCACCATCTTGTTCATCAGTTTCCCTTTCCTTTTCCTTGGGGTTATTTTTCTGCTGACTGGTTATCACAGGTTGTGACTTTAGTAGATAGTTAGGAAGTTCAATGTAAGTTAATCTACCATAGTCTTCTGGTTCCTTTCTTTCTTCTATGTTTATGTCATCATACTCATCAACATGAACATTAGTACTTTCAATCATCTTATTTGTAACCTTATTCAGATATTTGTATGCTTTACTCTTAGTAGAATATCCTAAGAATATTCCTTCATCACCTTTGGAATCAAATTTCGCATTTCTCTCATCCTTCATAATAAAACATTTTCTTCCAAAATTTTTGAAATAACTTATAGTAGGTTTGTGTCCAAACTGTAGCTCATAAGGTGTCTAGTTGGTGTCCTTCAGTTGTACTCGGTTAAGCACATATACAGCTGTGCTGACAGCTTCCCTCTAATATGTCCAAGCAACAATCTTTTGTAGCATTAGTGTTCTAGCACAGTCAATGATTGACCTATTCCTTCTTTCAACAATCCCATTCTACTGAAGTGTTCTTGGTCTAGATACCTATCTCTTAATACCATTCTCATTACAGAAATTAGTAAATTCATCAAAGATAAATTCACCTCCTCTATCAGATCTTAAGCATTTGATTTCTTTTTCAGTCTCTTTTGCTACCTTAGCCTTATACCATTTAAACAACTTAAAAGCTTCAGATTTTTCTTTCAGAAACATAACAGTCATCAATCTAGTGTAGTCATCAACAAAAATAATAAAGTATCTATCACCATAATAGCTCTGAGTTCTCATAGGACCACATAGGTCAGTATGAACCAATTCAAGTATCTTCTTTGTTGAGTAGTCTTTTCTTTTAAAACTAGACTTAGTCATCTTATCTTTCTAACATTCATGACACATAGCATGATCTGGTTTAGATAAGTTAGGCAATCCTCTAACTCTTTTCTTCTTACTAATCTTGACCATGTTATCAAAATTCATGTGACATAACCTCTTATGCCACAACTACGCATCTTCATCTTTCATTAATAAACAAGAAGATGGATCAATATCAAGATAAAATAGATTACCTCTGGATTGTCTACAAGTTCCAACAAGTCTTCCTCCATCATCATAAATTCTTACCTTTCTACTCTCAAAAGCAAGTCGATGACCTGAGTTGTTCAATTGTGCCACACTTATCAAATTGTAGTTCAGTCCATCTACCCAGTATGCATTCTCACATTTTATTTTGTCATTAATCATCAATGAACCTTTACCTCTCACCATACAAGGTGCATCATTTCCCATTCTAACAGATCCACCATCATATTCATCAATTAGATGAAATTTTTCTATATCACTAGTCATATGATGTGTGCAGCCACTATCTATGATCCATGTAGCATTTCTACATACTTTAGAGATTAGTGATGTATCCTCATGTTTCTCTTCTTCGTTTGAATCATCCTTCATAGCAACAAATACTACTTCTACATCATCATCAGTGTCAGATTCAAATTCAAATTCCTTAGCTATGTAACATACCTTTTTCCCTTTGTCATAGCTATCTTGGTTGTCTCTATTGTTGCATCAATAGCCTCTATTGACTCTTCTCCCATAGCTTCCTTTGGATTGATCTTTGGATCTATCATCATCTTTCTTATTTGGACATCTAACAATGATGTGGCCAACTTCTTTACAATTAAAACAAGCTAGAGGTAACTTGCCTCTATATCTTCCCTTACCTTTGGGAAATCTTCTAGCCATAAGAGCTTCAAGCTCATCAAGTTCATCATCGGTATTACTATTACTATCATTGTTCTTATCAATCTTGCTACTAGACTTAACAATCTTCAAAGAGGACATGAAAGAAGATTCAACAGAAGGTACAACACTATTGTCAAAGTTATTCAATTCAAAGGTTGTAATCTTACTAATTAGAGTGTTAAGGGTAAGGTTGGATGTAGCCCTTGTTTCATGAATTGTAGAGATGATAATCGCATAAACTGGCAATAAAGTTCTTTGAATCTTTCTTATAACTATCTCATCATCAATAGGTCTGCCAGATGCTCTAATAGCATGTACTACCTCTTTTAATTTTTTTTGTGTATTGCACAATGTTCTCATCTTCATATCATCAAATCGACCTCTTAGGCTTTCTACTCTGGCTCTCTTGACATTTGCATCTCCATTGTATATTAGAGTCAGCTTGTCCCACATCTTCTTAGTAGTATCACATTCCTTGATATCATTTAGTGTCGGTATAGGCAGTAGCAAGTTCCATCATAGTGATATTGTGTTCATGCCTATCCTTTAGTTGATCAAGAGTCAGGGGACCTGGTCTCGGTTCAATGTAGCCATTCTCCATCAATTTTAGTGTAGCATTCCCAATTCCAAATATGTGCAACTTCATCCAACTTTTCCATATTGTGAAGTTATCTTTGTTCAGATTTGGCACTTCCCTCTTATACATCTTGAGACCTTTTTACTAAAGTCCTTAAAACTCTATTCTAAGCAACTAGTGCTTTGATACCAATTGTTAGAATAACTGAGAGGGGGGTGAATTAGTTATCCAATGTCCCAATTCAAAATGTATAATCCAAAACAATTTTACTATTTCTTCAAGTTGGTAACCATAGAATACTTCCACTATCTATGTATTTACCGATTGACAATCTAAACTTTGTATTAATTAGCAATTAAATCTAACATGTAATATGAAAAGTATGATCACAAACAAATATCACAATCAACACATAACATAAGATATTTTAACATGGAAACCATGTAAAAGGAAAAACCACCAGGGACCGGCAACCCAAAATTTTTCACTCTTCTAAAGTGAGGTCGGTGAAGACCCAACCCTATTAAAGGTTTACAAACACACTGTTAGCTATGACTTTGTTACAGGATTTTAGACTAGAATTTATCATCCAACCAACAATCACTCTGGGGTTGATAGGATAACAATGTTCACTCTATGAATGAAACATCAAAAGACATTCATAGTCCACTCGGTTAAGAGATTTAACTATGTACAATGGTTAAATGTGTAATAGTAGTTGATCTGCCTAAATACAACTTCAATTTGTAGTTTATAGATCAATGTTTAGCTCATTCAAATACTTTTGACCAATATAACACTTCAGATTCCATACTATATCAACTTACTATCTGTCGGTAATAACTCTCTCTAGCTCGTTAACTATTCTGCAGCTCGATTCTTATTAACTAGTATGATCATAAAAACTTCTTCATGCGATTATTCTATAGTATCTTCTTCTTCCAACATCTTTTCATAATGAAATCAATGTCTCTTATATAGATGTGTAAATCATTTTCTTTTCCTCCATCAGATTTTGCCACTTAATCATATTCATAGATTCTGTCACTTTAAGCTCCCTCAGCTGATGTGTCAGTAACACATTTCAATCTGCTCCATTAGATCCTTTTGATTTATGTTAGTCATCGATCTTCATAACAAACATTATGTGTTACCTCAATTTCATACACTTTACATCTCATCACTTTATTAGTTAAACTGATCATTTAATTCCTTTCTATTTTTCTCAGTTAACAAAGAAATGCGTCGGTGAACACAAGCTCAGCTAATACTGCACTCGGTATACAATACACTTCGTCGGTGTATACTAAAATGCTTTGTTTACTGACAACACTGCTTTATGTCTTTCAGATCTATTCTTCATCATAGATAAATGCAACATAATAAAGTCAATTCCATCAAGTCATAGACTCATCAACAAGTTACTCAGTGTATTCCTTATCCTCATCTGTCATATACATCTTCCTCATGTAGATATTTATTTTCTTCATCTCTTTCACCTTCCTTTAAATGTGTCAGTATAGTAACTTACAAGATAAGTATTGTCAAGCTAGTTGACATCAATGACAACATAATACTGATTTAATCATCTTTCATATCTAATCATCAACTCCTTCCTAATCTTTGAATTACAAATTCTTCATTCTGGTTTTGAATCAGTTGTAGTTCATTAGATATTTCAAATGCAATTGGCATAGTTGGATGATTTGCAGTAGAGCCTAAACAAAGTCACCTCACGTCAGTAAAGAGAATATTTAGATACTTGTAGGGCACTATAGATTATGGTCTATGGTATCCTAATTCAGAAAATGTTGATCTTCATGTGTACACTGATGCAGATTGGGTAGGATGCATTGATGATAGAAAGAGTACATCAGGTGGTGCATTGTTTCTTGGTGATAGACTTGTCACTTGGACAACCAAGAAACAAAATTGTATTTCTCAATCAATAGTAGAAGCAGAGTATGTTGCAGTAGCCTTGAATTGTTTTACAATTATTTGGATCAAGCAAATGGAAAAGGATTTTGGAATTCAGATTGATTATCCTATTGTTATTCACTATGACAACACTAGCACTATCAATATGTTGAAGAACCTTGTGATGCATGCAAAAACAAATCACATTGAAATCAAGTATCACTTCCTAAGAGAGAAAGTGGTAGAGAAGGAAGTCAAGCTAGATTGTGTGAGTACTAAAGATCAGTTGGCAGACATATTTACAAAGCCCTTGCCAAAGGATACTTTTGAGAGTCTCAGGGAGAAGTTGGGAGTAATTCCCTTCCCTAATTCTACTTAGAAGAAGGAAAAGCATCAGTCCTCAGGGACCGATGGATAGTTGACTAATCTACTTCTAGAGTAGTAGTGGTGCTTAAACTATTTTCTACCCTTTTCCATTGATGTCAACGGGGGAGTAATATATAGTAATGAAAAATAGAAGTTAACAAAAAGGGCGTAATATACTAAGGGGGAGTAGTATTCAGTTATGACATCAGTTGAGTTGAGGAAATGAAGAATGTTGAAGAATATTGTAGCAGATGGAGGATTCATCTTAGGGGGAGTTTTGAAGAGGAAATGGAGAATGTTATAAAAGAATTATTCATTTGGATTGGTGGAGTTTTTTCATTCCATATGTTGCCATCAATGCCAAAGGGGTAGATTGTTGGAGATTTTTCAATAGGCCAGTACTGACTGTATGTTTGTCATTGATGACAACATATGGAAAGTAGCATGCATGTAAGAACTATGTAGTAAGATTTTAGTATATGTAGCATGGACATGATATCATGGGCACAGAGGTTAACTATTAGTACAAATGGTTATATAGCAGCTTGTGTCAGTAGTGTTCTTGACAAAGTAACATGCAGTGTTTTGTGTATGGTTGTCCGTACAGTTATCATGAAGCCTTGCATGCTTGGATATATGTTGAATACATGTTAGTGATGTTACATTCAAGGATGGAGAATATGATAATTAGTAGAAGTGAATTTTTGCAGTTGTTATTCACCTGTAGAAGTTTCCTATGTTTGTTCAGAAGAGCCGATAGAGATTATATTGGTTTTGGAGTTGCACCTATCATTTTAGTATGCACCCTTGGATTTAAGCTTGGAGAAGAGTTAATTATGTTTAGTTAAGAGCACATCAAGTAATTCATCTTGAGGAGAAAGATACAATTATTTTGGTAGAGCTGACAATGTGTAGCGTGCATCTACAATTATCTTATTGGATAGGTCTGAGAATGTGTTGCGTGCTTAGTAGAGCTGACTGAATTATTATTGGAGTTTGTTATAGTTTCTCTATTGTGATTTCAAGGTGGTTCTAATAGGACAACTTGATTATATCATTTAGAGGAAAGATATTTATAGGGAGTCATTTGTCATTTTTATGGTGTGGTTCATAGTTGATTGTGAAGAGTAGAGTAGAGTGTGTGAAGTGTTGAGCCATTAGAAGAAGGTCTATGTGACTAAGTAAAGTGTTTGTGCTATACACTGGAACTGATCCAGACAACAAGTCTAAGTGCAGTTCACCAAGATCCAGATATAGTGTGTATCTGTTATTCAGAAGGTTGTAGCCCTCGCCCCTTTGAGCAGTGTTCTCTCAGACAGTGCATGCTCTCCCCTAATAGGGACTATTGTAAAAGACTCCTAATAGGGTATGACCCATCACTAGGTCTACTGTACTCAATATATTGTAAAGAAACTCCTAATAGGGTTAAGAATCTTCCAACAAGGATCATAATACACTAGTATAAAATATTAGTGGGTGTCAATTCCCACCAAGGTTTTTACCTATTTGGGTTTCCCCATAACCAAAATATTGGTGGTGTGTTCAAGTGTTCTTTCATTGTGTTTGATGCTGGAGCATCCTAGGTGTAAGAGCAATCTTGCATCACCCAAAAATATTTCTATTTTTGTATTCAATAAGGGCTATCTTGTGTAGAGCTACTATTTATGGAAACTTGCTATTTTTAGTAAGTTGGTCTTATGATCTCAGAATGTTTTGATTTTACATGTGAAGGTTCATCTCAGTCATATCAGCTTGCCAGCAAAGTTTCATGGCTAGATCAGGTCTAGTTTTGAAGATATTGAAGATTTTTGGTATTGGCAGCAGGGTACAAAAACTTTGAACTCAGTTTTGAAGGTTTTAGAGGCCCAAGATGAGATCAAAAATTTGGGTGATGGGTGCTTGCGCCAATCAAGCTTGTAGAGTGCTTCGTGGTATTTCTGAAATGGGGTTATAATAGTCAATTGGGTCAACTGGTAATGACTTATGGTCTTCGAAAGTTGGGCCACCTAAAATGGAAGAAAATAATTTTGCTTCAAAATTTATGTTCGAGTTTCAAAAAAATAAAATAATTCTAAGTTTGGTCAGCCCGTAGGGCTAAATTTTTGGAACCTTCTCAGGTGGTGGAAAATGCCTATATAAAGAAGGCCCATAGTGTTGTCTAGGGTAGTTTTGGGTAGTAGATCTAGGTATTAATTCAAGGCTTTGTCCTATAGAATATTGTAAGGGAATGCCCATGTGGCTTTGCATATTGTAATTCTGAAAGTTTGTAATTCCACATTTGTGGAGATAATAAGAAGCAAATTTTCTGTTCTTGCATATTTTTTTTGTTGTTTCTCTATTTCTGTTATATGTGTGTGGTATTAAGGGGAGCACCCTTCATCAAGTGGTATTAGAGCCGGAGTTCTTGAGTGTGTAAATAGATCACCGACTATGAGGCAATTTGCACCAGGATTGTGGTTAGGGTTTCAGCACGCATCACAAAAATGCCTCCATGAAGGGAACATGGTGGAAGAGCTAGTACTGTAACACCTGAGGTTAGAGTGCTCCAGAGACAAGTGC
This sequence comes from Chamaecyparis obtusa, assembly GCA_027943335.1. NCBI lineage: Eukaryota > Viridiplantae > Streptophyta > Pinopsida > Cupressales > Cupressaceae > Chamaecyparis > Chamaecyparis obtusa. The sequence goes on along the minus strand of BSBK01007207.1, from coordinate 236,646 downwards.
AAGCATTGCAAGATGAGATTCACAGAGGAATGAATCTTAATGTCAGAGATGAAAGTGAGGATGAAGCCGAAGAAGAAGATCAAGAAGGAGAAGTCGAAGTTGTGAACCAGGAAGAAGAAAGACTTTTTTGAGCCATTTCCAAGATCAGAAAAAGACCTAAGATTGAGGTTCCTACATTCTCAGGAAATCTTAACCCAGAAGAATTGATCGAGTGGATCAATGAATGTAAAGAATATTTTGAGTATGAAGATATTGAGGATCCTGATAGGGTCAAATTCACGAAGGCCAAACTAAAAGGTCATGCGAAGATCTGGTGGAAAGAGATTCAATTGGAGAAAAATAAAAGAGGGAAAGATAAAATCACAAGATGGGATCAGATGGTGGATAAATTGAAGTGACAGTTCATCCCTGTTGATTATGAGCTTGACCTACTGAAGAAAATGCAAAGTTTGAAGCAAGTGAGATGATCTGTTCAGGAGTATATAGAGGAGTTCTATCGAATCCTCATCAGAACAAGCCATGCAGAAGCTAATAAGGAGAAAATTTCTCATTACCTTAATGGGTTGAGGCCCAGCATTTAGGAGGAGCTAAATCTGGATCGAATGAACAGTATTGAAGAGGCATACCAGTTTTCCCTAAAAGTGGAGGAAAAGATGAACAAGAAGTTTGAGAGCAGACAAAATGGAAGAGGTCGTGGTGGATGATCTGGTGGACGGTCATATGGAAGCCGAAATGAAGATCCAAAAAAGAAGGATGAGGCCAGTAGTAGTCAAAATTAGAGAGGAAACAATTCTAATCATTTCCAAGATTAGAATAATAGAGATCAGAGAGGAAGAGTAAGAGGAGAAGGTTCAAGAAGAGGACGCTTCCACGGAACATGTTTTCATTGTGTAGAAGAAGGTCATGGGACATTTGAATGTCCTCAATGCCAAGGAAGGACACATAGGAGGAATGAAGGCCACGCCAGAGTTGCACATGTAGATGAAGATGCTAGATCATCAAATTTAGAAGATGCTAAAGAGGAGAAATGTTGATTAACAGAAGAGTCTTGCTGAGTGGTGAGAATGAACCTAAACAAAGGAGGAGCCTATTTCACACTAGATGCAGGTGTGAGGGTAAATGTTGTGATGTGATTATCGATAGTGGAAGCACTGACAATTTGGTGTCAGAGGAGATGGTGACAAATTGAAGCTCAAGAGATAGAAACACCCACATCCATATCAAATTGCCTGGGTGCAGGATGACCACAAGGTCATGGTCAGTGAACAGTGCCTGGTAAAGTTCAAGATTGGTAGGTACCAAGATGAGGTACTATGTGATATCATATCTATGGATACATGTCATATGTTGTTGGGTAGACCATGGCAATTTGACAGATTTGTTGTACATGATGGTCGTGCGAATACCTATTCCTTGAAAAAGGATGGAGTGTGACATAAGCTAAAGCCATTGAAGCAGACCGAAGTAAAGGTATGTGGTAATGCAAGAATAACATTTGTTGATGGAAGAAAATACATAGATGGTATGAGGCATGAGCATGTGTGTTTTTCTTTAATTACAAAAGCTGGTAAAGAAGAAGTAAAGGATGTACCTGTAGAGGTTGAAGATTTATTGAATGAGTTTCAGGATATTGTATCTGATAATGTTCCTGATGGATTACCACCGGTAAGGAAGATCAGTCATCAGATGGATTTGATTCCAGGAACCAATTTTCCAAACAAGGCAGCACACAGAATGACACCAGTAGAAAGTGAAGAGTTGAACAGACAAGTACATGAGTTATTGCAGAAGGGGTTGATTCAAGAGAGTCTGAGTCCCTGTGCTGTACTAGCGGTGTTAGCACCAAAGAAGAATGGATAATGGAGGATGTGTATAGATTCCAGAGAAATAAAAAAGATCACAATCAAGTATAGGTTTCCATTGCCATGAATGGATGATATTATGGATTGTTTGAGTGGAGCTGTGTATTTCTCAAAGATAGATCTGAAGAGTGGATATCACCAAATTCAGATCAAAGAAAGAGATGAATGAAAAATTACCTTCAAGACAAAGGAAGGACTATATGAGTGGTTAGTCATGCCTTTTGGGCTAACCAATGCACTGAGCACTTTCATACGACTCATGAATGAGGTTCTGAAAGAATTTTTGGGTAAGTTTTGTTGGAAATATTCAGGAAGTAACCGAGTTACTGAGAGGGGAGGGGTGAATTAGTAACTCCAAATTTTCTTTCAATTAAAGTTGTATTAACATGTAATTTAATTTAACCTTTGCATACAGAAAGCATGAAACTTAAGAGCATTCACAATAATGACACATAGATTTGGTTACCCAGAAACCTTCCAAAAGAAAGTAAAACTGGGGTGGGGATGAAACCCACAAAGCTTTAATACTGTAGAATAAAGTTGGCCGGTTAAGGCTTACAATTTGATCACTTCTGATGATCTGCCCTATTAGGAGCAATAAGGATTGCTAAATCCACCCTGTTAAAGGATTTACAAAACATACAATGAAGTATGCACTCGGTAAAGAGATTTTACAAAAGACTGTTAAGTCTACCCGGTTAAAGGATTTAGTACCGATTCACCTATTAGGATGAAACAGTAGATCTCTTGCTTTGCAACTAGATTGCTGATAGAGATTCACTGATGTACTGATCACCTTCTGTGATGAATTTGTCTTTGCTATTCCTTATACTGCTGAAGCCCTTTGTAATTCGCTTATCTCTACCTTTCTTCCTTTTTCACATATATGCTTCTTTCATGCTTCATGACATTTTTACAACATTGTTTATATACAAGTCTTAAACAATTAATTACAATTACAATTACAAAGTCGGCTTGACAAATAAACATAAGTGCTACTAAGTCAGCCCAAGTATGGTTACACGGTTCCTGCAAACTGACTCGGTGACTTTTTGATACTCGGCATCCACTGCATTACTCGGCATCATCATGCACTCGGTAGAAGTGAAGGCACGATTCATACTGATCACTCGGTAGATTTTGAACTCGGTAAATACTGGTGACTCGGTAGACATGATGTTACTCGGTTTACACTATCCTGCTCGGTTCGTACTAACTTGCTCGGTTTGCACTGTCTACTCGGTTTGCACCTAGAATGCAAATAAGTGTTGTCACTAGTGGCAATTCTGCTTAATGCCAACAATCTCCCCCTTTGGCATTAGTGACAAAAACACTTATTGGCCAAAACTTATATACACGAATCATGCTGAGTTTTATTTTGATTTTTCAAAATTTGTCTTTGTTATAGGGCTTTATACATTGTCTCCCCCTTTCAATGTGCTAACTGTTTCTTATACAAATCTTCTTCTATACATATCTCTCCTTCTATACATATCTCCCCCTTTTTGACGATAATGCCAAAGGTGCATATACAAGTTATTTACAGAGAGAATCCAAAATTTGATAGAAAATCAGAATGTACCTTCATTATTAGTGCCAGGGTTTTGTCCCAACTTTCTTGCAGAATCTTACATGTTTGGATTGCAATTTGGACTTCTGCAGAGAGTTCAATCATGTGATCTGCTATAGAGAACTGATTGTCATGAATCAATGTTTTGGAATGTTCAATGTGCTTATTCATTGTATTCATGATGGGAAGGATCATGTGTTGGGTGTCTAGCAGTGTGGACCGGATTCTTGTGTCTTCTTTTAGTAGATCAGACTACATATTTGATAGGTGTGAGATTTTCATGTGATGAGTAGAGCTTGAACTTGGTTCAAGTTGTAGCTTCTATATGCTAATCTTCATATCCTCATCCATTTTATTCATTTTATCCTTAACATCCTTTGTGAACTCGGCAATATTGCACAATCTAGCCAAAAGAGAGGTAGCATTTGAATAGATAGATTCAATGTTTGACAAAACTGAAGACAATTCTACTTGGTTAATAGCTATGTGCTGGGCAATGTGCTCAAGTACTTTATTGTTGAATCTCTTCTCGACTCTTTCAACTAACTTTTCTGTCCCAGATGAATCCTCATTGTATTTATTGACTGCTTCTGCTAATTGTAGCAAAACATGTTGGGAGGAGTCTACTTTTATACCTAATGCATCAGATAAAATGTCCTTAGCATCCTTGATGATTTGATATTCCTTGTCTCTCTCCTCTTTAAGCTTCTTTTGTTTTGCTTTCCTTTGGAGGATCTCACCTATATTTTGCATTTGGTCCGCTGATAGATTTGCAAAATCTAATGTAGGAATCTCTATCTCTTCATCTAGGTCTATATCCTCTACTACATTCTTACCCAAAAATTTTATACTCGGTAGAGCCTTAGGCTTATCTGTACTTAATGCCTTGGTAGTAGTGACAGTAGATAAAGTATGGCTGGCTATAGAGACTGGTATACTTTCTACTGGAGAACTTAAAATATTTACACTTGAAGATTCAAAAATTGGAAAACTTACTGTTGGAAAACTTGATGATGCGGGAGACTACAACTCGGTAGAAGAAATGGTAGTTGCTTCTGTTGTTGCTAAAGATGATTGGACAAATGTGGAAGTTGTCACAACCATGCTTGAAGGTGTCTCCGGGCTGGATGTAGAAACTTTTACTAGAGAGGTAGGAAGGGATGCAATGACTTCTGCTACTATCCTCACAGTATCATCTACCTCAGTGTCTTCTTCTTGTTCATCACTGTCATCTTCAATATATTTTATTATGACTGTTTCAATACTCAGTTGATGAAGGTGGTATATGTTCTTCCATGTGGCATTTGCAGCCTTCACAACCGATTCAATATTGTTGATCAAAATCAAACAAGTATTGAACTTCAATGTCATCTTACTTTCATTTTCTTTTAATGCCTTCTTTACTTCATCATTTTTCAAGCTCGGCATCAACTGTCTCAGGGTTTGATCAAATATGTCTATCACAGTTTGCTTTGCATTGCTCCATCTCATTTTTATTGGATTTAATAGAACTACTGGAACCTATGGGGCTATTTCTTTAGGAGAGTATTTCCACTGTCCCATCTTTTCAATAACAGCATCTTGTATTTCCTTCTATTTTGTTTCCGATCTGGTTTCATATTTTAAGGATTTTATGTTACTTACTCTAGATCCTGATCCGTCTCTAAAGAGTTTGAGCTTTTCTTGAAGGTTTAGAGGAGGCCTTTTGAATACTATGTCTTTATCTGCCTTGTCTGCCTTGCCTCTTGCATTTCTCCTTGTAAATACAGTAGTAGGAGGCTTAGGTGCCTTAGTGATGAATACCTTTCCTTTCTTCTTTGCAGGTTCTGGTTCCTCTATTTTCTCATCCTTTTCCTCTTCTTCTTCATCTTTTTCTTCTTTGTCCTTGGTTATCATTTTCATTTTGGCTATCCTCTTCTTTCCTTTGTTTACCACCTATGGAAGCTTTATGCTTAGTTCAATTCTCACCTTAGCTTCATCATATGTTCCAAAATATGGAGCTTTGGGATTGACAGGCTGATTAAGAAGAGCTTCAATGATATTCTTGGTTTCATCAATATTTACCTCATAAGGAAGAGGTTTTACATATACAGTCCTCGGTTTAACTGCTTGAATATATACATTATCACAATCCACCATAAAACAAATGTCATCTTTGTAATCTTCCACCAACTTCTGTGGAATCCAGAATCTTTCATTCATTTTCTCTTTGAAAGACTCAAAATAATTATCCATGATGCTTTCAAAATTTTCACCTATTTCTGAGATGTATTCATTTATTTCATAGAGGACTGGCACATCTTTTCTCCATACAACTTTTCCTTTAGAAGGGAAGAATTTCTGAACATAGAAGAATAAACAGACCAATAAGGATCCAAACTTACATGGATTGTTTTTGGAAGTTTTAATGCTTTCCATATTTTTGTTAAACTGCTTTAACAATAAGTCTGCTAGGTCAAACGTTAAGTTATTCTTGACCACTTTGTATGCTAGGTCGATAGCTTCACAGGAGACACTATTCTGTCGACTAGAACTGTAAATCTTATGGGCAATAATGTGTGTACCAAACTTTAGTTCAGCATCGGTGATGCTGCTAACTTTCATGCCTCTACCATCCCACTCGGCTAGGGTTTTCTTCTCTAGTTCCGTCCGACCTAGGGTTTTGGTAGTTTTTGCTTTGTTTAACATGGGAAGACCGGTGATTTGATGAATCAACTTCTTTGTGATCTCTATAGGTTGCTCAAGCCAAATCTTGCCATCATGTACCTGGCTGAGAATGTATCTAACCCATTTATCTCAAAAGTTTTGAGGTAGATGTGCAATGTGAACTAAACCTTTATCTTCCAGATGTTTGTGCTCAGGTTTCAGAATACCATCCACACACAGTTCCTCACGCACAATATCTAGTTCTAGGTTCCCCATTTCGTGAATTGAACAGTTGAAATGATTGCGGATATTGTTAATAAGTAGTACCTTAGGAGGAATCTGAGATTGAGCTCCGTTCGCATCTAGGGCTGCTGCAATTGCGGGCACGATCTTGAAATCTGGTGCTTTCCATTCTCCTTGGACTAACATATCAGATCCTTTCTTCGCTGAAGTGCTGGATGATGCCATGGTAGCTCATAGAAAATTCCTTTCGCAAAAGTATTGAATCGCTGGGTTGCTCTTGAAATTTTCTGCTCTCAAAGTGCTAAAGGTTCACGGTGAAGAATGAGTTCGATTACTTGCTTTTTGTTTACAACTCTGTCATTAATGCTCAGTACAAATTAGGGTATGAATTCTGACAGACTATCACCCACTAAGAATTAATTGCTCGGTAAAGACTTCACAACTCCGTGAACTTGAGAATTCATATTGCTCCGACCTCGCTCGGTAAAGACGGGTATCGACCTTGCTCGGTAAAGACTGATACCGACCTCCCTGTGATCTTACTGCATCTTGTATGCTGATTTAGATCTTTCTTTTAATTCGGTTCTGGAACTACTTGAGATTGGTCTATGAGAATACAGTTCCAGTGCTTTCTTGGAAATTTAGTTTGAGTCGGTAGAGCCATCCATTTTATTACTTGGATTGGATTGCTCGGTAGCTTTAGGAATCCATTTTTGTCTCACCTATTTCCTGACCTTAGTTGCTTCATTCTTCTTTCCATCTTCAACTTCACTAGCATTCATGTAGTTTCTGGCTATGTGACCGAGTTTAGTGCATTTGAAGCATCTTACGGTAGTATCTCTTTTCCTTAGACGATGTTTTATGCAATTCATGCCAATGTGTCCATATTCTCCATAGTAATGACATCTACACCAGGTGTTCTAGTCCCATCCAAACATTGCTTTCATAATTTGTTCTGCTGGATTAAATGTCTTGGATCTGCACTCGGATGCCTTGTGACCTTGTTTGTTGCACTTGTGACAATTAGCTCTGAATCTAGGTTTTTCCCTGCATTCATTTGCTTTGTGACCAGGTTGATTGCAGCTGTAACATTTTCCATTGAATTTTGCTTTTTCATTGTTCCAACATTTATTTGAAGTATGTCCTATTTTACCACAATGATTGCAAGTAGGTTTTTGATTTCTTTGAGTACCTTGCTTAGAAGATTCGCCTTCTCCTTTGTATCCAAGTCCTGCTTTTCCTTTTTGCCTATGAAGATTTCACTCATACAGCTGATTCAAGTCTTCTTGACTTTTCAGCATTCCTTCATTGATTTATTTTTCAGCGTTTAGGTCATCCACCAATCTTAGATTGATTTCCTTTTCAGCTCTTAGTTCTTCTCTTGTGCTTTCTATTTCTGATCTTAGATTCAAAATTTCCTCATTTGTATGAGAGATCTGATCAATTAGGTTTTCTAGCTGAAGGGTTTTATTTTGGACTTCAATGTTCCTTCCATCTAATTCATCTTTCAACTTGTTTCTTTGTTCCAAGATCTCACAGAATCTTGTAGAGTGTAGCTCTTGTTCTCTTTTCAATTTTCTCACTTCTTCCTGCAGAGACCCATTCTTTTCTAGGAGTTCTTTGACAGCATTGTTTGCTTCATCTGAGTTATTTGAGGGAAAAAGATCTTCAATCTTTTCTTCAATGTAATTCTGATCATTCATCTGATTTGCAAGTTCCTTCCTTCTTCTTAGGGATTGGGAAAGATGTTCTTTTACTTCTTTGAGTTTAGCTATGGCCATTTCCAGATCTAGCTTTTCATTTTCAATCACCTTGTTCAATTTGAATACCTCCATTTTCCTGGATCTTTGCTCAAGCTAGTTAAGCTTTATCTCGAGAACCAATGCCACTTTGATACCAATTATTGGAAATATTCAGGAAGTAACCGAGTTACTGAGAGGGGAGGGGTGAATCAGTAACTCCAAATTTTCTTTCAATTACAGATGTATTAACATGTAATTTACTTTAACCTTTGCATACAGAAAGCATGAAACTTAAGAGCATTCACAATAATGACACATAGATTTGGTTACCCAGAAACCTTCCAAAAGAAAGTAAAACTGGGGTAGGGATGAAACCCACAAAGCTTTAATACTACAGAATAAAGTTGGCCGGTTAAGGCTTACAATTTGATCACTTCTGATGATCTGCCCTATTAGGAGCAATAAGGATTGCTAAATCCACCCTGTTAAAGGATTTACAAAACATACAATGAAGTATGCACTCGGTAAAGAGATTTTACAAAAGACTGTTAAGTCTACCCAGTTAAAGGATTTAGTACTGATTCACCTGTTAGGATGAAACAGTAGATCTCTTGCTTTGCAACTGGATTGCTGATAGAGATTCGCTGATGTACTGATCACCTTCTATGATGAATTTGTCTTTGCTATTCCTTATACTGCTGAAGCCCTTTGTAATTCGCTTATCTCTACCTTTCTTCCTTTTTCACATATATTCTTCTTTCATGCTTCATGACATTTTTACAACATCGTTTATATACAAGTCTTAAACAATTAATTACAATTACAATTACAAAGTCCGCTTGACAAATAAACATAAGTGCTACTAAGTCAGCCCAAGTATGGTTACACGATTCCTGCAAACTGACTCGGTGACTTTCTGATACTCGGCGTCCACTGCATTACTCGGCATCGTCATACACTCGGTAGAAGTGAAGGCATGGTTCATACTGATCACTCAGTAGATTTTGAACTCGGTAAATACTGGTGACTCGGTAGACATGATGTTACTCAGTTTACACTGTCCTGCTCGGTTCGTACTAACTTGCTCGGTTTGCACTATCTGCTCGGTTTGCACTGTCTGCTTGGTTTGCACTGTCTTCTCACTTTGCACTGTCTGCTCGATTTGCATTGTCTGCTCAGTTTGCACTGTCTGCTCGGTTTGCACCCAGAATGCAAATAAGTGTTGTCACTAGTGGCAATTCTACTTAATGCCAACAAGTTTGTCATTGTGTACCTAGATGATATTTTGATCTTTAGTAAGACATTGGAAGAGCATATGATGCATATTCGTATGATGTTTGAGAAGATGAGAGATGACAAATTGTTGATTAATTTGAAGAAGTGCAGTTTTGTGAAGAAAGAGTTAGTGTATTTGGGATTTGTAGTTTCAACAGAAGGTCTAAAAATGGACCCAGAGAAGGTACAGGCTATCCTTGAATGGCCTACTCCAAGGAGTACTACCGAGGTAAGATCTTTTCATGGTCTAGCTAGTTTTTATAGAAAGTTTATCAAAAATTTTAGCAATATTTGTGGTCCCTTGACTGAAACAATGAGAGGGGATAGAAAAGAGTTTAAGTGGACTAATGGGGTAGAAAAGAGTTTTCAATTGTTGAAACAAAAATTTACAGAGCAACCTATTTTAGCACTTCTAGATTTTAATAAGGTGTTTCAAGTAGACTGTGATGCTAGTGGTACTACAATAGGAGCTGTTATGAGCCAAGAAGGTAAACCTATTGCTTATTTTAGTGAGAAGTTAAATGATGCCAAGAGAAAATATTCTATTTATGATCAAAAATTTTATGCTATAGTTCAAGAATTGAAGAAGTGGAGACACTATCTACTTCCTAAGGAGTTTGTTTTGTATACTAATCATCAAGCTTTGCAATATTTGAATAGTCAAGGAAAGTTGAATCAAAGGCATTTGAAATGGGTTGAGTTTTTGCAGGGTTATACATTTGTTTTGAAACATAGAAGCGAAAATTCTAATAGGGTTGTAGATGCGCTTAGCAGAAGGCAACTATTGTTGATAGAGATGTAGATTGAGGTGGTTGGGTTCAAGGAACTCAAGAATTTGTATCCAGAGGATCCTGATTTTGGTGAAGCTTGGAAAGCTTGTAAAGAACCTGTTACTCTAGACAGGATGAAATGGCTGGATTTTATCATCTAGGATGGTATGCTATTCAGAGGGAGTCAATTGTGCATTCCACAAAGTTCTATGAGGGAGAATCTCATCAAGAAGAAGCATAGCAGAGGATTGGCTGGACAGTTTGGTCGAGATAAAACCCTTGCTTTGGTTAGTGAAAATTATTATTGGCCACAGTTGTAGCAAGATGTCAAGAAGTTTGTACAGAGTTGCAGAGTATATTAGATGGCAAAAGGAGTGAAGCAGAATACAAGGTTGTATCAGCCATTACCTATACTAGAGAAGCCTTGGGAGGATATCTGTATGGACTTTGTTCTTGGCTTACCAAGGACACATTGGGGACATGATTCAATTTTTGTAGTAGTTGATAGATTTTTGAAGATGACACATTTCATTCCCTACAAGAAGACTAATGATGTTGTTCATATAGCAAAATTGTTTTTCAGAGAAGTAGTGAGACTACATGGTTTGCCAAAGACCATAGTTTCAGATAGAGACACTAAGCTCATTGGATATTTTTGGCGTACATTGTGGAAGAAGTTGAAGATAGATTTGAAGTTTAGTTTATCACATCATCCACAAACTGATGGACAGACAGAGGTGGTGAATAGAGGTTTGGGAAATTTGCTGAGATGTTTGGTTGGAGATAAGCCAACAAGATGGGATTTGATTTTACCACAGGTAGAATTTGCATATAATAATTCTGTCAATAGGAGCACTGGTAAATCATCATTCCAAATTGTACATGGGAGTAGTCCCAGAAATGCATCTGAGTTGAGAAAGAGAGATAAAGGAGAAATAAGTAGTGTTGAAGCTGAGGATTTTGCAAAACATTTGAAGAACATCCATGAGGAGGTGAGGAAGCATATTACCAAGATGAATGCACAGTATAAGGATAAGGTAGATGAGAAAAAGAGGCATAAGGAATTTCAGGTTGGGGATGAAGTCATGGTTCATTTGTGAAAGGAGTGATTTCTGGTTGGTACATATAACAAGTTGAAAATGAAGAAGTTTGGGCCATGTAAGATACTAAAGTAGCATGATTCAAGAAATGCATATGAGGTAGAATTGCCTACTGAGCTGAATATTTCACCAGTGTTTAACATTTTAGATTTGATAGAGTATCATGAAGGAGGTGTTGAAGATGAGGTTACAGTAGCACAATGGATTATTCTAGCAACTAGTTCAAATATCAAGGAGATTGAAGACATATTGGATAGTCATGTTGGCAGAAGCACAAGGAACATGACATATGAAGAGTATTTGGTCAAATGGAAGGGATGACCTATTGAAGATTCATCATGGCTAACAAAGGAGGAGGTTAACCATCTTGGTTTTCCTCTGCACACCTGAGTCGTGACATGGTCACTTCTCAAATTACCCCAGGTGTCTGATGCAGGAGCATCCTAGGTGTAAAAGCAATCTTGCATCACCCAAAAATATTTCTATTTTTGTATTCAATAAGGGCTATCTTGTGTAGAGCTGCTATTTATGGAAACTTGCTATTTTTAGTAAGTTGGTCTTATGATCTTGGAATGTTCTGATTTTACATGTGGAGGTTCATCTCAATCATATTAGCCTACCAGCAAAGTTTCATGGCTAGATCAGGTCTAGTTTTAAAGATATTGAAGATTTTTGGTATTGGTAGTAGGGTACAAAAACTTTGAACTCAATTTTGAAGGCTTTAGAGGCCTCGGATGAGGTCAAAAATTTGGGTGATGGGCGCTTGCACCAGTTAAGCCTGTAGAGCACTTCGTGGCATTTCTGAAATGGGGTTATAATAGTCAGTTGGGTCAACTCGTGATGACTTATGGTCTCCAAAAGTCGGGCCAGCTGAAATGGCAGAAAATAATTTTCCTTCAAAATTTATGTTCGGGTTTCAAAAAAATAAAATAATTCTAAGTTTGGTCAGCCCTTAGGGCTAAATTTTTGGAACCTTCTCGGGCGGTGGAAAATGCCTATATAAAGAAGGCCCATAGTGTTGTCTAGGGTAGTTCTAGGTATTAATTCGAGGCTTTGTCCTATAGAATATTGTAAGGGAATGCCCATGTGGCTTTGCATATTGTAATTCTGAAAGTTTTTAATTCCACATTTGTGGAGATACTAAGAAGCCAATTTGCTGTTCTTGCATATTGTTGTTGTTGTTTCTCTATTTCTGTTATGTGTTTGTGGTATTAAGGGGAGCACCCTTCATCAGTGTTTATGCTTTATGTTTAGGTATACTTAATTGGATAAAGAATTGAAACTTGTAGATAAGTGATTCACACCCCCCCCCCTCCCTCTCATTTATCTCTTGGGACTATTCCTAACACATAATAGATTAAGAGAAAAAAGTTGGTTCCACTCATCTTCAAAAGTGTATGTGTGCTGTGGAAAGAACCTTCATAGGGTTAGTATTATAGATAAATGAAAATAATAACTAAATTACCACATAGAGTAAGCTATTTAAGCAAATATATGAGGATCAAGCACTCTATGGACCTCTATTTAGATTTGCTAATGCAAAGCTCTTAGCAAGCCTCCATTAGTGATAGCTCTAAAATGAAAATTAAATGATATGAAAACTAAGAATTCAATTCCAAAATGAATTAATCCTTAATTAGTACTAAATTTTCCTTTCTATCTCAAAAATGCAAGAGGTTTGATGCCATTCTAAGATTTGTGGATGATAATTGCTTGAATTATGCCTTGCTTATATAGATTTTGGCAAGGGTAGGAGGTATAGTTGGTTTGATCATAGTTGAGTTGAGGTTAAGTCCTTGGTTCCACCTTTGGAGACAATTTAAATGGATTGTCTTCAAAGCTTGGGACAAAGAGACAAAATGGGTGGACAAGATGCTCTCACCTTAATTTGTGATGAAGATTCATTGTGAGCTTGATCCATGTGAGCTTGATCCTTAAATCCTATTGGTCGAGGCTTTTTCCTCCCATGTGGTGTTGACTAAAAATAGGGATTTTATTAGTTTAATTTATTTAATTTGTTCAACCATGTGTACCCCATAAATGGGTTGATTTGATTTAAATCAAACTATATAATTATTTAGATTAATTACACAATTCAATGATTCAACTTGATTTATTGAATTTGAATTGATTTGATGGATTTTGATTTTCAATTAAATTTGGATTAGTGCTTGATTGCAATTTTGGTTTGATTTTAGCTTGATTTGATTTTATTTCTTTGATTTTGCATTGGTTTGTCACTTGATTTAGTCTTGTCCATTTTTAGGTGATTACAAATACCCTTTTTTGAATCGATGTGCAAAGTGTATTGGTTCAAAGAATGTCCTAATCATTTTGATGTGAATTCCTGATTAGATTGATGCTCAATTTTATGTTTGATAGAAGATCTAGATCTCAATGATAAAATTGATGCAGTTCTGATTGATTTGAAGTCCTTGATGGTCATTTTGAAGATTAGTTACTAATATGATGCATGATTTGATTAGATTTGATGTTTGATGCCCCGCTTGATTGATAAGATAATATTTTTTTGATGAAAGATTAAACTCTTATTTGAATTTATGCTCATGATTTGATGATTACGATGTCAATTTTGATTGTCCAACTATATGCCCCCTTGGAAATGAAATGGAATTTGATCCTGGTAAAATATGTTGCAGTTTTGATTAATTAGAGTGGAAAAATAGTTCATTATGAGCAAATTTTTATTTGATTTCTGATAATGTATTTTCAATGCTGTGATGAAATATGCCCCTGATTTGGCATAATAGGTGTTTAAATTGGCTTCGTGGTCATTTTCTACTAAACTGCACTACTTTTAGGTCAAAATGGGATATATAAAGGGGTAAAAGGTCATTTTACTATTTATTTTTACCTTCTCTTTTGACTTTTTACTCTGACCCCCTTTTGAGCTTTCTATGATGGTGCTCCTGATCGATCTAGATAGCAGGTCTAAGCACAATTCAAAAAGATCTAGATATAGTGTGCATCTATTATTCAGAAGGTTGTAGCCTTTGCCCCTTTGAGCAGTGTACTCTTAGATAGTGCATCCTCTCCCCTAATAGGGACTATTATAAAAGACTCCTAACAGGGTCCAACCCTTGACCAGGTCTACTATACTAAATATATTGTAAAGAAACTCCTAACAGGGTTAAGGATCATCTAACAAGGATCATAATACACTAGCACTGAATATTAGTGGGTGTCAATTCCCACCGGGGTTTTTAGCTATTTGGGTTTCCCCATAACCCAAATAGTGGTGTTGTGTTCAAGTGTTCTTTCATTATGTTTATGCTTTATGTTTCAGTATACCTAATTGGATAAAGAATTGAAACTTGTAGATAACTCATTCACCCCCCCTCTCAGTTATCTCTTAGGACTATTCCTAACACATAATAGATTAAGAGAAGAAAGGAGATTCCACTCATCTTAAAAAATGTGTGTGTGTGCTATGGAAAGAACCTTCATAGGGTTAGTATTACAAATAAATGAAAATAATAACTAAATTACCACATAGAGTAAGCTATTTAAGCAAATAAATGATGATTAAGCACTCGGTGGACCTCTATTTAGATTTGCTAATGCAAAGATCTCAGCAAGCCTCCATTAGTGTAGCTCTAAAATGAGAATTAAATGATATGAAAACTAAGAATTCAATTCCAAAATGAATTAAGCCTTAATTAGTACTAAATTTTTCTTTCTAGCTCAAAAATTCAAGAGGTTTGATGCTATTCTAAGATTTGTGGATGATAATTGCTTGAATTATGTCTTGCATATATGGATTTTGGCAAGGGTAGGAGGTATAGTTGATTTGATCATAGTTGAGTTGAGATTAAGTCCTTGCTTCCACCTTTGGAGACAATTTAAATGTATTGTCTTCAAAGCTTGGGACAAAGAGAAAAAATGGGTGGACAAGATTCTCTCACCTTAATTTGTGATGAAGATTCATTGTGAGCTTGATCCATGTGAGCTTGATCCTTAAATCCTATTGGTCGAGGCTTTTTCCTCCCATGTGGTGTTGGCTGAAAATAGGGATTTAGTTAATTGAATTTATTTAATTTGTTCAGCCATGTGTACCCCATAAATGGTTTGATTTGATTTTAATCAAACTATATAATTAATTAGATTAATTACACAATTTAATGATTTAACTTGATTTATTGAATTTAAATTGATTTGATGGCTTTTGATTTTCAATTAAATTTGGATTAGTGGTTGATTGCAATTTTGGTTTGATTTTAGCTTGATTTTATTTTATTTCTTTGATTTTGCCTTGGTTTGTCACTTGATTTAGTCATGTCCATTTTTAGGTGATTACAAATACCCTTCTTTGAATCGATGTGCAAAGTGTGTTGGTTCAAAGAATGTCCTAATCATTTTGATGTGAATTACTAATTAGATTGATGCTCGATTTGATGTTTGATAGAAGATCTACATCTCGACGAAAAAATTGATGCAGTTCTAATTGATTTGAAGTCCTTGATGGTCAATTTTGATTGTTCGACTATATGCCCCCTTGGAAATGAAATGAAATTTGATCATGGTGAAATATGTTGCAGTTTTGATTAATTAGTGTGGAAAAATAGTTCATTATGAAAAAATTTCTATTTGATTTTTAATAATGTATTTTCAATGTTGTGATGACAAATGCCCCTGATTTGGCATAATAGGTGTTTAAATTGGTTTCCTGGTGATTTTTTGCTAAACAACACTTCTTTTAGGTCAAAATGGGATATATAAAGGGGTAAAAGATCTTTTTACTATTTATTTTGATCTTCTCTTTTGAATTTTTACTTTTACCTCCTTTTGAGCTTTTTGCGATGGTGCTTCTAATCCGAGAGTATAGGTTGAAGTGAGGCCGCCGATATCTGTGTCCACCTAGCTATGAACCTTTGGTATGTAACCCGACAACCTTTTTTGTCTAATTTTTTTATTTAAATTTGAAAATTTTGGATTTTCCTAGGAAAAACTATATTTTTCTCCTTTTTAAAATGAAATAGCATGTATAATGATTTTAATAGTGTGTACACCCATTGTACTACACATCCATTATTTTTCGCAACACGTATAAATTTTTCAATAGCACTTACAAATGCTAGATTTAGGGCATGTTTCACATCCACCCTTTTCTACAATGCTTACACTTTTGTTTGTGCTTTTAAGAGTGCATACATCATTTTTCTACAACGTATACTAAATCATGTAGCACGTACACTTTTTTGTAGCACATTTAATTAGTGTCAATGCATGTTTGATATTTTATGATGTGCATTTTATTTTCAGTTCTTTTAAGCAATGAAATAGTGTGTATGTCATGTTTGGTCAAATTGGTGAGCCTCTGAGTCAGTGTTCCATTCAATCTGATGTCGTCAAGTTATTAATCAGCTTAGATTTTTGAGTTCTACTTTTAGCAAGTCGTGTAATGTCAGTTCAAGTCATTTTGATATTGATTGTTTGATGGTCAATCTTGATTTAGATGGTGTATGATGATAAATTTTATGTCCTATCTGAGTAAAATCAAGAAAATTGATTATGGTTTGGTTAGGATTGATTGTTTGATTGACTTAAGATTATCTCATATGTAATGATTTTGATATCTAATGTGTTTAAAATTTCTTTTGTAGGTTCAATTTCGGAAGCTAGGTGTCTGAGGCCTATATCCATTGTCATTTGACATGATTTATGACTTGAGAAGAGTTGGGTACTAAGTCATAGGCTGATGTGGGTTATGTTTCCTAATCTCTCTCCCTCAATTCTATGTGAATCGAGGTCTACTTACCACTATGGTAGAGTTCTGGCAATCTGACCATAATAATTTTCACTTGCTGATGGGAGAGATCACTATCACTTTCGAGGATATATATCAGCTATTGTAGATCCCTACTCACAGGGAGATCATTTACTATAATTAGGTATATGATGGTGTAGTTTGCAGATGTTTATTTTTTGATCTGACTATTGGATACGATAGCATCTAGTGGGCTCAGTTACCTACATCTCTACATTACCAATAATTCTTGGTACTCTTGTTGGTGGTTTCCTGGTTCCTGATTGTCAGGGACATGGTTTTGCCATTGGTTAATGCCAGATTCTCAATGATTTGATTTCACATCCTTGTAGGTTCGATTGGCACTCCTATGTATTGACTTAGCTCTATCATGATCTACATGTTGTCATTTATCATCGCAGTGCTACTCTCACTTTTGGAGTAGTCTTATTATAATTGTGGACCTGGGAGCATATTCCCATTACGCATCCTATCTCTATTTTTCATCAAGATGCAAGTTGGCCTTTCACCTAGATTTACAAGGGTATGGTTGTGTAGGCCCACTTGGGCAAGTTAGATTATTGTTTCCATATCATTGATGATATTGATCAAGTGGTCTAGCAACCTTACATCAGTTGTGAGCCATGGCTAGAGGATGCAACTGAGCTACCATACATGTGCATGTCGTGGTGGATGATAGGGCAGATGCCCTTGATTATTGAGAAGTTTTGTTTCTAGCAAGTTCTACAATAGTATGGATAGATTTAGGGGATTCCATAGGGGTTATACCCCTATGCTCATGTATAGGTAGAAAGGTCCCTTTGGGTCCCTTAGATTGATTGCAAGATAGATTGAGATAGCTTACTAGAGTTGCTCCATCATGCGTGGGATATGAGACACCATATTATTGACACTGACATGACCAACGATTTTGCGAGTGGTTCATTCAAAACCCTTTTCCAAAATTCATAGATCCAACCGAGCTAGTGCCTGGGATCAAGGAGCTAGATGATGATGGTGGAGATGGTAGTGGTGGTGGGAGATGGGGTCATCAAGGAGGATGGGGGCAATAGGCTAGATGAGGAGGTAAGGCTATTATACCTATTATTTCTGTCCCCACTACTGTCAGAGGTAGAGTATTGATGAGGGTTGGATGGGTGAGAGTGAGGGCTGGTCCTTTCAGAGAACTCCATCAGGTTGGGGCTGAAAAAATGGCTAGATGGGGCCAATATAGAGTATGATTTTTTAGGTAGGTGGGTGTATAGGTTTTGGATGATGTGGATGCACATGTAACATAGATCTTGCTTGATCAGGCATAGGGACCTCTGGCACCTCCTCCTCCATAGGGTCCTATTCCTTTATAAATTTCATCTTCTTCATCTCTTCCATCTTCTTTTGTTCTTCCATCTTCTTCCATTCCATCTTCTTCCATGGCTCCACCACAAGCTCCACCTACTCAGGCTCCTCCTATAGAGGCTTCAACATTAACTACTGATGTTCAGGTTTTACAATCTGATGTTTCAGAGATTTGGTGGTAGGTCATCTAGTTGGGTAGTATGATGTAGGAATTCATGGCTATTATGAGTCATTACGGGGTATAGGTGAGCTCGAGTTGAGGTCCAGACATAGGTCCTGGTCCTGATGGTGCTGATGGTTCTCGCAGTTGATGTTTATATGACTAAGCCATTCTTTTGTATATAATGATGATTATTTTTTATATCGAGACATTGGACTCATATTATTTTATCAGCTGATGTTTATTTTTGATCGATACTTGTTATGTTTGATAGAATTTGATTCACATATATTCTATGGGTATGTGCATGATCATGGTATGCCAAAATGTGGAGATGTGAAGAAGTCTTGATTGATAGAATCTTTGCAAAACAACTATAACTTGTAAACAATATTACATTTTTGAAATATGAAATATACATCACATTCTATGCTTCCCCTAGTATAATAATAATAAATAATTCTTTCAATTTGATGAAGTTTAGACTAAGTTAAGGTGGTCAGAACTGAGATTTTTTATATTCAAAAAAATTTGTAGCAGAAAAATCATAATTAATTATTTACTTGGAAAAAAATATTAAAAAATATACCTCACATCTGGACATGAGTCTAATACTTTTATCTAGAATCTTATAAAAGATATTATCATTTGATTTTGTTTAAGGTGGTCAGACATACATCTACTTGTTATCTTTATAGTCCTTATTGATACACTTATTCAAAAATAGCTATAACTTTCAAACTATACAACATTTTTGAAATCCAAAACATGTGTCATGTTGTATGATTTTCCTACTACAAAAGAAAAATAATATTTTTTTTCAATTTGATAAAGTTTAGACTAAGTTAACATGGTCAGACATGAGAGTTTTTGTATTCTATAAAAGTTGTAGAAGAAAAATCATAATAAATTATTTACTTTGAAATAAATTACAAAATAATATGTGTCACATCCCGACATGAGTCTACTACTTATATCTAAAATATTCTTTAAAAAATTATCATTTGATTGTGTTTAAGGTGGTTAGACATACACCTACTTATTTTTTCATGAAATTTTTGTACTACTACATTGAAATTTGAAATTTTAAACTTATAGAATAATTTAATTTAAAAAGGCCTAGTATCTTAGAAACTAAATTAAATTTTCTACAGATTCTCTTGTTACATATTTTTGAAATAATATTTATAACTAGTGTAATTTTTTATATCAACTTGCCTAAACCTAAATTTTTGAATTTTCATTGCCACTTAAGGGCCTAGTATTGCATACCATGATCCTGCACATACCCCTATTGGACTTTGATTTGTACCATGGACTCTGATATTCATTGATAGATTTACTTTATATGATGTCATTATGTGTTGGACTTCTTTATCTGGTGCTTTATATGATATGCAGATCTACATGATTCTATCTTTATATACTTTGTTTGTATCTTTTTAAATTCAGTTTATGATATGAGTGCACATGTTTATTTATGAGAATGTCTTATATATGACATAGATTAGATGGATGCATGTAATACATGGTTTAATTTTTAGTGATGTATGATGATGTTATTTAATGGTTTAATGATTAATGCCATGTGATGATGTTTTATGGATGCATTTATATGACGTTATGGATAATGCAATGTAATGTGATGGATGCAAATGAGATGTAAATTCAATGGATGCACTTATATGATGTATGGATTTTGATGTTTTAATCATTAATGATGAATTTAATATATAAATGATATAAATGATATGATGATCTAAATGAAAATGCAATGATCTAATACACTTTTTTTTTAATGTAATTCAATTTTTAAATGTGATGAGCTTTGATGAATGCGCCTATGTGAAAAATGCATGTACTAGAGAGATAACTTTAAATGCAATGTGTTAGAATGAATTTAATGCAATGTAATTGATAATGTTCTAATGATGTATTTTGAAATGATGTCATTAATGAAACTAAATGATGAGAACTAAAAATGAATGCAAACTAATGCAGTGCAATATTAATTTAACTTAATGATATGATGAATGATAATGCCTAAATGTATTTAATCTATGATGGATGCATCTAGCTATCAATATTCACAAAATTAGGAGCTTATTTTCATCATTGAGTAGTTTTGAAACTTGAAATTAGTAGAACCATTTATAGTTCAACCATGATGATATGAATACCTTTTTTCCCCTTTCACGTTGCTTTCCCAACCTTGGTACAACTATCACTGATGGAAATCAATCATGAGAGTATGAATACCGATTTCTTTGGATTCCATGGATATTGAACATCAAAATATCCATGGTATCTTGTTGCGTAAACAAACAAAAATATCAGTTTTGTCACATGTACATGTCCTTGATGATTCTTTGATGATCATGTCCTTATCCAAATAATACTTACTTTAAAACCTTGACCTTAAGACACTCATTCAGAAACCAATAAAATATCATGCTTTCATCATAGCTTGTCTAGTTTAAAAAATTTCATCGATTTCCTAGAAAGACGTGACTTCACCAATCAAATAATCACTTAGAAAAAAAATTGCACTATTTTTCAAATCAAATTTTCAGGTATAGTTCCATCCATTTCAAACTTTTAATGCTAATAAAGTTGATGTCTTTGTGAGATCTTGAATCAATAGTTTGTGTTTGATTGATGTTAGGATTAGGATTTGGATTTTATCGTATAAGTATTTCACCTATGTTTTGATGAATTGGTTTGATGTCAGAATGATGTTTTCTTTGATGAATCCTTTCTCTTGGGAATAGATTTTTACCCCCTGCTGGATGATATAATGTTTGTTGGATTTTAGACATTTTTCGGACCTAGGATGAGAGCTTTAGGTATTTGCAAATACAATTGTGGGGTTTTATTATGAAATATAGACAAATGTTGGTGAATGCAATATTTACAAGGATAAAAACTAGGTATGAGACTGACTTGGACTTTCAATGGCCCCTATTTACCATGTTTTTACCGATTGAATGGATTTTCTCTTTTTCTATTTTTAAGGTTTTTTTCCTTTTTTGCTACCAAGGTGCCTATTTGCTAGGTTTTCACCAATGCACTTTTTTCTCTTTTTTCAATTTTTTTGTTTTCCATATCATCAAGGAGCCTATTTACTAGGTTTTGACCAAGACATTATCCTTTGGAGGATCATTTTTTAATGTTTTTGGCTTTTCTTCATGCTCAATTTTCCATTGTTTTGATCTTTTTTGCTTTTCCAATTTATTTTCTCTCTTCTAATTTTCAATGTTTTTGAATTTTCAAGATGTTTTTGGACTATGTACAATAAATATGATGCTCTCTCATCTGATTTTCTAATACACTTTCTCTTTATACCATTTTATCTGCTTCATGTGTATAATCTCTTCAAGTGTATACTATTTATGGGTTCTCGCAACTCTTCTCCTTCACAATATGCTAGTTTGTAAGTGCATGTTCCAAAAGAAGAAGTGATCACAAATGGTCCTAACCATTTTGCTTCCCACTTCCCTTTCTTTTCCCTTTCCTCTTGAATTTTAGGGTTTTCTCATAAGACTAGATCACCTATTTAGAATGTCCTTGGTTTGATATGCTTGTTGTAGGTCCCTGACATTCGATTTTCATACCCTTTTAAGTGGTAAAAATTTTAATGTTTTCTTTGATCTAATAGCTCTAGTTCATGTAGTCTAGCTACCCTATAGTCTTCTTCACTCAATAATCCATGCAAAGAGACTCTTAAAGATGTAATTTCTACCTCCAAAGGTAAAACTACTTTAGTTTTGTAGACTAGTGAGAATGGTGTAGCTCTCATTGACATTATAATGCTTGTCCTATAAGACCATAGAGTAGGGTTTATTTATATGCACAAATATCTACCTGAATTATCTACGATTTTCTTCAATATTTTCAATATTTTCTTGTTTGTAGCTTCTTCTTGTCCATTACCTTGTGAGTAATATATTGAATATGAGTGGTGAACCACATGGAATTTTGTACATAGTTCTTTCAAATCCTTATTCTTGAAATGTTTTTCATTATCCATTATGATGGCATGAGGAACACCATACCTACAAATTATGTGGTTTAATATGAACATGGGAATTTGCTTTCCATTGGCAGTGGATAATGGTATATCTTCTACCCATTTGGTAAAATATTCAACCACTGTAATGTTCAATTTATGACCATTTGAGGATGGTAGATAAATCATTCCTATTAATTCCAAAATTCATTGATAAAAGGGCCACGGTGTAGTCATGGGATGTAGCTCTTATGCTGGTACATGAATCAAGTTCCTATGGTATTGACATTTCTGAGAAATTTTTGCAAACTGAAAAGAATCTTTATCCATAGTAGGCCAATAATATCCCATCCTAAGAAGTTTCTTATCTAGGGTTAAGCCATTCAAATGTGACCCACATATTCCTTTGTGTATTTATTGTAAGGCTATGGTTGATTCCTCCTTCTCTAGAGACCTTAAAACCATTCGATCTAGACTCTTACAATACAATGTCTCAGATATGATGGTGTAACATGAGGCTTGTCTAATAAATCTTTTCTTTTTGGTTTCGGGTTTGGTCCATGGATAAAGTTTGATCTTTAAGGTACGTATAAATGGATCCATACCAAGGTGATTCATCTCCCACTAATAGAAAAATGGTGTGGGGATGGGAAGGGTCAAATGTAGGTTGTCCAACTTCTTCTAACAAGAATTCATATCTTGCGCTTTGATCTAGTATTTAGAGAAGTGATGCCAATGTAGCCATTGCATTTGTTTCTTTGTTCTTATCCCTCGACACTTGCTCAAATGTGATTAGAGTGAAGTATTTCTTAAGATTCTCAATCGTGTTCTTGTAAGGTATCAATTTATCATCTTTTGTTTGATAGTCATCATTGATTTGATTAATAAATAGTTGGGAATCTCCATATATTTGTAGCTCTGTTACTTTCCATTCTAATTCCAATTTTATGCTGATGACTAATGCTTCATAATCGGCTATATTATCTGTGCATAGAAATAATAGCTTGTATGATTTGGGAATTGTAGACCATTTAGGATTAATCAATAGTATTCCCACACCTGATCCATGTTGTGTATAAGATCCATCAAAATATAGCTTCAATGTCTTTGCTTCAACATTGACTATCTTGGAATCTAGAAATTCTACTTGAATTGGATGTTCATCTTGTAAAGGTGACTCCACTAGTTGATATGCTATCATTTGGCCTTTAATAGATTTTTGATCTATATACTCTATGTCAAACTCACTTAGGACCATCACCCATTTGGCCAATCTTCCATTCAAGGCTGTTTTGCTGAGGAGGTATTTCAAAGGATCAATATTTTCTATGAGTTAGATTTTTGAGATAACATATAATGGTGAAGTTTTTGGGAAGAAAAAACTATAGGAAAACATGCTCTTTCAATAAAGGTGTAGTTCAACTCATATTTCACCAATGTTCTTCTTATATAGTATATGGCTTTTTCTTTGCCAACTTCATCCTCTTGAGCCAAGAGTGTCCGTAATGCATGTGTTGTCACAAAGATGTATAAAATTGAAGGCTTTCCTCTTATTGGTGGCATCACAGTAGGTGTATTCATTAGATAATTTTTCAATAATGTGAATGCTTCTTCACATTTCTCATCATACCTAAATACTATGCCCTTGTGAATGAGGTGGGTAAAATTGTGGTACTTTTTTGCTAATTGGGAGATGAAACTTCTGATGGATTCAATCTTGCCTTGTAGTGACCTCATTTGACTAATGTTTTGAGGTGCCCCCATTTCCATGATTTCCTTTACTTTGGATGGGTCTACTTCTATGCCTTTTGTTGAAACTATGTATCCTAATAGTTTTCCCGATTGTACACCAAATACACATTTCTTTGGATTTATCCTTTCTAGGATGGGTAGATGTTCCTCCCTTGAGTGGGATTTAGCAAGTATGTAATTTACTGTTGGAAATTTGGCTGAGTTGATTACATAGATGTTGTCATTATGGAAATATATGTTCCACATGAAGATCACAAAGGTCAGAGAGCAAGTATGATAGAGCACATTGCAAATTTGTCTAAGTGTGAGACAATATTTTTACCAGTGAACCTGGACACAATTTTTGTTTGCAATGTTGATTGGAGTAAGTTCAGTGATTACGCACTTGAACATAGACTCTATGATGTCTATTGAACACCCATCTCAAAGTGCAAGTTAGTATGGCATGTATGGAAGAAGTTATGACAGTTTTACCGAAGACAGTGTCAAGCCGATAGGATAAAATATGAAGAAAGAATGAGTAAAGAGTTAAGGGATTATTTTGTTTATCAAAATAGTGACTTAAAAGTATAAAGGGATGAAATCCTATATGTTAACTCTTGGATAAAGTTATTGGTATAAATGTAATTGTAATTGTAAGAAAAGTAGAGTGAACAATTGATGTATAGTGAAGTGATATGATGTGAAATATATGATGCATATGTAATAGCAATAGTGAAAGAGCGGTGAAGAGATATTGATGCAAGTAGTATAAGGTTATGTACCTTAACCTATTTTTGTGATCAGTGTATATTTTACATTACTTGTTTGGGCAATGGGCTCATCTGGTAATCACATTTTTTACTACCAACTCCTAACAGGGTTGAGGCTTCTAACAAGGCCTATAGTCCCTTAATTAGGACTGATACACTATATGCTTGTAATAGACTCCTAATAGGGTCAACATCCTTAACAAGATACTTTTTATTAGTGGATCTTTGTGGGTACCATCCCCACCAGAGTTTTCCCTTGGCCAGGGTTTCCTCGAGAACAAATAATGTGTTATGAGTTCTTTAGTTTTATTGCTATGCATGTTGTTTAGCTTCTTATGTTATGCATGTATAAATATATTTTGTTATATCAATAATTGGGAAAAAGATAAGGTTTGTAGAATACTGATTCACCCCCCCCCCCCCCACTCTCTCAGTATTCCCTATTTCTAACAATTGGTATTAGAGCTTAGTTACTCGAAAAATAATCATTCAAGGAAAGCCTAGCAACTTGAGTAAGATCTCTATGGATATGGATCAACTTCAGAAGAATCTTGAAGAAGCTCTTGAAGAGATTGACTTGCTTACTATTGAAAAGGATACTTTGAAAAGAAAGTATGATGATGCAAAGAACATCATTGAGAAACTAAAAAATAAATTGGAAGATCTGAGATCTGAAAAGGAATCCAAAGTTTTTATTGAAGATTGTGATGACAATTTAGAAAAAGAAAATGAGATCCTTAAGCATGAACTAAAGATAGAAAATTTGAAGCTTAGTTTGAAAGATGTAAATGGAAAGAATGAAGAAAATTTGAAATCTGAGAATGAAAGTCTAAAGACTAAAAATGAAGGACTAAAATCTAAACTTTGTAAAGTAACATCTGAACTTCAGAAAGTCAATTTGCAGTATGATGAACTTGAGAAATACAATAAAATTTTGAAAGGTGAACTGACTCAATCCAAACAAAAACTTGAAAGGCTATATTCAACTAGTGAGAAGATTGATGAACACATATCTTATCAAAAACCATTCTATGATAAGACTAGTCTTGGATTCAACACTTTTTTAGAAAATGATGAAATCAAGGAACCAGATCTTAAGATATCTGAAAGCATAGATGAGAAGAAGTCTGATGAGATCAACAAATCTGAAGATACACCTAAAGAAGAGGAATCACTGAAGCAAGAGGAATCACCCAAAGGTATGCAAAGAGAATTCAAAGGTAGATGTTTTGCTTGTAATACTATTGGTCATATGAAGAGAGATTGCACAGGTAAGCAATTTAAACCTCTTAATGGTTATTGTTATAATTGTCATGGTTTTGGATATAGAGCTATTGAATGTAGGAAACCTAAATTTATTGAGAATAATGATGGTATTAGAATGTTTAGGAATTCTAACAATGTAGATAAGAAATCTACTGAAGACATGAACAGAAGAAATGGAGTAATATGATATAGATGCAACAAGGTTGGACACATTGCTAGAAACTGTAGATCACAAATCAATCAACCTGGACCAAGATATGGAAACAATGGAATTTTTTATCAGATATGCAACAAGATTGGACATACAACAAGTTTTTGCAGAAGGAACAATAGAGTTTTTTATCCTAATCCTAATCCTAGAAATCATGTTAGAAGAAATGAAGATGCAAGTAACAATCAGAAAGGATGCTATAGTAATTTAGATGAAGTGAAGTTTATCAAAAGCATAGATCAAGGAGACATATTCAACATTGAAGGTAATCAGGAAGGTGAAGTATTGAAAGTTAAGAATGAATCTTTACCTGACCCATGTCAAAGTACTTAATTTATGAAAATTATAGTAGAATAGGAACTTAGATCAGTGTAGAAGTAGATATATGATGAACTGAGTCTTGCATAGTTAATGAAAGGTATTTTATGATGTTCTAATGCTATGGTTAAGATCACAAAGAAAAATATTATGTTTTGCAAGATTGGAAGAAGTTTTAAGTTTTGCAGGTTAGCAGAAACAACTTTTTGGAAAGAAGCGGCAAAAGAATTGAATGTGATGTCAGATCTAAGTGAGGTTGAATTAATAAAAGATCATGATTAGTATTATTTTATCATCAAAGTGAATTCAAGTGTTAAGAAGATCAAAGAGTAGTGATTGGAGGCATTTTCCAAGGATTTGGAGAAGAATTTTGTGTTAAATCTACGCAAGCCCTAAAATCATGAAATCAAGGTATTTTACTTGATAGATCTTTAAATCAGTAAAGGAATTTGAAGAAATCATGGATGTTTCTTTAATACACAATGTTAGAGATAAGAATAGACCTAAATTGAAAAGGGAACCAATAGAACCCTTGGAAGATGACCCTAGGTTTGCTTTATCATCCATACCAGATGGAGTTTTACACCTAGAAAATCTCAGAAGTTATCTTGGATGCAAACTAGAGACATTCAGTGATAGTGATTTCACAAATGAATATCAGAAGATTTACAATCAAGATATGTCACTAAAACAAGGTTTTAAATATTTGGAACATAATGAAATTGTTAAGTATGGATTACAGTATGAATTTGATAATGAAGAATGCACTAAGATTATCTTGAGCAGAATTCATAATGGGAAGTTTTGGTTAGAAGATAGAGTGGTAGATATTACAGATGATTTAATTCATGAAGTCACTGGATTATCTAAAAATGGCACTATTCCTTTAAATGAGAAAAACATGAGGAAAAAAATCATTGACAACACAAATTCATCCTATAATGGTAGAGGAATTGTGATTAGTAAGATCAAACAAGATGATGTGAGATACTTATGCAAGATCCTAACTACTAAGTTTTGTGCTAATTCAAGAGAGGATAACATGGTAGCTAGAATGATACATGCAGCCTATCTAATGTGTGTTGATAGGGTACAATTTGATATGTGTGAAATTGTGAGAATTCAACTATTTGAGAACTTGGAGAAGATTAAGAAAACTAAGTATACACAGTTTAGGTTCTCATCCTTAATCACTTATACATTTTTTCATCTATTGAGGAGATTTCCTTATACCATTGGAAATGACTGGAATGATGGACAAAATACAATGGAAAGGATTAACCTAGTGTACAGAAGACATGTTATTGACAAAGTAAATGAGAGTGTAGTACTGTTAATCAAGACATTTCAAAATATTGTGTTTAGTAGATCAAGGATCCCTAAGTCTCTTGTGGAAAAGTATAAAGATGATATATGTTTTATGGTGGATACTGACTTTACCTTTATTGAAGTAGTGGAGCCTAGAACATAGTTCATAGACCCTCTTGGCTATGAGATATCTAAGGTAGGGACAGACGAGTATGTTAGTAGGTTACTTAAGTATAGATTGGACACTCAGTGCAATAGGTTTGGAACCTTTGAAGAGAAATTCAACTCTGCAAAGACCTTAATTGAATAGAAGTAGTCTAAGAAGAGAGTTGAGAGAACTATAAAGAAAATCTTAAAAGATACAGAGATGACAAAGCGTGAGTTTTTGGTTACAGTACAGTAGGAAGAACCACAAGTGAAGGTGAAAGTGGAAGATACTGAGAAGGATCAAGAAGCAAAGATGTCCACTAGATCCACTTCCTCCAAACCTAGCAAAAGAGTAAAGGAAAGTGCTACTAGACTAGGGAAGAGACATAAAACTATAGTGCAACTAGTTCCAAGAAAGATTGCAGAAATAAAAGATGATGTCACTACTGTTAAGAAGAAAGCTTGGAAACCAAAAGTTGAAAAGCTTAATGAGCAGATCATTGAGGATGGAGACTTTACAAGAATGAATAAGTACTATGATCTTTATGATTATACAGATAGACTTAATATAGAGAATGTAGTTGTAAAGCACATGATTTTGGCTAATAAGAAGTTTGATACAATTTAGGGATAGATACCTGATGATTTATATAATAAACTTGTGAATAGGAAAAAGAGAGCAATAGAGGCAGACACAACTATCAGAGGAAATCTTGTAAGGAAGCTTTGTGAAATAAGACATGAAACACATTTTGGTCAGATCATGAAAGCCTTAAGCATCCATCTGAGAACCAAAAGGAGAACCATTCAGATTATGGGAGGTAGATATGAAGAAATCAATTCTGAGATAGAACAAGCTATTATCAAGATTATGACAGAAAATGTTGGAGAACCATCAGTTGTAGCAGAGCAAGTAGAAGTGATAGAATAAGAGGAAAATCACTCTCCTCCAGCCATTAACATTGAAGATGAAACCATGAATGTAGAAGGAACAAAAATCACCTTGGATACTGATGATAATGTATTCAAGAATTTGGAGAACATTGTTGACAATTTGGCCTTTGAAGAACAGGAAGCTACAAAAGAAGAAGAGACAACAGAGACAATAGTTGTGGAACCCCTAGTAACAGAGGAACAAGTACCCATTCCCACCAAAGAAGATATCAGTCTTACTCTTGAGACTAGAAAGAAGAATGAAATAAGATCTATGATGAGCATTTGGGAAAGGAAATAGATGATGATGATGATCAGTTAGAATTGATCACATCCTTGAATAAAATCATTGGCAAGAATAAGAAAGTGAAGAGTCTTGAAGGATGTTTGAAGGAACTTACTAAGAAGTTACAAAGCATTGTAACTACAAAAATTGCAGAAGTAGACCCTATGGAGAAAGCAAAGAAGGTAATGAGCACTTTTGACAATGAATTCACAAACTTGTCTGATATTGCAAAAGTGAAAGCACAAGCAGCCTATGAGGCTAGAATGCTTTTGAACATCAGCCAGAATATTAGGAATGATATCAACAATCTTGATATCTATAAAAAGGACTTGAGGAAGCATTTGGAAATAGGTAAATCTTTGTACATACAGTGTACAAAATCAGAAACTTTGACAACAGAAGAAGATCAAAAGATGAAGTTGAAGGAAGTAGAAATTTTGAATGAAACTAATCTTCTTTCTAGCCCCAATGTGAAGGTATGTGATGTTGAGAAGAAAGTTCGGAAGCTATATGATGAAATCAGAGTTGTCCAAGATGAGAGAGACATAAAATTGAAAAGATTCACTCTTTTGAGAGAGCATACTTTTATGAAGTTAAGCATTATTGAAGAGAAATTGGAAGAATGTCTTTCAGCTAAGACATCTTTTCAGAAGTTTAACTTTGAAAACCTCCAAGCATGTGAAATTGCATCTTATGGACTGAGTGCACTACTTAATGTGGCAAATTCCATTAATAAATCATGGGAGAAGGAGATAGAACCTATGAAGATAGATTTTGTAGATTATGTTGCAAGCCTACTGGCTTTGCAATAATTGAATTGAGGTATAATAAATTTTGTGATATAGTTTTGTAACCCTCCTTACCTTTATTTTGTCATTGTTGTCAAAGGGGGAGAGATATATAGCAGAAAATTGATAGTATATGATAAGGATTGATACTCCTAGGGGGAGTACTATATTAGAGACAATTTTTTTTGAGGATTTATAAGGATAGTATATATTTTATACTATGGCCACAATTTTGAGATTTTGAGTTGTACACTTAGCCAATTTTCTCATATGTTGCCACCAATGACAAAGGGGGAGATTGTTGGCAATTTGGCTGAGTTGATTACATAGATGTTGTCATTATGGAAACATATGATCCACATGAAGATCACACAGGTCAGAGAGAAAGTATGAAAGAGCGCATTGCAAATTTTCCTAAGTGTGAGACAATATTTTTACCAGTGAACCTGGACATTGTTTTTGTTTGTGATGTTGATTGGAGTAAGTTCAGTGCTTGTGCACTTGAACATAGAATCTACGATGTCTATTGAACACCCATCTTAGAGCACAAGTTAGTACAACATGTACGGAAGAAGTTATGATAGTTTTACTGAAGATAGTGTCATGCTAACAGGACAGAATACGAAGACAAAATGAGTAAAGAGTTAAGGGATTATATTTATTTTATCAAAATAATGACTTAACAATATAAAGGGATGACATCCTAGATGTTAAATCTTGGATAAAGTTATTGGTATGAATGTAATTGTAATTTTAAGAAAAGCAGAGTGAACAATTGATGTATAGTGAAGTGATATGATTTGAAATTGATGCAGGAGCATCTTGGGTCTTGGAGCAATCTTGCATCAACCAAAAACATTTCTTGATTCCTGTACCTATTTTCTATTGTTTTCTTTATAATTATTGTATTTGATGGTTTCATGGTGTGTGAAACTTACATTATGTTGAGGACCTATTTGGGAACCTTCTCCCATGAGCACATAAAGTTTGGATGGATTGTTTCAAAGTTACAACTATTTTCCTTGCCATCGGAACTACATTTTCATGCAATTTTGGTGCTGATTGTTCTTAGTGGAAATCTTGATCCATAAAGAATCAGCCTTTTCTCTATTAAGGAATTTTAGAGGACCTAAATTAATATCATTTCCCAAGAGAGAAAGCCCTAATTCATTATGAGTAAAAAGTTATGCCCATTTTTCTCGGGGACCTATTTTCTGCCAGTTTTCGGGTGAAACATGTGGTGTTTCTTCTTGCGCACTTATGTGTGATCAAATGGGGCCTTGTGTAGTTAAAGGAATTTTTTTGGGTCATGTGAGCATGTAAATCAAAAGGTGCATCAATTTATATTCATTCTAGCATTAGTTTTGGTTTAAATCTTCCAGACTGGACCTATATTGTAATTAAATGCCTGACTGGCCGACTTGTGGCTTAGTTGGCTATATAAGGAGTCTAGATTGATGTAGTAGGGCATCAAGGGAGATCTAAGAGGGAGGATTATCAAGATACATCATTGGAGAAAAAGATAGGATGCAAGCTGTGATTCTAATTTCATAATTCTCATTCTATAAGGCCGAAACCCAGAAGGCTTCATAGTCGGGCATGTTGAAAGAAATAATATAATTCTCTGTTGTTGCTGCTAGTTGATTGTCTCATATCCATTGTGTTTCCATTTCTTTCATGTGATATTATATTTCTTCCATTGTGTAACTCTGAGTAGGGCTTGTTTGTGGATTCAAGTGGACTCAATTTTGCTTGATTCTGCTTGTATGTACCTTGCCCCTGCGTCAAGTGGTATCAAAGTGAGTTCTTTCTTGTGGATTGGATCATGGAGAACCTTATTGGATTGGTTGTAGGGTGGAAGATATGAGATTTGACCTATAACTTGTAGAAGGTTATGATCTTGTTGGAACCTAATTGTCAAGATGGTTCATGGTAGAGGAAATGATAATGCTATGATGGATATGTTGAGGCAGATTGCAACTAGGCTTGAAGTTGTAGAGAAAACCTAGAGAAGAGGAACACATCTTAAAGATGTTAGTGATGAAGAAGAAGAAGAAACATCTAATGCTAAACCTGAAATTGAACAAGATGAGGAAAGACTTTTGAGAGTTTTGTCTAAGGCGAACTCTAGACCTATAGTTGAAGTTGCTTGCTATGATGGAAGGCTTGAGACTAATGCACTTTTGGATTAGATCTCTGAGATGAATAAATACTTTGAGTATGAAGGTACTCCTGATAATAAGAAGGTTAAGATAGTAGTTACAAAGTTGAAAGGCCATGCATCTCTTTGGTGGGATCACTTGCAAACTGAGAGATGGAAGAGAGGAAAAGAAAAGATGAAGACATGGATGAAGATTCTTGGAAAATGAAGAAGAAGTTTCTTCTAGCTGACTACTAAGTTAGTCTGATGAGGAAAATGCAAAATTTGAGACAAAAGGACATGAGTGTGAAAGAATATAGTGAGAAATTTTACAAATTGGATATCAGATCTAGACATGTGGATGATGAAGTTGAGAAGGTGGCTAGATATCTGAATGGCCTGAGGACATCAGTTCAAGATGATATCAGTTATGTGAAAATAGATAATGTGGAAGAAGCATACCAATTTTCTTTGAAGGCTAAAGAAAGATTGACAAAAAGACATGAACAAAGACAAAGAGGAAGAGGTGGTAGATTTCAAAGAAGTAGAGGAAGACCTTATGAAGAAAGTAGAAAATCTGACAATGTAGCACAAGATAAAGGATGGGAAGATGACCCTATTGGTAAAAGAGGTAATTACTATAGAGGTAGCTATATTGGTTACTCTAGGAATAACAATAATGGGAAAAGAGAAGATAAATCTTGGTTTAAAGGTACTTGTTACAAATGTGGTGAAGAAGGACATAGAGCTTTTGAATGTACTAACTCTGGAAAGAAGACTGGAAGTAATGGTAGAAATAATTTGGCATGTGAAGAAGTTGAGGAAATGTCCAATGAACCTGAACATGGTGAGAACTTGATGCTACAAAGGATCTTGTGGAATGAAGAAGCTGATGAGGAACCTGTTTTGAGGAAAAGTTTGTTGAGAACCAGATATAAGATTGTTGATAAATGTTGTAAGGTAATCATTGATAGTGGATGTTCTGATAATTTGGCATCTGAAGAGCTAGTTGACAAATTGTAGTTGTAGAGATTGAAACATCCTAAGCCTTACCATATTGCTTGGATCCAGAAGGAGCATAAACTACTTTTAAGTGAACAATGCCTTGTTAAATTCAAAATTGGGAATTATCATGATGAAGTCTTGTGTGATATTATACCTATGGATTGTTGTCATATTCTTTTGGGTAGACCTTGGCAGTATGATAGGAAAGCTTTGCATGATGGTAGATTGAATCAATATACTATTTGGATGGATGGAAAGAAACAAGTGTTATTTCCTTTAGTAGAGAAGTTTGATGAAGGTCATTGTACTATAGTCAGAGTATGCGTGTTTGATGGTAAAACATTTACAAGAGAAATAAAAGAACAGGATATTTTCTTTTCATTGAAGCATAAAAGTGGATAGTCAAATAAGGTTGTTGATGCCTTGAGCCAAAGAAGAAATTTGCTGACTGATATGAGAGTTGAGGTACTTGGTTTTGATGATTTGAAGTGTTTGTATGAGACTGACATTGATTTTGAAGAACCTTGGAAAGCTTGTAAGGAATACACAGTGAGTGATAAGTGGACTAATTATTTCATTCAAGAAGACATGTTGTTTAAAGGAGTTCAGTTGTGCATACCTAGAGGGTCTATGTGAGATAACATAATAAAGGAGAAACATAGTGGTGGACTTGATGGACATTTTGGGATTGATAAGATTGTGAATTTGATTTCAAAAAGATACTTTTGGCCATATATTTATAGAGATGTAAAAAGAATGGTTAGAGGTTGTAGGATTTGCCAAACAACAAAAGGAAATAGTCAGAATTCAGGATTGTATACACCTTTGCCTGTACTTGATAGACCTTGGGAAGATGTGAGTATGGACTTTGTTCTTGGATTTCCTAGAACTCAGAGAGGTAATGATTCTATTTTGGTAGTGGTTGATATATTTTCTAAGATGGCTCATTTCATACCTTGTAAGAAGACATCTGATGCATTACATGTAGCTGAATTATTCTTCAAGGAAGTGGTTAGATTGCATGGTTTGCCTAAATCTATTGTTTCAGACAGAGATACTAAGTTTACTAGTTACTTTTGGAGAACATTTTGGAAAAAGATGAATACTAAATTGAAGTTTAGTTCTACATTTCACCCTCAGATAGATGGACAAAATAAAGTTGTGAACAGAAGTTTGGGAAACTTGTTGAGATGTTTAGTTGGAGAGAAACCTGCTAATTGGGATTTGATTTTGGCACAAGAAGAGTTTGCATATAATAACTCAGGGAATAGAAGTAATAAG
Organism: Chamaecyparis obtusa; assembly: GCA_027943335.1. Taxonomy (NCBI): domain Eukaryota; kingdom Viridiplantae; phylum Streptophyta; class Pinopsida; order Cupressales; family Cupressaceae; genus Chamaecyparis; species Chamaecyparis obtusa. Next base: position 201,959 of record BSBK01007207.1, on the reverse strand, counting down.
AGGACACCATTTGAGATTGTTAATGGATTTCATCCTAAGTGAACCACAGAGCTGAGAGATTTACCTACTGAGACAAGAAGAAGTGTTGAAGCTGATCATTTTGCATAATACATGAGAACTTTACATGATGAAGTCAAAAAGAATTTAGAGGATAGTAATCTAAAATATAAATAGAGGGATGATAAGAGAAGAAGATATAAATCTTTTGAAGTTGGAGATGAGGTTATGATTCATTTGAAGAAGAATAGATTTCTAGTTGGTACCTACAAAAAGCTGAAAATGAAGAAATTTGGATCTTGTAAGATTCTCAAGAAGTTTGACAGTGGAAATGCTTATGAAGTAGAATTGCTAAAGGACATGGATATATCACCTATATTCAATATTGCTAATATATTTGAGTACTTTGAATCAAATGATGAAATAGAAGATGATCTAGATTATCCTAAGAAGAACAAAGACATCATTGAGAAGATCTTGAATTGCAGAGTGAGCAAGAGTACAAGAGGAAAAGACTACATGGAATATCTAGTTCAATGGAAAGACAAGCCAGTTGAAGATAGTTCATGGATTACACAAGTTGAGTTGGATATTTATGATTCAAGTGAGAATATGAGTAGTTCCTAATGTGGACATTAGTTCTTTATTTACCCTAGGTGTCTGATGTAGGAGCATCTTGGGTTTTGGAGCAATCTTGCATCAACCAAAAACATTTCCTAATTCCTGTACCTGTTTGCTGTTGTTTTCTTTATAATTATTGTATTTGATGGTTTCATGGTGTGAAAAGCTTACATTATTCTAAGGACCTATTTGGTAACCTTCTCCTATGAGAACATAAAGTTTGGATGGACTGTTTCAAAGTTACAGTTGTTTTCCTTGTCGTTGGAACCGCATTTTCTTGTAGTTTTGGTGCTGATTGTTCATAGTGGAGATCTTGATCCATAAAAAATCAGCCTTTGATCTCTTAAGTAATTTTAAAGGACCTAAAATAATATCATTTCCCAAGAGTGGAAGCCCTAATTCATTATGAGTAAAAATTTATACCCATTTTTCTTGAGGACCTATTTTCTGCCAGTTTTCTGGTGAAACATGTGGTGTTTCTTCTTGTACACTTACATGTGATCAAATGGGGCCTTACATAGTTAAAGGAATGTTTTTGGGTCATTTGAGGACCTAAATCCAAAGGCACATCAATTTATATTCATTCTAGCATTATTTTTAGTTTAAATCTTCTAGACTGGACCTATATTGTAATTAAATGCCTGACTAGCTGACTTGTGGCTTAGCTGACTATATAAGGAGTCTAGATTGATGTAGTAGGGAATCAAGGGAGATATAAGAGGGATAATTATCAAGATACATTATTGGACAAAAAGATAGGATGCAAGCTATGATTCTGATTTCATAATTCTCATTGTATAAGGCCGAAACCCGGAAGGCTTCACAGTTGGGCATGTTGAAAGAAATAATATAATTCTCTATTGTTTATGCCAGTTGATTGTCTCATATCCATTGTGTTTCCATTTATTTCATGTGATATTATAGTTCTTCCATTGTGTAACTCTGAGCAGGGCTTGTTTGTGGATTCAAGTGGATTCAATTCTACTTGATTCTACTTGTATCTACCCTGCCCCTCCGTCAGAAATATATGATGCATATGTAATAGCGATAGTGAAAGATTAGTGAAGAGATGTTGATGCAAGTACCTTAACATATTTTTGTGATCAATGTATATTGTATATTACTTGTTTGGGCAGTGGGCTCATGTGGTAATCACATTTTTACTACCAACTCCTAATAGGGTTGAGGCTTCTAACAAGGCCTATAGTCCCTTAATCAGGACTGATACACTATATGCTTGTAATAGACTCCTAACAGGGTCAACATCCTTAATATGATACTTTTGATTAGTGGATCTTTGTGGGTACCATCCCCATCGGTGTTTTCCCTTGGCCAGGGTTTCCTCGAGAACAAATAATGTGTTATGAGTTCTTTAGTTTATTTGCTATGCATGTTGTTTAGCTTCTTATGTTATGCATGTATAAAGATAATCTATTATATCCATAATTGGGAAAAAGATAAAGTTTGTAGAATACTAATTCACCCCCCCTCTCAGTATTCCCTATTTCTAACATTTACATAGTCTTTTAGAAACTTGTGCATCATGTCATGAAATATGGTAGCCATGGCTCTTTGATATTTCACTCTAGCATTCTTGAGGCCAAAGGGCATAACATTCCCATAGAATGTCCCCCATGTGCATGCAAATATATTTTTGTCTTGATCCTCAGGTGCTATCTTAATTTGAGTATAGCGACTAAAGCCATCCATAAGTGAGAACATTGAGTGCCCTGCTATTAGATCTATGATGGTTTCTATGATTGGTAGAGGAAAATCATCCTTTGGACATGTGAGGTTAAGACCCCTAAAGTCTGTGCACATTCTGATTGACTTGTCTACTTTTGAAACATGCACAATATTTAAAATCAACTTCGCATTATCAATGGCTCTTATGAATCCCACTTTTAAAAATTTATCCAACTCTACTTTGACAAGGAGTTCTATGTATGGGTCTAATGCAAAGGTGGCAAAGGATATGGTGGATCCAATGCCCAAATAACAAAATGAGATCAAGTCAACAAGCTTCTTCAATGCCCAATCTTAATGATCCTAAGATAGCTTCAATAGGTGAAATATCAAAGAACACTCAAACAAGACTCAAAGTATGGTCCAATGCCCTCAAAACATGTAATTCAAAATTTTATAAAGGTTTACAAAATTATGTCCAAGGTTTCATACTCAAATCTCCAAAATTCACCAAACTAGGCCTAATAGCCTGCCTTGTAGCCCTGCAGCAGCACTCACAAGGATTTTCTTCAACTTTTTCCAAAACATTGGGAAAATAAATAATATATTTGAGTACCCTTTATGGAGTACCTTAACATACCAAAAGTAAAGGGTGGGTTTTTTTGGCAATTATATGACTGTCCTCACTATGTGACCCCAAAAAGCATAAAAAATGGGTGGTTTTACAAAGTAACTATATCACAAAAATATCCCCAAGTTTCCAAACCTTGGATAGTGTTATTAAATGGTTAAAAAGCTCTAAATCCAAGAGGAAATCAACCCAACACACTTGTAACATCAAAAACCCCAAAAAACCTCTCTTAAACCCTTGATTTGAGGGTTTCTCTAATCTCCCTTCTCCAAACACTTCCATAATTTCTTGGTGATTGATTCACCATTAATATTCCATTATAAAACTATTCAAATATTAAGAACACCCTGACCTTAAGGCCAAACTCTCACTATTGTACTGTACCCGCATACTCCAAGGTTAATTCATTGTTTTCTTGCTTGGTGATCACCTTAACTTCTGATTTTCTACATATTTCAAGTTAGAAAAGTATGATACATGTTAAGGATACATCATCCCATGAATTATAGGCCTTTTATTTCATGGGATGATCATTCATTCATAAAGAAATCAGAACAAATAAAAGATTTGTTGACTGTGATTGTTCAGAACAACAAACGTAGGGTATAATGCTCAAAAGATCCTCAAATCATTCAATAAGAGAAGGTGAATGTATGAGGACTCACTGCATTAAAATTTTACTATCCTAATTCAAACAAATAGACCAACACCAAAATAATCTATTCAAATTTGCAAAGAGATTTGTATTACTTCCATTCACTATTTTTCAAAACCATACATTCCAGTCATGATGTCGTACAATGGGAGTTGTCTACAATATAATAAATCAAATCTTAACTTCCCCAACCATACACAACTGGTTTGAGGGATTAGTTAAGTGATTTTAATAATAAAATATCATTTCCCTCCTAAAGTGGCTACTAGCCATTACTTTTTGAATATTTAAACTTTTAAACTTTTAAAAAAATGCTTCAAACCTTACTAAATTGGATTTTAAGAACTCCAAAGGTTTTCCATAACCTAGGAGACTTAATAGCATCACTCTTATAACTTGAACCTATCCTAAAACATCTATTGGATACTAATGGTCCAAATTACATTTATTTAATCCTTTTAAGGATATAAATTCATTCCTAAATTCAAATGCCACTTCATGGCATCAAACCATTATAGAAGCCAACACATTATAATTTATTAGAATTACATCATTTAGAACCCAACAGTCCTTCTTGGAACATTGATCTTCATTAGGTGACTCCCAAGTCTTCATAGTCTTCTTGTGTAACTTGACTAGCTTCATGAATTGCTTGTTTATCCTTGGTGCCCCTACACCAGGTCCATCTTTCTTAATTTCTACTCAACTAGTCTCACTCCTTTTGTTAATGTTCAAATAATGCATTCTTAAATTAGAATCTAGTCCCGACATATCATCATATGACCATGCAAATTTTATTTTTTTTCTTTGTTGAATTTTATGAAATCCTTTCTTTTTGTACTAGATAAAGAAGTTGCTAGATGTATGATCCTGGGTTCTAATTCTAACCCAATGTTGACTTTTTCTATTAGTTCAATCAAAATTAAAGACCTTTCCTCATAGTGTTTGGTCAAAGTATCAAAAATCCTTTCCTTTGGTGCCTTTGTTGGGTTTTCACCTTCGGACCCATTCTTTTTTCTTTTTTATTTATGATCTAATATTTCCACAATATGGTGGGTACATGCAGGATCATGGTTTGCTGATGCAGGAGCATCCTAGAATTCTTGTTATTCCTATATGAAGTAAAAATATGTTTTTCTTTGAAGGTAGATTGTTGGTTTTGATCTTGGTTTGGTGGAGTTCTTGCTCGGTTTGGCAGACTAGATGCTCGATTTATGTGGTTACCGGGATGCTTGGTCTCAGAAGAATGCTTGGTAACTAAAGGCATCAATTCACTGGTGCTTGGTGATAAAAATGTTGCTCAGTCATGCTTGGCATGGTCAGTCGACTAATGCTCAGTTTTTCTTTTGTTGCTCGGTGTTCTTGTTTACTGACTGGATTATTTGGTTAGATCGGCTTGGCCGACTGGTGCATTTAATTTGAGTGGTGCTCCTCATGTTATGGATTGACCGTTGGACATGTGGGGACATAGATCTGGTGTGTTGCATTCTTCTATGCAGATCTAATGACCATTGGGGTCATCTTTGAGAGTTTATTTATTTTGTGAGGCTATGAGAGAGATGATTGATGTTTTAGCATTCAATATTTTTTTATAGAGATTTATTGTTTCTTTAGCCGACTTGTGGCTAGGAATCAGTATTTATAGGATGCATGGGTAGTTGTTTAGAGGAGATGGTTGGAAAAAGATAGGTTAGTATCCTGCAAGCTTAGGAATAGGAAGATTGTTTGGAAGTTGGAGTACAAGTTTAGATCTTTCCTAGATTTCTACCTATGTGCTGTGTGTTATAGACCTAGGCTAGCTGAATGCTAATGTTGGGGAAAAGTTTTGGATCCTACAAGATCCTATAGATTGTTGCTTTCTTTGTAATTGGTTGTAACCGAGAAGGCCTTATAGCCTGGCACATTGCATGTAATCGATGTTTTCATTAATATAGACTTCTATTTCTTTTTAGATCTATTGTTGCTACTAAGTATTTTCACTACATATTGGTTTGCTGCAAGGTCGGTCAGTCCTTAATTGGATCCACCAAGCTTGACTACATTAAGTGGTATCAGAGCAAATTTTTTTCCTATTTGAGAAAATTTTGTTCTTGTTGGAGCCGAGTGGATCTTGTGTATCTAGATCTTGATTTGAAGATGCCTCCAAGGAGAAATCGTGAGATCCCGGAAGAATAAGAAGCTACTGGAGAATTATGTCTTGATGATTTTAGGGATTTGAAGAAACAAGTGCAAGACGTACAAGAGGAATTGAAAAAGAAGAAGCCTACCTTGAAAGAGGATAGTGATGATGAATTTGAGGAAGATCATTTTGAAGAAGCTGTAGAAGAGGCTAGAGATTCTAAGGAGAATTGACTTCTGAAAGCTATGTCTAAGATTGGGAAGAGACCTAAGATTGAAGTTTCTACATTTTCTAGAAGCCTTTGACCAGAAGAATTGATTGATTGGATCAATGAGATTGATGAATACTTTGAGTCTAAAGAAATAGAAGATCCTGATATGGTTAGATTTACAAAGACTAAGTTGAAAGGTCATGCAAATATCTGGTGGAGAGAAGTTTAGTTAGAAAGAGGTAAGAGAGTAAAAGAGAAGATCACTAAGTGGAACCAAATGGTGGACAAGTTGAAGAAGAAATTCATTCCAGTGCATTATGAATTAGACATGTTTAAGAAGATGCAATCTTTGAAGCAGACTAACAAATCAGTACAGGAGTATACCGTGGATTTTTATAGAATCCTGATTAGGACTGGTCATTCTGAAGCTGATAAAGAGAAGGTTGCTAGGTATGTCTATGGCTTGAGACCTAGTATTCAAGAAGAGTTAATTACTATGCGGATGACAAAAAATTGGTGATACTTATCAGATGGTATTAAAGATTGAAGAGAAGCTAAATAGGAAGTATGAAGGAAAATAGAACAATAGGAACTAAGGTGGTAAAACTGGTGAGATAGTTGTTGAGAGTAATGTGATAGAGAACCCTAAGCCTGATGTAGGATCTGGTAGTAGTTAAGTTACTAAGAATGCTGGACAAAGAGGAAGGTGGAAGAATGAGTTCACAGGAACTTGTTATAACTATGGTGAAGCTGGTCATAGAAGTTGGTAGTGTCCTAAGAAAAGAGTTGCATTAGCTGCTAAAGAAGACATTGAGAATGTTCTAGAGAAAGGTGAATATCTTGTCACTAGGAGATTAGCTACATGTGTTCATGAACTAGTGCAAAGAAGGAATTTTTCTAGTACTAGATGTAAGTGCAAGGATAAGGTATGTAATGTCATAGTTGATGGTGGCAGTTCTAAAAACTTTGTTTCAAATGAAATGATTAGTAAGTTGAATTTGGAAAGAAGGAAACATCCTAGTCCTTATCAGATTAGTTGGATACAAGATGTTTCTAAGCTTGGAGTTGAAGAACAATGCTTGGTTAAGTTTCAGATTGGATCTTACCATGATGAGATATTGTGTGATATATTGCCTATGGATGCTTGTCATATGTTTCTTGGTAGACCCTGGCAATTTGACATGAATGTTTTATTTGATGGTCGTGCTAATACCTATGTGGTTAGGCATGAAGGAGCTTGACATAATTTGATACCTTTACAGGAGACAGGGGTTAATGAATGTGGATTTATCAGGTGTTATCCTTATGAAAAACCTCAGGAGCATAAGGTTGATGAACCTATTCCTGTTAAGTCTAGTTTGAAGGAGAAGGAGAATGATATCTCTAATGAGTTTGTGGAGATTAAGAGACAGATGGTTTTTCTGGTAGAGATGGTTCAACAAATGGTTACATTTGTGACACAAAGAGATGTAGATGATACTAACTTGGTTGAGGAGTCTGGAGATGATGAACCTTATGGAGGCATTGAGGTGATCGGTAGTGGTCAGAGTCGGTTGTTATCACTTTCCAACTGAAGGGATAAGAAAAGTGGAAGATAGAAGGACTTTTTGCAAGAGACAGTGAATGGATTGAAGACTACTTGGGATGGGTGAAGAATAGATTTGGCATACATGTTCTGATTCCCTTGAGGTGTTCCTAATTTCCTTATGAGAAAATATTTCTTACCTAGGGTGTCTGATGTAGGAGCATCCTAGGATTCTTGGAAATCATGTATCCTTTGAAGGTAGATTGTTGGTTTTGATCTTGGTTTGGTGGATTTCTTGCTCAATTTGGGAGACTAGTTTCTTAGTTTATGTGGTTACTATGGTGCTCAGTCTCTGAAGAATGCTTAGTAACTGAGGCATCAGTTCATTAAAGCTCGATGATAACAAATTTCTTGGTCATGATTGGTGTGGTTGGTCGATTGATGCTCAGTTATTTCTTCTATTTCTCGGTGTTCTTGCATACCGACTAGATTGTTTGGTTAGATCGGCTTGGCCGACTGGTGCATTTAATTTGGGTCATGCCCCTCATGTTATGGATTGACCATTGGACATGTGGGGACCTAGATCTGGCATGTTGCATTCTTCTATGTAGATCTGATGACTATTGGGGTCATCTTTGAGAGTTTATTTATTTTGTGAGGCTATGAGAGAGCCGACTGATGTTTTAGCATTTAATATTTGTTCATAGAGATTTATTGTTTCTTCAACTAACTTGTGGGTAGGAATCAATATTTATAAGATGCTTGGGTAGTTTTTTAGAGGAGATGGTTGGAAAAGGAGAGGTTAGTAGTCTGTGAGCTTAGGAATAGGAAGATTTCTTGGAAGTTGGAGTACAAGTTTAGATCTTTCCTAGATGCCTACCAGTGTGTTGTGTGTTATAGACCTAGGCTAGCTGAATGCTGATGTTGGGGAAAAGATTTGGATCCTATGAGATCTTGTAGATTGTTACTTGCTTTGTAATTGACCGTAACCGGGAAGGCCTTACAACCTAGCACATTGCATGCAATTAGTGTTTTCATGAATATAGACTTTTGTTTCTTTGTAGGTCTGTTGTTGTTACTGTGTATTTCTGTTGCATATTGGTTTGGCTGCAAGGTCGGTCAGTCCTTAATTGGATCCACCAAGCTTGACTGCATTATATGCCAAAAAGAGGCGATATGAAAAAGAAGTCGTGAGTGATAGACTCTTTGAAAAACATCTATAAATTTCAAAAAATAAAACATTTTTGAAATCAGAAATATGTATCACATTCTATGCTTCACCTAATATAATAATAATAAACAATTATTTCAATTTGATGAAGATTAGACTAAGTTAAGGTGGTTAGACATGAGATTTTTTATATTCAGGAAAATTTGTAGTAGAAAAATCATAATTAATTATTTACTTATAAAAAAAATATAAAAAAATGTACATCACATCCATACACGAGTCTACTACTTTTAGCTAGAATCTTCTAAAAGAATATTATCATTTGATTTTGTTTAATGTGGTCAGACATACACCTACTTGTTATCTTTCTAGTCTTGATTGATAGACTTATTGAAAAATAGCTATAACTTTCAAACTAGATAACATTTTTGAAATCCAAAATATGTGTCACATTCTATGCTTTTCCTACTACAAGAATAATTTAAAAAAAATTCAATTTAGTAAAGTTTATACTAAGTTAACGTGGTCAGAGATGAGAGTTTTTGTATTCTCGAAAAGTTGTAGAAGAAAATTCATAATTAATTATTTACTTGGAAAAAAATTACAAAAATATACGTGTCACATCCATAAATGAGTCTACTACTTATATCTATAATCTTGTAAAAAAATTATCATTTGATTATGTTTAAGGTGTTCAGACATACACCTACTTTTTCTTTTTTTCTGAAGTTTTTTTACTACTACATTGAAATTTGAAATTTTCAACATATATAATGAATGTTTTTCAAAAAATGCCTAGTATCTTAGAAACTAAATTCAATTTTTTACAGATTCTCTTATTACATGTTTTTGATATAATATCTATAACTTGTTCAAATTTTTATGTCAACTTGCCTAAACATGATTTTCCAAATTTTCATTGTCACTTAAGGGCCTAGTTTGGCATAGCATGATCCTGCACATACCATGGTTTCCAACATTAGATTCTTTCCATTTTTTCCATTTTTTGTTTTTTTCATTTTTAATTGAACTAAGATTTTGTATACTTCCCTTCATCACTTCTTCTTCATATTCCATGGTAGAAGAAGGTTCAACCGCATTAAGGTATTGGGACACCAAGTTATCATTCAAGAATTTGGGGAGGATGGTAGTTCAATGGATTCCCATTCAAAAAGTTCTAGATGGATAAGGGATAAGGGGTTGATGTTTTTATTTGGCTTGATAGGGTTTAAGAACATGACCTCATTGTAATGTTCAAACATTGTATCGCTCAAATTTATGATATGTGCCTCTTCTAGGTGTTCTAGAGAACTAGGGTCAAAATCTTCCTCCTTGAATACTCTAAGGTTTTTTTTTGGTAAAAATATATTAGGATTAAAACCTAGGGTTATATTATCCTATATTAGATCTCCATGATGGAACATAGGGTTCTCCTACCCATGTATTTTCTTTAATTTCTTGATTTTGCACATTTTCTAAGACCTCTTGGCTAGAACTTGTAGCTTGATTCTGACTTGATCATGAGGCTTTCTCTTTTACTTTGCTAAGAGTATAAGTGTGAATCACATCTATCTCTTTATCTTGACAAGACTCACCTGAAAATGAGTCCCACTCCCAATTGTTTGAATTTTCATCACTTTGTGAACCTAGTTACAAGATTTGATCATAAACCCTTGAATACTTCTTTTGAGTGTACCCTTGTTCAAGGAAGCCCAATCTAGTTTTATCCTTTCTATCTCTCCATGAAATTTCAATGGGTTCAATTAGTCCTTCATTTCTTGTACCTAAAGGCCCTTATCCTTTATATCCCATTTTCTGGATTATTTGAAATCCTTTTCCATATTGATGAGTGAGAATGCTTATGTTTTGGATGCAATTTTAATGGGCACTGGATTCCTTATCTTTATATAGCCAATTTAAGATTTCATTATCTTCTTTATCCATGGATGAATAAGTAATTTCCCTCACAAAGTGTTCATTGTATTTATGGGGTGTATTTATGCTAGATGGTTTACCATGGGATTTGGGAGATAAGGGTAGATCCATCATTGATACCGAGTGTTAACCTACACCTTTTGGTTTGGTTTGGCATTGCTTCTTGAAATTCTTCATCATGTGATCCATTTTTTGATAGTGTGCATCCTTGGTGTAAATTTGAATAGATATTTCTTGGTCTTCTTTTACTTCATCATTTTTACTTTCCTAACTAACTTTCTCCTTTCCTTTAGTTGATGTAGTTAAGTTTGTGGGAGCTTGATGATTTTCAACAACATCTTCTTTTTCTTCCTTTTCTTTTCCATTTAAGGATGGAAAATCATTTGAACATTGTCCTTGTTCTATTCTTTTGGGACATTGATCCTTCTGCATTATGTGGAACCATGGAGTCATTTATAGGTTTCATGTTATTATAATATTGGAAAGGGTTTGAATCCCCACTTACCATGACTTCTTGTCCCGTATAGGGAAATTTGAGGCATTGATGATATGTTGAAGGGGCTGCCAACATTTTGTGGATCCACAACCTTCCTAATAGGATATTATAGGTCAATTTGAGGTCTAGGACTTGGAAAATGATCTCTTTTTACATTGGACCAACTATAATGGGGAGTATTATGACACCTTTAGAGGCTCTATCTTCATCATCGTAAGCTTTAATAGTTATTTTCTTCTTTGGGTTAATAGACTCCTTAGAAAATACTAAGGCTTTAACCAAGTTTAAGGTACAAATATTTAGGCCTACTCCCCCATCAATGAGGACTCTCTGCACTCTATGCTTGTGGATCAAAACCTCTATATACAAAGGTAGATTTTGTGGGTGATTCAAGGACATATCATCTTGTTATGAGAAGTATATAAAATGGGGTGGAAAAAGATTACCTACCATGTTTTGGAACTTATCCACATCCAAATTCAAAGGCACATTAGTCTTTACAATGGCTTTTTCCAAAATCTCCTTATGATTTGGTGAGAGTTTTAGAAATTCTATGATAAAAAATTGAGCAAGGGTTCTTTTCAATTAGTCTACCAAATTATATTTCTTTGAATATGAAGATGTTATATTAGGGAGGATAATTCTTGGGGCACCTCCTGATAAAGTGATCTTTGATGCTTTCCTCCTAGTTACAACATTAGATGTTGCCTCCCTTGGCTTTTCTTTTACCACAATCACATTTATGGTGTTTTCATCACTTGAGGAATTAATGTGTTATCATAAGTGTGGGAAAAATTCACCTTTTCATTGCCCCTTTTATTATTGTAATTGGTATTTGAAGATTCTCCCTTTTCACGGTTTAAGAAAGGGTTTTTGAAACCCATATGGTCCTCATTATTTTGAGGCCCTTCTACCTTTATGGTTCCATCATTGGTTAGATCTTGGACAAGATGTTTTAATTTCATACATTCATTTGTTTTATATCCTTTGTTGCAATGATATTCGTAATGACAAGAATCATTTCACCAAGTTGGCTTGACTTGTGGTTCGCAAGGCCTTGATTCAGGTAGACTGATGATTTTTTTGGCCACTAAAGTCCTTAATGCATTTTCCAAAGGTTTACCTAGAAATGTGAATTTCCTTTTCTGATATGTGGAAAAGAATGATTTAGGCTTATTAATATTGGAGTTATTGAAGGGATTGTAGGCATTGGTGTTGTTATTTTTGTTTTTATTTGGGTTATTATAAGGATCCTTGGTCATTTGGTTAACATTATACATTGGATTTGACATGCTTGGTACATTAAAGGGGGAAGCCTTTAAGTTGTGTGCTTCCATAAATCCATTCACAAGCTTTTTATTGGTGTTTATCAACCATAGTCTTGGTTTATTATTATGATTGTTGGCTCCTCTATTATTGTTATAATTAGATAAGTTATGGTTTTTATTCGTGGTAGTATAGGGTTTATTATCATTGAATAACTTGATTTCCCCTCTTTTAACCAACACTTCTTCGATTTTGATCCCATTTTCGATAGTTTTTTCATATGTAGAGGGACAATGAAGTTGGAGTGTCTAGTTCATCTCCCCATTTAGATTATTCATAAATATTTACATCCTTTATTTCTTGGGTATGCTTCATGGATATCATGTGAAGACTACTCTCCATCTTTGGAGAAACCCTAGAAAGGACTCCCCATCTTGTTGTTTAGTATCGTAAAGATAAATCATGGTGATTTCATGCTCTATGTTATAGGAATAATGAGTCATGAATTTTGAAGCTAGTTCTTCAAATGTTTTAATTCCTTGTGGAAGTTTTGATAACCATTTCATGGCTTGGCCTCCTAAACTTCTCAGAAAAAGCCTTATTAAATAGGTTGTGTCATGCATGAATTTGATACTTATAGCACAAATTTCTCTAAGATGGTCTTTTGAGTCTGATTTACCCATATATTTTTTTTATTTGGGGAAGACCACATTAATAGGGAAAGCTTCCATAACCAAGATCTTATCAAAGGGAAATGGGCATAATGTCTCAATGGAAAATGGCTTAGGTTCAACTGCTTTCTTCATGGTATTGATTTGTGCGTGAAATAGTTTCAATTTTTTATTCATAGAACCTATAGGATTGTCCTCTTCCTCAACTTTCTTAAGTGCCACAACTTCATAGTCATGAGAAAGTTTCACCCCTTCTTGGTCTAAATTAAGGAAATATCTTTCCGTATTTCTCTTTATAAGTTTTTCCATAACTTCAAGGAAATCAAAGTCTTGAGACACCCTATTGGATTTGCCTTCGATTATTTCTTTAGGCTCTTGATTTCCTTGGTTAATTTTTTCATGATTGTTTGTTCATTTCTCTTCATGGTATCCCGTATGAAGGTAATCACAATTCACTACATCTTTATCCATTTGGTCATTTCTCTTTCTAAAGGGTTTGGGAGACTATCCCCTAGGTTGTGATTAATGAAAGATTTTTGAGATTCAAATTCGGGGACCTAATGCAAAGGATCAAATTGGGAAATACTGAAATCTAATTTTTTTTTCAAATTTTCCTATGTTTTGGTACTCTACATTTTTTAGGGTCTTCGATGCATTTTTGGGATTGGATGTTGCCCAAGAGTGCCAATGCAACATTGTCACTTTTGAAATGTGGTTCTAGATCTTTTGAATATCTTTCCAATGCATTAAACGGTTCGTAGTTTGGAGCTATGACTAGAAAGTTATGCCTTCTCCAAGTGGATGTTGAATACCAGAGCTATGTCCAGCACAAACTGCTTCTTTAATTAGTTATAAACAATGTAAATGCTTGATTTCTCAAACTCAAGGTTTTTTTCTACTCATGATTCATCTCAACAAACAAAGTCAGTTTTTCTTAATACACATGCTAAGGTAACCATAATAGAAAATCAACAAAATTAGATGGATAAAATCTTGAAAGAGTATTGTAGTGTGTTTAAACCATTAGTGGGAGTACCAACACACTATCAAGTCAAGCACTCTATTGATTTAATCCCAGGAACACCACTACCACATGAGCCAATATATAGGAGGTCAGTTTTGGAAAATGATGAGATTAAGAGACAAATTCTAGATTTGATTTAGAAAGGACACATTCATCCAAGTGATTCACCTTGTGGAAGTCCAATTGTCCTCGCTAAAAAGAAAGATGGGACATGGAGGCTATGTATTGAATATACAGCGTTAAAAAAATATATGTTAAGAATAGATATCCAATCCCTCAAATTGATGATTTGTTGGACCAACTCAGGTGGGATAAATTTTTTACAAAGTTGACTTGAAGTCTGGATACCAACAAGTACCAATTGATCCAGCAGATGTGTGGAAGACTACATTTAAATCTAAGGAAGGTTTGTTTGAATTGTTGGTCATGCCTTTTGGGCTAACAAATGCCCCTGCAACATTTATGAGATTGATGAATGATGTGCTTAGACCATTCATTGATTCTTTTGTGGTTGTTTATTTGGATGATATACTCATCTTTAGTAGAACTTGGTCTGAGCATTTGTGGCATGTTGAACAAGTGCTTTCAACTCTACAAAAACACAAACTTTATGCCAACATGGAGAAGTGTTCTTTTGGTATGCAAAGTATTCAATACTTAGGTTGTATCATTGATACTAAGGGTATTCATGTTGATTTACTAAAGATTCAAATAATTCAAGATTGGTCATCACCTAAAAATTTCACAGAGCTTCACAGCTTCTTGGGCTTACTCAACCTCTATCGTAGATTTGTGTTTGGTTTCTCACATATATCATGGCCTCTTAATCAATCACTAAGGGGTGGAGCATAAGAAAAATTTTAGTGGATAGAGGAAAAGCAACAAGAATTTGAGGAGTTATAGAAAAGACTATGTTCAACACCAGTATTGGTTCTTCCAGATCTACACCAAGCAATTGAGATAGAAACAGATGCATCCAATTATGCTCTTGGTGTGGTACTCATGCAACATGGACATCCTATTGCCTATCATAGTGAAGCTTATTTTGATATAGTATGTAGGTACCCCACCTATGATAAGGAGTTGTATGCCATTTTTCAGACCTGTAGAGAATGGAAACACTATACATTAGGAAAGGAAACTCTTATAAATACAGAACATAAACTGCTTCAATTCTTCCAAACACAAAGGAAGCTGTAGAATGATAGACATGAATAGTGGTCAGCCTATCTACACCAATTTCACCACAACATTCATCATAAAAAAGGAAGCAGTAATAAGGTTGCATATTGTTTGTGTAGGCCTCCAATTGCAAGTTTGAAAATAGTTTTGGATTCACGTGGTCATCAAGCATCAACTAGGGAACAACTATATGGTACTGATCTTGATTTTTCTAACATCTATAGTAATTTAGTAGAAGGAAAGTATATCCCTAATTTTCATTTATAGGATGGGTTGCTTTGCCATAACGGTCACATATGTGTACCCAAAGAGGAACGTAAGAAAATGATATGGGAAGCTCACTACAGTCATGTTTCAGGACATTTTGGTATTAGTAAGACTATTGCTATCCTTCAAAAGTATTTCTATTGGCCAAAGATGAAGAAGGATATCATTTCACATATACAAGCTTGTGTAGCTTGTGCAATTGCAAAGCTAGAAAATCGTAAGTTGGGTCTATACTTACCATTACCTATTCTTGATAAGCCATGGCAGTTTCTTTCAATGTATTTTATTTCTGAACTCCCAACTACTAGGTGGGCGCATGATTGTGTATATGTTGTGGTAGATAGGTTTTCTAAAATGGCTATCATGGTGGCATGTAAAAAGATTATTTCTATAGAAGATACTGCCAAGCTATTTTTTGAACATGTTTGGGTTCATTTTGGTTTGCAAAAAACCATTATTTCTGATAGGGATAGCAAGTTCATCAGCAAATTTTGGTCTGCACTATGGGCTAAAATGGACACCAAGTTGACAAAGTCCACAACATTCCATCCCCAAATAGATGGGAAGAGATAAGTGGTGATTGGAATGATTATTCATATTTTAGGGATGTATCATTCCAAACATCCTCGTACATGGGATGAAAGCTTACCCTATGTGCAATACAGCTACAACCATGCACACCATAGTACTACAAGGCACAGTCCATTTGAGGTTTCTCTTGGGTACCAACCATTGGCACCTATGGATGTAGCAATACCATCCCTCCAATCTAATAGTCCATTGCATGGTGACAAGGAGGTAAATAAATAGAAAAATTCATTGATAACATTAGATACCTACAAAAACAAGTTCATGAGATCTTGGAGCAGAGTAATCAGTAGTATAAGGAAAGGCATGATAAACATATAACTCCTCATCAGTTTCAGATTGGTGACAAGGTATGGCTACATCTTCAGAAAGACCACCTGAATAGACCAAATAGGAAACTTTGTCATCTTCATTATGGCCCATATATTATTGTGAAACAAGGTGGTGAGAATTCTATTGAAATTAATTTGCCATCATTTTTGGGACTGCATCTATTTTTCAATGTGGAATTTTTGAGACCCTATTTTCCTCCTTTGTTGGATATTTTCTAAGCTACTGAACACATGCAAGTTGCAGAGTTAAAACCATCTACTATTATTCCATCCCAATGTGACCATGTTACTGAAGTTATTTTAAAGACTTTGAGAAATCAGAATATCCCTCTGTATCAGGTGGTTCAAGTTGGCCAGCATTATCATCAACACAAGTGGTTTACTAAGGAAAAAATTCAAGAACAATTTCCTCATCTGTTATAGCAGATTAGTGCAATGGGGCCCATTGCCTCTCAAGGGGGAAGAATGCTCAAGATTAAATTGGGAAATACTGAAATCTAATTTTTTTTCAAATTTTCCTATGTTTTAGTAAACTGCATTTTTGAGGGTCTTCACTTTTGAAATGTGGTTCTAGATCTTTTGAATATCTTTCCAACACATCAAGCAGTTCGTAGTTTGGAGCTACGACAAGAAAGTTATGCCTTCTCCAAGTGGACCTAAATTTTATATATAGTTTTTTCATAATTTTTGACAGTTTGAATAGTTTATTTGTAATAAATATTATGATGGATCTTCATTTAATTTCCAAGGGATTTTGATGACCCTTGGGATCCATCAGATTTTTGTAAACTCCAATATTCAAATAGAATGGATCAATTTTTGGTTTGCAATCTTGTTGTTAATACTTCTCAATTTTCATGTTGAATTCTACAATACTGAAGGTATCACATGATGTATTGTAATCTCATTTCATAAATCAAATTGGTGGTATCAGAGTAGGAATGCTCCTTTATGCCAATTTACACAAGGTCTTCCTACCTAAGATTAGGATTGGATACACATAGGTTGTCAAAATATCCACCTATGCGACACACACGATTGAAGATGTCAGATGATAATATTAAGAAGTTGATGGAGGAAGCTTTAAATAAGAAATGAGAGGAGATGATCAAGCAATTTTCAAACCTCCTACAGAATCAAACACCCTATGAATCAGGAACATCATTTCATGGGAATACCCCTTTCGAAGTGCGGGTCAATTTTGACATCCCAAATTTTGAAGGAAAAGTCGATTCTGAAGCTGTTGATAACTGGTTGTCAAAGTTGGATAGATACTTTTCTGTAAATAATTTCTTAGAAGTAGAAAAAACAAAAATTTCCCTCCTGAAAGTTGAAGCCCATGTGAAATTAGCATGGGAAACCAAAGTGGCAAATAAAGAATGAGAATCAGTTGCTGAAGATGGTTTAATAATATCTCTTGATAAGAAGCCCACATGGGGAGAATTTTTGGAATACATAAAAGAATCTTACCTTCTAGAGGATGTATATGAACAAAAATACATAGAATGGTAGCTTCTTCGACAAAAGAGGGATCAATTTGTGCAAGATTACACCAATACATTCCATTTTTCAGCAAAACTTGGTATTGAGGATTTAGAGAAGCATCAAATTTTGAAATATCAGAGTGGACTTCAAAGGTATATTCAAATAGAGATGGAATTTTTCAATATTGAGACATTGGTAATTGCCTATAAATATGCTAAAAAAATTGAGGAAAATTTCAAGTAGAAAGGGAAGAGGGACTACTTTGCAAACAACAAGCCAAGGGTTGAAGGTAGCAATAAATTTTTAGGAAAATAGGTGATGAAGGAATCTAATTCAAATTGAACCAAGAACACATGGTGGTCTAATAAAAAGACACAAATAGACATAGGCATGTGGTGTGAGATGCATAAGTCCCCAACCCATAATACAAAGGATTGTCAAAGTATTGCAAATTTGATGATAGAAATACGAGGAGAGGAAGCTAAACCTGAATCATCACCCATAGATAATTATGAGAAAGAGGAGAATGATTCCATCATAAAATAAAACCCATATGTTGTAGTTGGAACTGCTCAAGTATTTCCCCATGAAGATGATGAGAGACTTTCTAATTCACAAATGTGGGTTGATGGAAAGCCTCTGCATTTTATTGTTGACAGTGGCAGTCAAAAGAATTTGAGCTCTAGGGAGATAGTCAAAAGATTAAATATGAAAGTGACAAGACATCCACAACCATACTCTATGGGATGGGTAAATGAGTGACAAGATATTCAAATAAAACAATAGTGTCGTCTACCATATTCAATCAAGCCTTTAAAGGATGAAGTGATTTGTGATGTAGCACCATTGGATGTATGTGATGTCTTGCTGGGGTAGCCATACATTTATTAGAGGCATTGGGTGTATGAGTATAGGCCACGTAGTGTTACAATCAAGCTTGGTGGAAAGAGCTATCGAATACCAGAGCTATGTCCAACACAAACTACTTCTTTAATTAGTGCTAAACAATGTAAACACTTGATTGCTCAAACTAGAGCTTTTTTTCTACTCACGATTCAGCATCAACAAACAAAGTTAGTTGTTCTTAATACACGTGCTAAGGTAACCATAATAGAAAATCAACAAAATCAGATGGATAAAACTTTGAAAGAGTATCACAGTGTGTTTAAACCACTAGTGGAAGTACTAAAACTCTATCAAGTCAAGCACTCTATTGATTTAATCCCAGGAACACCACTACCACATGAGCCAATATATAGAAGGTTAGTTTTGGAAAATGATGAGATTAAGAGAAAAATTTAGGAGTTGATTCAGAAAGGACACATTCATCTAAGTGCTTCACCTTGTGGAAGTCCAATTGTCCTCGCTAAAAAGAAAGATGGGACAAGGAGGCTTTGTATTGAATATAGGGCATTAAAAAAAAATCTATTAAGAATAGATATCCAATCCCTCAAATTGATGATTTGTTGGACCAACTCAGGTAGGCTAATTTCTTTACAAAAGTTGACTTGAAGTCTGGATATCACCAAGTAACAATTGATTGAGCAGATGTGTAGAAGACTACATCTAAATCTAAGTAAGATTTGTTTGAATGGCTGATCATGCCTTTTGGGCTAACAAATTCCCCTACAACATTTATGAGATTGATGAATGATGTGCTTAGACCATTCATTGATTCTTTTGTGGTTGTTTATTTGGATGATATACTCATCTTTAGTAGAACTTGGTTTGAGCATTTGCGACATGTTGAACAAGTGCTTTCAACTCTGCAAAAACACAAAATTTATGGCAACATGGAGAAATGTTCCTTTGGTATGTAGAGTATTCAATACTTAGATTATATCATTGATACTAAGGGTATTCATGTTGACTCAACAAAGATTCAAATAATTCAAGATGGGCCATCTCCTAAAAATTTCAGAGAGCTTCGCAACTTCTTGGTCTTAGCCAACTTCTATCATAGATTTGTGTTTGGTTTCTCACATATATCATGGCCTCTTAATCAATCACTAAGGGGTGGAGCACAAGAAAAACTTCAGTGGACAGAGGAAAAGCGACAAGCATTTGAGGAGTTAAAGAAAAGACTATGTTCATCACGAGTATTGGTCCTTCCAGATCTACACCAAGCAATTGAGATAGAAATAGATGCATCTGATTATGCTCTTGATGCAGTACTAACGCAACATGGGAATCCTATTGCTTATCATAGTGAAACTTTTTCTAATATAGTACGTAGGTAACCCACCTATGATAACAAGTTGTATGCCATTGTTCAGGTCTATAGAGAATGAAAACACTATATACTAGGAAAGGAAACTTTTATACATACAGACCATAAACCGCTTCAATTCTTCCAAACACAATGAAAGCTATAGAATGATAGACATCAATGGTGGTCAGCACATCTACAACAATTTCACCTCAACATTCATCATAAAAAGGAAGCAGTAATAATTTGGCAAATTGTTTGAGTAGGCCTCTAATTGCAAGTTTGAAAACAGTGTTGGATTCATGTGGTCACCAAGCATCAACTTGGGAACAACTATATGGTACTAATCCTAATTTTCCTAACATCTATAGTAATTTGGTAGAAAGAAAGTCTACCTCTGATTTTCACTTGCAGGATGGGTTGCTTTGCCATAATGGTCACATATGTGTACCCACAAAGGAAAGTAAGAAAATGATATGGGAAACTCACTACATGCATGTTGCAAGACATTTTGGTATTAGTAAGACTACCACTATCCTTCAAAAGTATTTCTATTGGCCAAAGATGAAGCAGGATATCATTTTACATATACAAGCTTGTGCAGCCTATCCAATTGCAAAGCCAGTAAATTCTAAGTTGGGTCTATACTTACCATTACCTATTCCTGATAAGCCATCACAGTTTGTTTCAATGGATTTTATGTTTGGAGTCCGAACTACTAGGAAGGGGCATGATTGTGTATATGTTGTGGTAGATAGGTTTTCTAAAATGGCTATCATGTTGCCATCTAAAAAGATGATTTTTGTGGAAGATACTGCCAAGCTTTTTTTTTAACATGTTTGGGTTCATTTTGGTTTGCCAAAAACCGTTATTTCTGATAGGGATAGCAGGTTCATTAGCAAATTTTGACCTGCACTATGGGCTAAAATGGACACCAAGTTGAAAAAGTCCAACACATTCCATCCCCAAATATATGGGTAGAGAGAAGTGGTGAATTGAATGATTATTCATATTTTAGGGATGTATCATTCCAAACATCCTCACACATGGGATGAAATCTTACCCTATGTGCAATACAGCTACAACTGTGCACTCCATAGTACTACAGAGCACTGTCCATTTGAGGTTTCTCTTGGGTACCAACCATTGACACCTATGGATGTAGCAATAACATCCCTACAATCTAATAGTCCATTGAATGGTGACTAGGAGGTAAATAAAGTAGAAAAATTCATTAATAACATTAGACACCTACAACAATAAGTTCATGAGATCTTGGAGAAGAGTAATTAGAAGTATAAGGAAAGACATGATAAACATAAAACTCCTCATCAGTTTTAGATTGGTGACAAGGTATGGTTACATCTTTAGAAAGAGGGCCTGCACAAACCAAATAGGAAGCTTCGTCATCTTCGTTATGGCCCATTTACTATTGTGAAACAAGTTAGTGAGAATGCTTTTGAACTTAATTTGCCATCATTTCTGGGACTGCATCCAGTTTTCAATGTGGAATTGTTGAGACCCTATTTTCCTCCTTTGTTGGATATTTTACAAGCTACTGAACACATCCAAGCTGTAGAGTTAAATCCATCTACTACTATTCCATCCTAGTGTGACCATGTTACTGAAGTCATTTTAAACACTTTGAGAAATTAGAATATCCCTTTCTATCACGTGGTTCAAGCTGGCTAGCATTCTCATCAAGGCAAGTGGTTTACTAAGGAAAAAATTGAAGAACAATTTCCTCATCTATTATAGAAGATTAGTGCAATGGGGCCCATTGCCTCTCAAGGGGGGAACAATGTTCAAGATTAAATTGGGAAATACTGAAATCTAATTTTTTTTCAAATTTTCCTATGTTTTAGTAAACTGCATTTTTGAGGGTCTTCACTTTTGAAATGTGGTTCTAGATCTTTTGAATATCTTTCCAACACATCAAATGGCTTGCAGTTTGGAGCTACAACTAGAAACTTATGCCTTCTCCAAGTGGCCCTAAATTTTATATATAGTTTTTTGATAATTTTTTAAAGTTTAAATATTTTATTTGTAATAAATTTATAATGTATCTTCATTTAATTTCCCAATGATTTTGATGACCCTTGGGATCGATCAGATTTGTATAAACTCCAATATTCAAATAGAATGGATCAATTGTTGGTTTGCAATCTTTATGTTAATACTTCTCAATTTTCATGTTGAATTTGACAATACTGTAGGTATCACATAAGGTATTATAATCTCATTTCATAAATCAAATCAATGGTATTAGAGAAAGAATACTCTTGTATGCCAATTTACACAAGGTCTTCCTACCTAAGATTAGGATTGGATACACATAATTTGTCAAAATATCCACCTTTGAGATGCACACGATCAAAGATGTCAGATGATGATATTAAGAAGTTGATGGAGGAAGCTTTAAATAAGCAATGAGAGGAGATGATGAGGAAATTTTCACACCTCCTACAGAATCAAAAACCCTCTTAATCAGGACCATCATTTCATGGGAATACCCCTTTTGAAGTGTAGGTCAATTTCAACATCCCAAATTTTGAAGGAAAGGTCGATTATTAAGTTGTTGATAACTGGTTGTCAAAGTTGGATAGATACTTTTCTGGAAATAATTTCTGAGATGTAGAAAAAATAACAATTTCCCTCATCAAAGATAAAACCCATGTGAAATTATCATGGGAAACCAAAGTAGCAAATAAAGAATGAGAAGCAGTTGCTGAAGATGGTTTTATAATATCTCTTGATAAGAAGCCCACATGGGGAGAATTTTTGGAATACATAAATGAAGCTTACCTTTGGGAGGATGTATATGAAAAAAATTACATAGAATGGTAGCTTCTTCAAGAAAAGAGGGATCAGTCTATGCAAGATTACACCAATAGATTCCATTCACTTTCAGAAAAATGCAGTATTGAGGATTCAGAGAAGCATCATATTTTGACATATCAGAGTGGACTTCATAGGCATATACAAATAGAGATGGAATTTTTGAATATTGAGACATTGGCAACTTCCTATGAATATGCTGCAAAAATTGAAGAAAAATTCAAGCAGAAAGGGAAGAGGGACTACTTTGCAAACAACAAGCCAAGGGTTGAAGGTGGCAATAAATTTTTAGGAAAATAGGTGACCAAGGAACCTAATTCAAATTCAACAAAGAACACATGGTTGTCTACTTAAAAGACACAAACAAACACATGCATGTCGTGTGAGATGCATAAGTCCCCAACCCATAATACAATGGATTTTCGAAGTATTAAAAATTTGATGACAGAAATACGAGGAGAGGAAGCTAAACCTGAATCGTCACCCATAGATAATTCTGAGAAAGAGGAGAATGATTCCGTCATAGAAGCAAACCAATATGTCATAGCTGGAACTGCTAAAGTATTTCTCCGTGAAGATGAAGAGAGACTTTTTCATTCAGAGATGTGGGTTGGTGGAAAGCCTCTGCATTTTATTGTTCATAGTTGGAGTCAAGAATTTGATCTCTAGGGAGACAGTCAAAAGATTAAATCTAAAATTGACAAAACACCCACAACCATACTCTATGGGATGGGCAAATGAGGGACAAGATATTTAAATAAATCAATAGTGTCATCTGCCATATTCAATCAAGCCTTTCAAGGATGAAGTGATATGTGATGTAGCACCATTGGATGTATGTGATGTCTTTATAGGGAAGCCATACATGTATCAAAGGCATGGGGTGTATGAGTCAAGGCCACATAGCATTACAATCAAGCTTGGTGGAAAGGGGTGTCAAATACTAGAGGTATGTCCAACACAATCTGCTTCTTTAATTAGTGCTCAATCATGTAAATGATTGATTTCTTGAATTGGAGCTTTTGTTCTACTCGTGATTCTCCCTGAAAAAACAAAGTCTGTTGTTCTTAATACACATTCTTAGGTAACCATAACATAAAATCAACAAAATTAGATGAATAAAATTTTGAAAGAGTATCATAGTGTGTTTAAACCACCAGTGGGAGTACCAACACACTGTCAAGTCAAGAAATCTATTGATTTAATCCTAGGCACAACACTACCATATGAGCCAATATATAGGAGGTCATTTTTGGAAAATGATGCGATTAAGAGACAAATTCAGTAGTTGATTCAGAAAGGATGCATTCATCCAAGTTCTTCACCTTGTGGAAGTCCAATTGTCCTTGCTAAAAAGAAAGATGAGACACTGAGGCTTTGTATTGATTATAGGGAATAAAAAAAAATCTCTATTAAGAATAGATATCCAATCCCTCAAATTGATGATTTGTTGGACAAACTTAGGGGGGCTAATTTCTTTACAAAAATTCACTTGAAGTCTGGATACCACCAAGTACCAATTGATCCAGTAGATGTGTGGAAGACTGCATTTAAATCTAAGGAAGGTTTGTTTGAATGGTTGGTCATGCCTTTTGGGCTAACAAATGCTCTGGCAACATTTATGAGATTGATGAATGATGTGCTTAGACCATTCATTGATTCTTTTATGGTTGTTTATTTGGATGATATCCTCATCTTTAGCAAAACCTTGTCTAAGCATTTGCAACATGTTGAACAAGTGCTTTCAACTCTTCAAAAACACAAACTTTATGCCAACATGGAGAAGTATTCCTTTGGTATGCAGAGTATTCAATACTTAGGGTATATCATTGACACTGAGGGTGTTCATGTTGATTTAGCAAAGAGTCAAATAATTTGAGATTTTCCATCCCCTAAAAATTTCTCAGAGCTTTGTAGCTTCTTGGGCTTAGCCAACTTCTATCATAGATTTGTGTTTGGTTAAAGAAAAGACTATGTTCAGCACTAGTATTGGTCCTTCAAGATCTACACCAAGCATTTGAGATAGAAAAATATGCATTCGATTATGTTCTTGGTGCGGTACTCATTCAACATGGGCATCCTATTACCTATCATAGTGAAAAAAAATTTGATACAGTCTGTAGGTACCCCACCTATGATAAGGAGTTGTATGCCATTATTTAGGCCTGTAGATAGTGGAAACACTATATACTAGGAAAGGAAACTGTTATACATAGAAACCATAAACTGCTTCAATTCTTGTAAACACAACAGAAGCTACATAATGATTGACATCAATGGTGTTCAGCCTATCTACAATAATTTCACCTCAACATTCATCATAAAAGAGGAAGGAGTAACAAGTTGGCAGATTGTTTGAGTAGGCCCCCAATTGCAGGTTTGACAATAGTGTTGGATTCATGTGGTCATCAAGCATCAACTTGGGAGAAAATAGATGACACTAATCCTAATTTTCCTAACATCTATAGTAATTTGGTAGAAGGAAAGTCTATCCCTGATTTTCACTTGCAGGATGGGTTGCTTTACCATAACGGTCACATATGTGTACCCATAAAGGAACATAAGAAAATGATATGGGAATCTCACTACAGTCATGTTGTAGGACATTTTGGTATTAGTAAGATTAATGATATCCTCCAAAGTATTTCTATTGGCCAAAGATGAAGCAGGTTATCATTTCACATATACAAGCTTGTGCAGCTTGTGCAATTGCAAAGACAACAAATCGTAAGTTGGGTCTATACTTACCATTACCTATCCCTGATAAGCCAGTGCAATTTGTTTCAATGGATTTTATGTCTAGACTTCCATCTACCAGGTCAAGACATGATTGTGTATATGTTATGGTAGATATGTTTTCTAAAATGGCTATCATGGTGGCATGTAAAAAGATGATTTCTATGGAAGATACTGCCAAGCTATTTTTTTAACATGTTTGGGTTCATTTTGGTTTGCCAAAAACCATTATTTTTGATAGGGATAGCAGGTTCATAAAAAAAAATTGGTCTGCACTATGGGCTAAAATGGACACCAAGTTGACAAAGTCCACAACATTCCATCCCCAAATAGATGGGCTGACAGAAGTGGTGAATCAAATGATTATTCATATTTTACGGGTGTATTATTCCAAACATCCTCGCACATTGGAAGGAAGCTTACCCTATGAGAAACACAACTACAACCGTGCACTCCATAGTACTACATGGCATAGTCCATTTGAGGTTTCTCCTCGGTACCAACCATTGGCACCTATGGATGTAGCAATACCATCCCTACAATCTAATAGTTGATTGAATGGTTACAAGGAGGTAGATAAAGTAGAAAAATTCATTGATAACATTAGACACCTAGAACAATAAATTCATGAGATCTTGGAGCATAGTAATCAGAAGTATAAGGAAAGGCATGATAAACATAGAACTCCTCATCAATTTTAGATTGGTGACAAGGTATATTTACATCTTTAGAAAGAGCACCTGCACGGACCAAATAGGAAGCTTCAACCTCTTCGTTATGGCCCATATACTATTGTGAAACAAGTTAGTTAGAATTCTTTTAAACTTAATTTTCCATCATTTTGGGGACTGCATCCAGTTTTCAATGTGGAATTGTTGAGACCCTATTTTACTCCTTTTTTGGATATTTCCCAAGCTATTGAACAAATCTAAGCTAAAGATTTAAATCCATATCCTACTATTCCATCCCAGTGTGATCATGTTACTGAAGTCATTTTAAAGAATTTGAGAAATCAGAATATCCCACTGTATTGGTTGGTTCGAGCTAGCTAGCATTCTCATCAAGGCAAGTGGTTTAATAAGGAACAAATTGAAGAACAATTTCCTGATCTGTTGCAGCAGATTAGTTGAATGGGGCCCATTGCCTCTCAAGGGGGAAGGAATGCTTAGCATGAAATTGGGAAATACTGAAATCTATTTTTTTTTTTCAAATTTTACTATGTTTTAGTAAACTACATATTTGAGGGTCTTCACTTTTGAAATGTGGTTCTAGATCTTTTGAATATCTTTCCCACACATCAAACGATTCATAGTTCGGAGCTACGACTAGAAATTTATGCTTTCTCCAAGTGGACCTAAATTTTATATATAGTTTTTTGATAATTTTTAGTACTTCAAATAGCTTATTTGTAATAAATATTATGAAGGCTCTGCATTTAATTTCCAAGGGATTTTGATGACCCTTGGGATCCATTAGATTTGTATAAACTCCAATATTTGAATTGAATCGATCAATTTTTGGTTTGCAATCTTTTTGTTAATACTTCTTAATTTTCATGTTAAATTCTACAATACTGCAAGTATCACACCAAGTATTGTCATGTAGTTTCATAAATTAGATCAGTGGTCTCAAAGTGGGAATGCTCCTTTATGCCAATTTACACAAGGTCTTCCTACTAGAGATTAGGATTGGATACACATGATTTGTCAAAATATCCACTTTTGACAAGCACACGATCAAAGATGTCAGACAATGATCTTAAGAAGTTGACGGAGGAAGCTTTAAATAAGAAATGAGAGGAGATGATTCAATAATTGTTGCACCTCCTATAGAATCAAAAACCCTTTGAATTAGGAACATCATTTCATGGGAATACCACTTTCAAAGTGCAGGTCAATTTCGACATCCCAAATTTTGAAGGAAAGCTTGATTCGAAAGCTATTGATAATTAGATGTCAAAGTTGGATAGATATTTTTTTGTAAATAATTTATCAGATGCAGAAAAAATAACATTTTCCCTCCTCAAAGCTAAAACCCATGGAAAATTAGCATGGGAAACCAAAGTAGCAAATAAAGAATGAGAATCAGGTGTTGAAGATGGTTTTATAATATCTCTTGATAAGAAGCCCACATGGGGAGAATTTGTGGAATACATAAAAGAAGCTTACCTTCCAGAGGATGTATATGAACAAAAATACATAGAATGGCAGCTTCTTTGACAAAAGAGGGATCAGTCCGTGCAAGATTACACCAATACATTCCATTCACTTTCAGGAAAACTCGGTATTGAGGATTCAGAGAAGCATCAAATTTTGAAATATTAGAGTGGACTTCATAGGTGTATTCAAACAGAGAAGGAATTTTTGAATATTGAGACATTGGCAACTGCCTATAAATATGCTACAAAAATTGAAGAAAAATTCAAGTAGAAAGGGAAGAGGGACTACTTTGCAAACAACAAGCCAAGGGTTCAATGTGGCAATAAATTTGCAGGAAAATAGGTGACCAAGGAACCTCATTCAAATTCAACCAAGAACACATGGTGGTCTACTAAAAAGAAACAAATAGACACAGGCATGTGGTGTGAGATGCATAAGTCCCTAATCCATACTACAAATGATTATCAAAGTATTAAAAATTTGATGACATAAATATGAGGAGAGGAAGCTCAACCTGAATTGTCACCCATAGAAAATTATGAGAAAGAGGAGAATGACTCCATCATAGAAGCAAACCCATATGCCGTAGTTGGAATTGCTAAAGTATTGCACTATGAAGATGAAGAGAGACTTTTTCATTCATAGATGTGGGTTGATGGAAAGCCTCTACATTTTATTGTTGACACTGGGAGTCAAAAGATTTTGATCTCTAGGGAGATAGTCAAAAGATTAAATTTGAAAGCGACCAGACACCCACAACCATACTCTATCAGATGGGTAAATGAGGGACATGATATTCAAATAAATCAATAGTGTTGTCTACCATATTCAATCAATCCTTTCAAGGATGAAGTGATATGTGATGTAGCACCATTGGATGTATTCGATGTCTTGCTAGGGAAAGCATACATATATCAGAGGCATGGGGTGTATGTGTCCAAGCCACGTAGTGTTACAATAAAGCTTTGTGGAAAGAGGTATAGAATACCAGAGGTATGCCCAACACAAATTGCTTTTTTAATTAGTGCTAAATAATGTAAACTCTTGATTGCTCAAACTAGAGCTTTTGATCTACTCATCCTTCCCCCTAAACAAAGAAAGTAAATTGTTCTTAATACACATGGTAAGGTAACCATAACAAAAAATCAACAAAATCAGATGGATAAAATTTTGAAAGAGTATCATTGTGTGTTTAAACCACTAGTAGGAGTACCAACACACTATCAAGTCAAGCACTCTATTGATTTAATCCCAGGCACACCACTACAACATGAGCGAATATATAGGAGGTCAATTTTGGAAAATGATGAGATTAAGAGACAAACTCAGGAGTTGATTTAGAAAGGACACATTCATCCAAGTGCTTCACCTTGTGGAAGTTCACTTGTCCTTGATAAAAAGAAAGATGGGACATGGAGGCTTTGTATTGATTATAGGGCATTAAACAAAATCTTTGTTAAGAATAGATATCTGATCCCTCGAATTGATGATTTGTTGGACAAACTTAGGGGGGCTAATTTCTTTACAAAAATTCACTTGAAGTCTGGATACCACCAAGTACCAATTAATCCAGCAGATGTGTAGAAGACTGCATCTAAATCTAAGGAAGGTTTATTTGAATGGTTGGTCATGCCTTTTGGGCTAAAAAATGCCCCGACAACATTTATGAGATTGATGAATGATGTGCTTAGACCATTCATTGATTCTTTTTTGGTTTTTTATTTGGCTGATATACTCATCTTTAGCAGAACTTGGTCTAAGGATTTGCAGCTTGTTAAACAAGTTCTTTCACCTCTAAAAAAACACAAACTTTATGCCAACATGGAGAAGTGTTCTTTTTTTATGCAGAGTATTCAATACTTAGGGTATATCATTGGTACTGAGGGTGTTCATGTTGATTTAGCAAAGATTCAAATAATTCAAGATTGGCCATCCCCTAAAAATTTCACAGAGCTTCGCAGCTTCTTGGGCCTAACCAAATTCTATCATAGACTTGTGTTTGGTTTCTCACTTCTATCATGGCCTCTTAATCAATCAATAAGGGGTGGAGCACAAGAAAAATTTTAGTGGAAAGAGTCAAAGCAACAAGCATTTGTGGAGTTAAATAAAAGACTATGTTCAACACTAGTGTTGGTCCTTCTAGATCTACACCAAGCATTTGAGATAGAAATAGATCCATTTGATTATGCTCTTGGTGTGGTACTCATGCAACATGGGAATCCTGTTGCCTATACAATGAAACTTTTTCTGATATAGTACTTAGGTACCCCACCTATGATAAGGAGTTGTATGCCATTGTGCAGGCCTACAGACAATGGAAACACTATATACTAGGAAAGGAAACTATTATACATACAAAAAATAAACTGCTTCAATTCTTGCAAACACAAGGGAAGCTGAAAAATGATAGACATCAACCGTGGTCGGCCTATCTACAACAATTTCACCTCAACATTCATCATAAAAAAGGAAGCAATAAAAAGGTGGTAGATTGTTTGAGTAGGCCTCCAATTGCAGGTTTGAAAATAGTGTTGGATTCATGTGGTCATCGAGCATCAACTTGGGAACAACTATATGGTATTGATCATGATTTTGGTAACACCTATAGTAATTTAGTAGAAGGAAATTTTGTCCCTAATTTTCACTTGCAGGATGGGTTGCTTTTCCATAACGGTCACATATGTGTACCCAAAGAGGAACGTAAGAAAATGATATGGGAAGCTCACTACAGTCATGTTGCAAGACATTTTTGTATTAGTAAGACTTCAACTATCCTACAAAATTATTTTTATTGGCCAAAGATGAGGCATGATATCATTTCACATAGACAAGCTTGTGCAGCCTGTGAAATTGCAAAGCTAGCAAATTGTAAGTCGGGTCTATAATTACCATTACCTATTCCTAATAAGCCAAGGAAGTTTGCTTCAATGGATTTTATGTCTGGACTTCCAACTACTAGGTGGGGGCATGATTTTGTATATGTTGTGGTAGATAGGTTTTCTAAAATGGCTATCACGGTGGAATGTAAAAAGATGATTTCTGTGGAAGATACTGCCAAGCTATTTTTTGAACATGTTTGTGTTCATTTTGGTTTGCCAAAAACCATTATTTCTGATAGGGATAGCAGGCTCATCAAAAAAATTTGGTCTGCACTATGGGCAAAAATGGACACCAAGTTGAAAAACTCCAAAACATTCCATCCCTAAATAGATGGGTAGACATAAGTGGTGAATTGAATGATTATTCATATTTTACAGATGTATCATTCCAAACATCCTCGGACATGGGATGAAAGCTTACCCTATGTGAAATGCAACTACAACTATAGTACTACAGGGCACAGTCCAATTGAGGTTTCTCTTAGCTACCAACCATTGATTCCTATGGATGTAGAAATATCATCCCTATAATCTAATAGTCCAATGAATGGTGACCAGGAGGTAGATAAAGCGAAAAAATTCAATGATAACATTTGACACCTACAATAGAAAGTTCATGAGATCTTGGAGCAAAGTAATCAGAAGTATAAGGAAAGGCATGATAAACATAGAACTCCTCATCATTTTTAGATTGGTGACAAGGTATGGTTACATCTTCAAAAGAGCACCTGCACAGACCAAATAAAAAGCTTTATCCTCTTCATTATGGCCCATATTCTATTGTGAAACAAGTTGGTCAGAATGCTTTTGAACTTAATTTGCCATCATTTTTGGGACTGCATCTAGTGTTCAATGTGGAATTGTTGAGACACTATTTTCCTCCTTTGTTCAATATTTCCCAAGCTACGGAACACATCCAAGCTGTAGAGTTAAATCTAGCTACTATTGTTCCATCCCAGTGTGACCATGTTACTGAAGTCATTTTAAAGACTTTGAGAAATCAGAATATCCCTCTCTATTAGGTGGTTTGACCTAGCCAGCATTCTCATCAAGGCAAGTGGTTTACTAAGGAAGAAATTGAAGAACAATTTCCTCATTTGTTGTAGAAAATTAGTGCAATGGGGCCCATTGCCTCTGAAGGGGGGAGGAATGCTCAGGATGAAATTGTGAAATACTGAAATCTAATTTTTTTTCAAATTTTCCTATATTTTAGTAAACTACATTTTTTAGGGTCTTCACTTTTGAAATTTGTTTCTAGATCTTTTGAATATCTTTCCAATGCATCAAACGGTTTGCAGTTCGAAGCTACGACTAGAAAGTTATGCTTTCTCGAAGCGGAGCTAAATTTTATATATAGTTTTTTGATAATTTTTTATAGTTCGAATATTTTATTTGTAATAAATATTATGATATCTCTTAATTTCATTTCCAAGTGATTTTGATGACCCTTGGGATCCATCAGATTTGTATAAACTCCAATATTCGAATAGAATGGATCAATTTTTGGTTTGTAATCTTATTTTTAATACTTCTCAATTTTCGTGTTGAATTCTACAATACTACAAGTATCACACTAGGTATTGTAATCTAGTTTCATAAATTATATCAGTTGTATCAGAGTAGGAACACTCCTTTATTCCAATTTACACAAGGTCTTCCTACAAGAGATTATGATTGGATACACATGATTTGTCAAAATATCCACCTTTGAGACGCACATGATCGAAGATGTTAGACGATGATCTTAAGAAATTGATGGAGGACGCTTTAAATAAGAAATGAAAGAAGATAATGAGGCAATTTTCACACCTCCTATAGAATAAAAAACCCTCTGAATTAGGAACATCATTTCATGGGAATACCCCTTTCAAAGTGCAGGTCAATTTTGACATCTTGAATTTTGAAGGAAAAGTCGATTCTAAAGCTATTAAGAACTGGTTGTCAAAGTTGGCTAAATACTTTTCTGTAAATAATTTCTCAGATACCTAAAAAATAACATTTTCCCTCCTCAAAGCTAAAACCCATGGGAAATTAGCATGGGAAACCAAAGTAGCAAATAAAGAATGAGAATCAATTGCTAAAGATGGTTTTATAATATCTCTTGATAAGAAGCCCACATGGGGAGAATTTTTTGAATACATAAAAGAAGCTTACCTTGTAGAGGATGTATATGAACAAAAATACATAGAATGACAGCTTCTTCAAAAAAAGAGGGATCAGTCTATGGAAGATTACACCAATACATTCCATTCACTTTCAAGAAAACTTGGTATTGAGGATTCAGAGAAACATCAAATTTTGAAATATCAGAGTGGACTTCACAGGTATATTCAAATAGAGATGGAATTTTTGAATATTGAGACATTGGCAACTGGCTATAAATATGCTACAAAATTGAAGAAAATTTCAAGTAGAAAGGGAAGACAAACTACTTTGCAAACAACAAGCCAAGGGTTGAAGGTGGAAATAAATTTTCACGAAAACAGGTGAGCAAGGAACCTCATTTAAATTCAACCAAGAACACATGGTGGTCTACTAAAAAGACTGAAATAGACACATCAATTTGGTGTGAGATGCATAAGTCCACAACTGATAATACAAAGGATTGTCAAAGTATTAAAAATTTGATGATAGAAATACGAGAGGAAGCTGAACCTAAATCATCACACATAGATAATTTTGAGAAAGAGGAGAATGATTCCATCATAGAAGAATACCCATATGTCGTATTTGGAACTGCTAAAGTATTGCCCCGTGAAGATGAAAAGAGACTTTTTCATTCACAGATGTGGGTTGACGGAAAGCCTCTGCATTTTATTGTTGACAATGGGAGTCAAAAGAATTTAATCTCTAGGGAGACAGTCAAAAGATTAAATCTGAAAGTGACAAGATAGCCACAACCATACTCTATGGGATGGGTAAATGACGAATAAGATATTCAAATAAATCAACAGTGTCATCTGCCATATTCAATAAAGCCTTTCAAGGATGAAGTGATATGTGATGTAGCACCATTGGATGTATGTGATGTCTTGTTGGGGAAGCCATACATGTATCTGAGGCATGGGGTGTATGAGTCTAGGCCACATAGTGTTACAATCAAGATTAGTGGAAAGAGGTATCGAATACCAGAGGTATTTCCAACACAAACTACTTCTTTAATTAGTGCTAAATAGTATAAACGCTTGATTTCTCAAACTAAAGCTTTTTTTCTACTCATGGTTTGCCCTGAACAAACAAAATTTGTTGTTCTTAATACACATGCTAAGGTAGCCATAATAGAAAATCAACAAAATTAGATGAATAAAATTTTGAAAGAGTATCATAGTGTGTTTAAACCACTAGTGGAAGTACCAAAACACTATCAAGTCAAGAACTCTATTGATTTAATCCCAAGCACACCACTATCACATGAGCCAATATATAGCAGGTTAGTTTTGGAAAATGATGAGATTAAGAGACAAATTCAGGAGTTGATTTGGAAATGACAGATTTGTCCAAGTGTTTCACCTTGTGGAAGTCTAATTGTCCTCGCTAAAAAGAAAGATGAGACATGGAGGCTTTTTATTGATTATAGGGCATTAAACAAAATCTCTATTAAGAATAGATATCCAATCCCTTGAGTTGATGGCTTGATGGACCAACTTAGGGGGGTTAATTTCTTTACAAAAATTTACTTGAAGTCTAGATACCACCAAGTACCAATTGATCCAGGAGATGTGTAGAAGACTTCATTCAAATCTAAGGAAGGTTTGTTTGAATGGTTGGTCATGCCTTTTGGGCTAAAAAATGCCCCAGCAATAGTTTTGAGATTGACGAATGATGTGCTTAGACCATTCATTGATTCTTTTATGGTTTTTTATTTGGATGATATACTCATCTTTAGCAAGAACTTGGTCTAAGAATTTTCAGCATGTTGAACCAATGCTTTCAACTTTACAAAAATATAAACTTTATGCCAACATGGAGAAGTGTTCTTTTGGTATGCAGAGTATTCAATACTTAGGGTATATCATTGATATTGAGGGTGTTCATGTTGATTCAACAAAGATTCAAATAAATCCAGATTGGCCATCCCCTAAAAATTTCACAAAGCCTCATAGCTTCTTGGGCTTAGCCAACTTCTATCACGGATTTGTGTTTGGTTTCTCACATATATCATGGCCTCTTAATCAATCACTAAGGAGTGGAGCACAAGAAAAATTTTAGTAGATAGAGGAAAAGAAACAAGTATTTGAGGAGTTAAAGAAAAGACTATGTTCAACACCAGTATTGGTCCTTCTAGATCTACACCAAGCATTTGAGATAGAAATAGATGCATTTGATTATGTTGTTGGTGCGGTACTCATGCAACATGGGCATCCTGTTGTCTATCATAGTGAAACTTTTTCTGATAGAGTATGTAGGTACCCCACCTATGATAAGGAGTTGTATGACATTGTTCACGTCTGTAGACAATGGAAACACTATATATTGTGGAAGGAAACTGTTATACATACAAACCATAAACCGCTTCAATTCTTGCAAACACAAGGGAAGATGTAGAATGATAGACATCAATAGTGGTGAGCCTATCTACAATAATTTCACCTCAACATTCATCATAAAAAAGGAAACAGTAACAAGGTGGTAGATTGTTTGAGTTGGCCTCCAATTGCAGGTTTGAAAATAGTGTTGGATTCATGTGGTCATCAAGCATCAACTTGGGAGAAACTATATGGTTCTGATCCTAATTTTTCTAACATCTATAGTAATTTGGTAGAAGAAAAGTTTGTCCCTGATTTTTACTTGCTGGATGAGTTGCTTTTCCATAATGGTCACATATGTGTACCCAAAGAGGAACATAAGAAAATGATATGGGAAGCTCACTATAGTCTTGTTGCAGGACATTTTGGTATTAGTAAGACTACTACTATCCATCAAAATTATTTCTATTGGTCAAACATGAAGTAGGATATCATTTCTCATATACAAGCTTGTGCAGCCTATGTAATTGCAAAGCTAGCAAATTGTAAGTTGGGTCTATACTTACCATTACCTATTCCTGATAACCCATGGTAGTTTGTTTCAATGGATTTTATGTTTGGACTTCCAACTACCTGGTGGGGGCATGATTGTGTATCTGTTGTGGTAGATAGGTTTTCTAAAATGGCTATCATGGTGGCATGTAAAAAGATGGTTTCTACAGAATATACTACCACACTTTTTTTTGAACTTGTTTGGGTTCATTTTGGTTTGCCAAAAAACATTATTTTTGATACAGATAGAAGGTTCATCAACAAGTTTTGGTCTACATTATGGGCTAAAATGGACACCAAGTTGACAAAGTCCACATCATTCCATCCCCAAATAGATGGTAGACAGAAGTGTTGAATCAAATGATTATTCATATTTTATAGATGTGTCATTCAAAAATTTCTCACACATGGGATGAAAGCTTACCCTATGTGCAACACAACTACAACCATGCACTCCATAGTATTATAGGGCATAGTCCATTTGAGATTTCTCTTGGGTACCAACCATTGGCACCTATGGATGTAGCAATACCATCCCTATAATCTAATAATCCATTCAATGGTGACAAGGAGGTAGATAAAGAAGAAAAAATCATTGATAACATTAGACACCTACAACAACAAGTTCATGAGATCTTGGAGCAGATTAATCAGAAGTATAAGGAAAGGCATGATAAACATAGAACTCCTCACTAGTTTTAGATTGGTGACAAGGTATGGTTACATCTTCAGAAAGAGTAGCTGCACGGACCAAACAGGAAGCTTCATCCTCTTCTTTATGGCCCATATACTAGTGTGAAAAAAGTTGGTGAGAATTCTTTTGAACATAATTTGCCATCATTTTTGGGACTGTATCGAGTTTTCAATGTGGAATTGTTGAGACCCTATTTTCCTCTTTTGTTGGCTATTTGCCAAGCTATTGAACACATCCATGCTACAGAGTTAAATCAATCTACTACTATTCCATCTCAGTGTGACCATGTTACTGAAGTCATTTTAAACACTTTGAGAAATCAGAATATCCCTCTGTATCGAGTGGTTTGAGCTAGCCAACATTCTCATCAAGGCAAGTGGTTTACTAAGGAAGAAATTGTAGAATAATTTCCTCATCTATTGCAGCAGATTAGTGCAATGGGGCCCATTGCTTCTCAAGGGGGGAGGAATGCTCAAGATTAAATTGGGAAATAGTGAAATCTAATTTTTTTTTCAAATTTTCCTATGTTTTAGTAAAATGCATTTTTTAGGGTATTCTCTTTTGAACTATGGTTCTAGATCTTTTGAATATCTTTCCAACACATCAAATGGTTTGCAGCTCAGAGCTATGACTAGAAAGTTATACCTTCTCCAAGTGGACCTAAATTTTATATATAGTTTTTATATAATTTTTGATAATTCAAATAGTTTATTTGTAATAAATATTATGATGGCTCTTCATTTCATTTCCAAGGGATTTTGATGACCCTTGGGATCCATCAAATTTGTATAAAATCCAATATTTGAATAGAATGGATCAATTTTTTATTTTTTTTGATGAATAGAGGGTTTTTCTATTTAATAAAAAATATTAAAGTACAATATTCACAAAAAAGAGCTGGGGGAAAAAATCACCCCTCAAGTTCACATGGTACTTAGGCCAGAAACATACAACTATTCATCAAAAAGACTATATAAACAAAAGACCCTCAAGATGCAAGAGCAGTAGTAGAAGAGGGAGGATGATCTTTATCATCAGGATTGCCCCAGACATTGGGCCCAGGAGTCTGATCAGGAATGGCCTAGCTATCTTCTGGATCATCTTTTTCCAATTCTCCTTCCTCTTGCCTAGGCAAAATAGCCAGAACTAGGTGAGGGAAGTTTCCTTGATTATCAGGAGCAGAGGCTGAAGGCTAAGAAAAAGTAGTAGTGGTGGAAGCAAGCATAGGAGGCTAACCAAAACTTGCATCCCTTCAAGGAGGATGGGAAGCAGAGAGATGATGCCATTTTCATGAGTCCTAGAGTGTCTAGCATAGGAACTCTAGCTGCGATGTCAGCCCCTAGGTGGTGTACAATCAGCTAAGAGAGAATCTAGAGGCACCTAAGCCATAGTACAAGGGGCATTTCCCTTGTGCTAGAGAAACTCCTACAAGTGAGAAACCTCTAGGGCCACCTTATCTGCTTGCACCTAGATCTACATCATGAAATTATTACAAATACATGCCTTAGCATAAAGAGAAACATAAATATCTAGAAAACTGTGAGAAAAAAGAACAGTCTTTCTATCTTTCCAGAGAGTAAACAAAATTTCCAGCCTGAAAGTATGCCATATCTGGGTGTACTGGTAAGGCATTCTGGGAGAGTCACCAAGTAGAGCCATGTGCTAATAAAAAGGCTCAAGCCTAAAAGGAGCAAAAAATTCATGAATCAAACCCTTGTAGTTCTGGGCATGATGATAGAACAAAAAAAGTGCATGAGTGTGTTTGAGTGACCACAAAAAGAGCATTTAGGGTTAGGAATCCCCATAT
Source organism: Chamaecyparis obtusa (assembly GCA_027943335.1). Classification (NCBI taxonomy): domain Eukaryota; kingdom Viridiplantae; phylum Streptophyta; class Pinopsida; order Cupressales; family Cupressaceae; genus Chamaecyparis; species Chamaecyparis obtusa. The sequence goes on along the minus strand of BSBK01007207.1, from coordinate 163,757 downwards.
GCTAGAGTCTAACTCCCAAAGGTAAGCCCTAGTATAACAAACACCAGGAAAAATGAGCAATTTTAGGCTTAGTGATAGAATCCCAAATAGTATGAAATCTTCAACCCCAAGTCTTTTGAGAAGAAGAAAGATGCCAATGCTAGTTGAGAGAATTAATCATGGGAAAATGAGGCATAAGCCAAGAATAACCAAGCTTAGGCTTGTAGCTGGTGAAAGGTGTGGCAGAATACCACTTCCAGTCTTTACACCATGGTTTGACTGACTCAATACCCAACTTATGCAAGAGGTGAGATAGGATGGTAGAAACTAGTAAGTCAAAAGTCTGATGATCTGGGTGGATGAGCCAAAATTGAACATGGAGATCATCCCAGGATCAAAGACTCATAGTGGCTCTGGAAAAAACATCCTTGGGGGTTTGGATGCCACACTTGTGAAACCAAAGAGAATGAACCCCTTGAATTCTGGCAAGAGGAGTCCCCTGCTAAGCAAAGAGAGGAGACCACCAAATGTTCTACTGGTTAAAAGAAAGACCATCCTGGAAACCATTCCTAGCCCACTGAAGCCAAGGATTAATAAACTCCCAGGCTCTCCAAATACTTTTGGCAACAAAATTACCCTAGATCTAGACAGGCTCCCTCATAACCAATAGGGTTTGAAAGCCAATCCCCTTCTAGGTAGTCTTGTGAAGAGGAAAGCCTGAGGAAATGTAGTGTCAAAGTAAAATTTTCCAAGCTTCATTACCTATGAGACACCCCACAACCCATTTGGCACAAAGGGCATGCCCTCGCTTCTGGGTATCAATTAATCCAAGCCCACCAAAGATTTTTGGAAGGAAAAAAAAATCCCAGGCAACTCTGTGGAAGCCCTGGTGATCAACACCCGAGGCCCAGAGAAAATCTTGAAGAAGTTTCTTGAGCCATTTGTAGAAGGCTTTGGAAGGAGCCCAAGAAGAGGATTAATAAATATGCATGGCAGCTAGGACTTTGGAGTAGATCTAAAATTTTCCTATAAGGGCGAGCAGCTTCATGATCTAGTAGGTAAGGTTTTTTTCAATCTTAGCAAGAATTTCATTCCATAGATCAGTAGGATTGCCTTGAAAAGCAAAGGGAATACCCAAAAAGAAGAATATCTCCCCATGTTGAATCCTTGTCCAACCAAACTGAGAAAGCCAGGGAGGCTCGAGAAGAGCCAACTATCTATAACAAAGGGTTTTGTGCTACTAAATGGCTAAACTAGAAGGTAGGCAAAAGGTGTCTAAACACTACAAGGTTTCCTTGATATTCTCTTCATCCTCTGCTAGAGTGAGGAAGGAATCATCAGCAAAATGGCCATTGACCAATTGTTGGGAGGAATTTGGCAAGAAGATTCCTTGAATAGTTCCTATGGAAATGGAGTGAGCTAATAGGTAGCCAAAACCCTCAACAATGAACACATATAGAGATGGAGCCAAAGGAAAACCCTAGTGAATGGAATGGAAAAACCCGAAGGTGGAAGACTAGTGGCCATTGATGGTAATGCAGGTGAAGGCATCATTGAAGAGCATATGCACAAATTGAAGAAATCTTGGGCCAAAACCCATAGCATGAAGCATCGCAAGGATAAAATGTCATTCAATATGATCATAAGCTTTGGAAAAATCAATCTTGAGAAAAAGGGCTTTCTGGTGAGACTTACGAGCCCATTCCATACCTTCCCAAAAAACAATGATGTTGTCAAGAATAAATCTTGACTTAATAAACCCTGTTTGTGTAGGCCAAACAATCTATGGAAGCCAGTGTCAGATCTTGAGAGCCACCACTTTGGAAATGATCTTGTAGGAGACATTGAGAAAAGTGATGGGCCACTAGTTACAAATGTCCTCTGAATCCCTAGATTTGGGAATGAACTTGATATTCCCCTGGTTAATGATATCCCCAAGAGATTGGGTATGAAAAGCTTCTAGGTAGACCTAGTGGAGATCTGGACCAATGGCATCCCAAAGGGTTTTGTAAAACTCACAAGGGAAGCCATCACAACTAGGGGCTCTATCATTAGCCATGGTGAACATAGCTTCACAAAGATCCTACAAGGAAAGCAGTTGATCATAGAAGATGCGCTGAGCAGGGGAGACACACTGAGGCACCACTGTGAGGCATTCTACAAGAGATTTTTCACTGGTAGGGGAGCAGCCCTGAGAAGCAAATACCTATTCATAGTGATGAAAAAAGGCTTGCAAAACATTAGGAAGCTCCATGAAAAGGGTGTGCCCTTCTCAAATTCTGGATATGCCCATACCAGTATGTCGAGGATGGAGGGCAGTAAAAAATTCTTTCAAAACATGGTCTCCAACCTTTAACTAGTGCAACCAAGCTTTGATTTGAGCTCCTTTGGAAGCATGGTCTTCATGTTAGGAATTAATGCTAAATGGTTGGAAGCCATTCTATAGCAATTATTGTTGCATTCATGACTATGATTGTCATTGATGTCAACACTATGATTTACTGAAGACTTGTAGAGAAGAAAACAGAGTTTGGATTAGCACAAGTGGGTTATTGTAGTTGGAGCTATGCAATGTTGATGATATACTCTTTCATATGTTATATGTCTATGGTTAAGAGTGTAGAAAATAATTCATTTATTCATGGAAGTTATGAGCACTTTGGTGGAAGCAGTATTCAGGCAATGTTCCTGAGTAGCAGTTTGTGGAAATCAGATGATATCTCCTAATCGGGATGGAATCTGGTTTTGTGTAGTTAAAAGGAAGTTGAAGACACATTTATAGTGATGTGGATGATAGTGCAAACTTTGAGGCCACATGAGTGAAGATTTATTATATTTGGAAGCTGATAGTTTTGTGTAATTTTGATGTAGCGTGTGGAAAATTTTATGTTGTAATTGTATGCTGACACATTTGTAATTATTTGAGTGTCAAATAAAGGAAGGAATGTATTTCCTTGTTTTAATATGGTTGTAGAAGTGGTTGTGTATGATTTTGTATGCATGAAGTGAAGAGAAGAGCTAAGTGTGAAAGTGAATATGTGAAGGAAGACATGCAAGGTAAAGAGATCTAAAATTGAGATTTGGTGTAAGAGTGAGTGTGGTTTGGCATAGTCAGAGAAGAGGTACCATATTATTCTATTGATTAATACAAAGATTATTTGGATAGTGTTTTCAGTGATCTTACCCTGAAGCTATTTGGGCAGTGGGTCCTTCTGTCTTCCATAACTCTTAACATAGTTAGAATCTTTTAACAGGGATTCAAAATCTCCTAACAGAGATTCATATGTACTAAATATATTTCATAAGAATCCTAATAGAGTCCATCCTTTCACAAGGAATATTCATATTAGTGCATCTTTTTTTGGGCATCATTCCCACCAGGGTTTACTCTTTCATCAAGAGGTTCTGTAGTCAACATATCTTGTGTCATTGTGTTATTGTGTATGAATATCTTTCTATGGTTGGTAATTATATTGCTTATATGGTTTAATACTATTGAAGATGATAAAATTTATAATTATCTAATAACTAATTCACCTCCCCCCTTCTTAGTTATCTTGGTGGACTTTACTTTCTAACAATTGGTATCAGAGCGGCAGGTCCTTGAAAAAGAAGTTTAACAGCTTAAGGAGATCCATGGTGAATTTTAGGAAAGAAAGCCCTAAGTTTGATGGAGTAAATTTTGACAGCTGGAAAGAAAAGATGAAGACACACATACTATGTTTAGGACTATGTTATTGGTTGATTAAAAAGAATGATAAGACTATCATTTTAGAGGATAATCTTGAAATGTGTACTGCTGATGAGAGAGATCTATTCATGTGTAACATACTTGCAAGAGAAGAACTTTTGACAGCCCTTCTAGAGAATGAGTACAGTCAAGTAAAATATTTGAAAAAATCTCATGAAATATGGAATGCTTTACACTCTACTTTTGAAGGTGATGAATATGAAAAAAGAGTTATATTACATAATTGGATATGTGCATTTGAAGATATAAGAATGTTGGAAGATGAATCTATTAGAAGCTATATTGGTAGAATGTCAGAAATTATTACAGGTATAAAATCTTGTGGAGGAACAAATTTTAGAGAATGAAGTGATATGGAAAATTCTAAGGACATTGGCCCTTGTATTTAAGTAGACAACATAGATGATTGAACAAGTTATACCTTGTACTAAAAACTTTACAAGAGAGACTCTTCTTGGAAGATTGGAAGCAGCAGAAATGAACCTGAGATTATCAGGAGACTTACCTAGAATGGAGACAACATTCAGTGCTCTTAGTGTTCACCCTACTTTGTCAAGAAGCATCAGTGTGAGTGGAGATTATGCTAGTAGCAGCAGATCTAGAAATGAAGAAGACAAGAAGATTGAAGAAGTTATTTCCTTCCTTGTGAAAAGAGAACTAGATGGTAAGAAAATATTTAAATGTTGGACTTGTGAAGAATATGGTCATTTTGCATCTAAATGTCCTAAGAGAGTTAAAAAGTATAGAAAAAATTTTAAACCTAGAAGATCTAAGGAATGTTATTATGCTAATGATGAAGATCTTGAAGCTAGTATAGAAATAACTTTAAGTGGAAGTGATACTGAGAATAATGATGACATAGGATTTGTAGCAATTAAAGAAGAGAATCTTGAAACTGATGTTAAGGAAGAAAAAGCCTTAGTTTCTCAAGTTCAAAAGAGAGCTGATTGGATTATAAATAGTGGTTGTTTACATCATATGACTGGAGACATGAAAAAGTTCATAAAGTTTAATGAATGCGATGGAGGAGTTGTTAGAGTTGGAAATAATGCACCTTATTTGATTAAAGGTATAGGATCTATTACTCTTTGACGGAAAGACTAATATTGATGATGTTTATTTTTTGGATGGATTGAAACATAATATTTTGAGTGTTGGATGGTTAGTTGATAAGGGATATCAAGTTTGGTTTACTAAGAAAACTTGTGTGATAAAGGATAAAGATGGAAATATGATTGGAACTAGAACTAGAACCAGAGGTAATGTATTTTAGTTGAATCCTACTGAGATGACATGTTTGATTACTAAGATTGATGATAGTTGGTTATGGCATAGAAGGTTTTGTCATATAAACTTTGATAACATTGTGAAAGTAAGTACTACACTTGTAGTAAGAGATTTACCTAAAATTATGAAGCCTACTAACATGATTTGCAAAGAATGTGTAATGGCTAAATAGAAGAGAAGCTCTTTTCCTAGTAAGAAGTTTACATCTACAAAGAAGCTAGAGATTGTTCATACAAATTTGAGCGGTCCTACTAGGACTAGAGGATTCTATGGAGAAATGTATTTTATGATTCTTGTTGATGATTTTACAAGAATGATGTGGATTGCATTTCTTAAAGAAAAATATGAAGCATTTGATAAGTTTAAGATTGTTAAGAATAAATTTGAGAATGAATCTAGAATGAAGATTAAATGTTTGAGATCTGATAGAGGTGGAGAATTTACTTCTAGAGAGTTTAACACCTTTTGTGATGAAAATGGCATTAAGAGACAGTATTCAGCCCCTAGAACACCTAAACAAAATGGCATTGTAGAAAGAAGAAACTGATTAGTGATTGAAGAAGAAAGACCTATGTTATTTGAGAATGATTTGGCAAAGATATTCTAGAGAGAAGCAGTGAACACAATAGTGTATACAATGAACAAAGTACAAATTAGAGTAGACACAAACAAGACACCTTATGAATTATGGTTTGGACATGCACCCTAAGTTAAGTATTTTAGAATTTTTGGAAGTAAATGTTATATAAAGAGAGATGATGATATTGGAAAGTTTGATCCTAGAAGTGATGAAGGTATATTTCTTGGATATTCTTTGAAAAGAAAAGCCTATAGATGTTACAATAAAATAACTAAGACTATTGTTGAAAGCGCAAATGTTAAAGTTGATGAAAAGTTCAAAATTTAGGAAAGAATGCTTGATTATGAATCAGATGAAGAAGCTCATCCTAAACCTAACACTGGATCTACTAAATTATTTTATGAAACTGATAGTGATTTGTTGAATGAAAGCCATAGTGAAGTCATTGAAGAACCTACATCTGAAGTGAGATCTAAGATAGTGACATCAAGCAAGAGTTTATTAAGAAATCATCCTATTAGACAAATTATTGGAAACATCAAAAGAGGAGTTCTAACTCAAAATAAGATACAACAACAATTATGTTTGATTTCTCAAATTGAACCTAAGACTACTAATGAAGCTTGTGAAGATGAAAGTTGGACTAATGCTATGAAATAAGAACTAGATCAGATTGAAAAGAACATGACATGGGAACTAGTCCCTAGACCTAAAGACAAGAATGTTATTGGAACTAAATGGGCATTCAAAAACAAGATGAATGAACAAGGAGAAGTAGTAAGAAACAAAGAAAGATTGGTATGTAAGGGTTACTCACAACAAGAAGGAATTGACTATGAAGAAACCTTTGCCCCTGTTGCAAGAATTGAAGCAGTAAGAATGTTTTTGGCTTATGGAGCTTACAAGAAATTCAAAGTATATCAGATAGATGTGAAGTCAGCATTTCTAAATGGAGAATTGGAAGAAGTCTACATTGAGCAGCCTGAAGGTTTTCCTTTGACTCAAGAAGGATACATGGTATGTAAACTAAAGAAAGCTTTATATGGACTTAAACAAGCACCTAGAACTTGGTATGCAAGACTGGATAAGTATTTGTTAAAATTGGGATTTATAAAAGGAATAGCTGATAGAAATCTGTACATAAAACAAATTGAAAATGGTTTGTTGGTTATAGTTATTTTTGTTGAAGATATTATCTTTGGAAGAGAAGATGAAGCTAGTGAAAAATTTGTTGATGAAATGAAGACTGAATTTGAAATGAGTATGATTGGTGAAATGAAATACTTTTTGGGATTACAGATAACAAAAAACAATGATGATATCTTTGTAAGTCAAACAAAGTACCTGAATGACTTGTTGAAAAGATTTGGAATGGAGAATTGTAAACTAGTTGGAACATTCATGGTGACTAGACATAAGTTATCTAGCACAGATGAGATTCCTGCAGTGAAACAAAAGAAATACAGATCTATGATTGGAGAATTGCAGTATTTGACTCATACAAGACCTGCTATAGTACATTCAGTTGGAATTGTTGCAAGATTTCAAGCTGAACCTAGAGAATCACATTATGTAGCAGTAAAGAGGATATTGAGATATTTAAGAGGCACAATAGACTATGGACTATGGACTATGGTATGAAAAATTTGATGATTTTACCCTATGTGCATATATAGATGCTGATTGGGGAGGCAGTGTTGATGATAAGAAAAGAACTAGTGGTGGAGCATTTTTCCTTGGAGGAAGATTGGTTTCTTGGCTAAGAAAGAAGCTGAATTATATCTCACAAAGAATAGTAGAAGTAGAATATGTAGCAGTAGCAAACAATTGTAACTAGATAATTTGGATGAAGCAAATGCTGAAGGATATTGGAATAAAGTTTGTTGAACCTATTGTCATACATTGTGACAACACCAGCACAGTTAGTATGTCTAAGAATCCTATATTACATTCTAAGACAAAGCATATAGAGATAAAGTATCATGTTGTAAGAGAGAAAGTTGTTGAGAAAGAAGTCAGACTTGAGTACATAAGTACAAAGGAGAAGATAGAAGATATATTCACAAAGCCTTTGCCTTATAAGGATACATTTGAGTATTTGAGAGGTATGCTTGGGGTTATGCCCCAACCTAATTTTGAAAAGTGATGTAGTTGGTTGCATCCATCCAGTCGTATATGAGCCTTATCTTTCCTCTGGACTGGATGTTGGTACTTCCTCAATGGGGAGTATGTGTATTTGAGCTGAGTCATGCGGACTCTAGTGAATGTATTTTCTGAATAGTGTCTTTTGACATTGGAGTTGTTGTTGAAATAGTGATAAAATTTCTATCATTGATGTCAATGGGGGAGAAGTATACATGAAAAACCATCTGAAACATCTGTTGGAGAGAACTGAATAGGAAAATGAAGCAAGATTTGATTGATGAAGAGGATTTGAAGTAGCAGTGTTGCAGTATTCAATTTTTGGAACATTGGATATTTTTTCATCTATGTTGCCATCAATGCCAATGAGGGAGATTGTTAGGAATGAATGCTAAATGGTTGGAAGCCATTTTGTAATAGCTGTTTTTGCATTCATGACTATGATTGTCATTGATGTCAACACAGTGATTTACCGAAGACTTGGAGAGAAGAAAACAAAGTTTGGATTAGTGTACATGGGTTATTGTAGTTGGAGCTATGTGATGTTGAGGATATACTCTTTGATATGTTATATTTCTATGGTTAAGAGTGTAGATAGTAATTCATTTATTTATGGAAGTTATGAGCACTTTGGTGGAAGTAGTATTTAGGTAGTGTTCTTGAGTAGTAGTTTGTGGAAATCGGATGATATCTCCTAATTGGGATGGAATCTGGTTTTGCATAGTTAAAGGGAATTTGAAGACACATTGATAGTGATGTGGATGATAGCACAAACTTTGAGGTGACATGAGTGAAGATTTATTATATTTGGAAGCTGACAGTTTTGTGTAATTTTGATGTAGCCTATGGAAAATTTTATGTTGTAATTGCATGCCGACTCATTTGTAATTATTTGAGTGTGGTATAAAGGAAGGAATGTATTTCCTTATTTTCATATGGTTGTAGAAGTAGTTGTGTATGATGTTGTATCCATGAAGTGAAGAAAAGAGCTAAGTGTGAAAGCAAATATGTGAAGGAAGACATGTGAGGTATAGAGATCTGAAATTGAAATCTGGTGTAACAGTGAGTGTAGTTTGGCATAGTCAGAGAAGAGGTAACATATTATTTTGTTGAGTACTACAAAGATTATTTGGATAGTGTGTTCAGTGATCTTACCCTGAAGCTATTTGGGCAGTGGGTCCTTCTGTCTTCCATAACTCTTAACGTAGTTAGAATATTTTAATAGGGATTCAAAATCTCCTAACAGGGATTCATATGTACTAAATGTATTTCATCAAACTCCTAACAGAGTCCATCCTTTCACAAGGAATATTCATATTAGTGCATCTTTTTGTGGGCATCATTCCCACCAGAGTTTACTCTTTGATCAAGAGGTTCCCTAGTCAACATATATTGTGTCATTATGTTATTGTGTATGAATATCTTTCTATGGTTGGTAAATATATTGCTTATATGGTTTAATGTTGTTGAAGATGGTAAAAGTTACAATTATCTAATAACTGAGTCACCCCCTCCCTCTTAGTTATCTTGGTGGACTTTACTTTCTAACATGTCAGCCACTTGCTTCAGGTGGCGTAACTTAGCAAGATTGATTTGCAGATCTTGATTGAAAGGGTCCTAAGTTAAGGCTTTAGTGGCAACACGCAAGGCTTTGGTTTTGGCAACATAGGCTCTGCGATGATAGTTGGCCAATTGTCTGCCATATATGCACAAAAAATGAGTCGTACGACTAATGGCGTCATTCCACCATTGAATCCATCTTGTCAAGTGGGTGGGTCTAGGCTCAAGGTTCCAAACATGATGAATGTGGACCACAGTAGAAGGATGATGAAGGACATAAGTATTAAAGTAAAATTGTGTGGTGGGAGGCCTAGCCTTAGCTATCTGCCAAACAATATTAAATTGGATGGGAAAGTGGTCTGACAAGGTCACATCAACAAGAGGAGTGACTTGTAAGACTTTCTTTTCATAAAAGAAGAAAAAAGATTGAGCCAAGATCATAGCACAATCAAGCCTTTTATGAATTTTGTCACAAGAAGCCCTATAATTAGACCAAGTGTGCCAGGCCCCATCAGAATGGTGGTAGCCCACATTGGGATCAAAAATCCCTAATTTATTACACATGTAATACCAGGCTTCTCTTTCACCAGCTGTCCATTGAAAGGGCAAAAAGCCATCCTTGTCAGATGCCATCTCCACCATATTGAAATCCCCACAAACAAGCCAAGTAGCAGGTGGTAGAGAATCAGCAAGCCAATGCCACAGATGAGATCTCTCAACAACATCATTGGGAGCATAAACATTAACTATGCCAAAGGAATGATTCTCAATAATGAAAGTAGCCCAAACAACTCTTTGCATGGGATTGGAACCATGGCTAACCAAAAAGAAATGCCAAAGAGAAGAATGGAGAGTAACAACTCCACCTCGACCAACCTTGTGTTGAGAACAAAGAGCAAGGCTTTTGTGCTAGACAACTTTACAAGCAACATCAAGCATGAAACCTAAAATCTTAACTTCCTAGAGGCATAAAACATCCAGATGACAAAAATGCCTATACGAATCCCTGACAAAAATTTTTTTGTTTAGGTCTGTCAACCCACAAACATTCCATGAGATGTACTTCATGGAATAATAGTGTCATCCATTCCATCCTCATCCCCAAGGGAGTCAAAGCTATTAGAAAAATATCTTGGGGCAAAAGTCAGCCCAGAAAAATCTAAAGAGATATTACGTCATTTGTCCTGCATGTCATTAAACTTAGTCTTAGCATGCCCAAAAGGGTTGCAAGAGGGGCAGAAAGAGCTGGAAGAAATAATCTCTACAACTGTTAGAGGCATGTGGGCTAGGGGAGTGGAAGCCTAGGAGGTAGAAACATCTATCCCCTATGAAATAGGGTTTGAGACTTCGAGGATAGGGGTTTCCAAGAAAACCATGTTATCTGAAGGTGGTGGATGGGAGCCAGAAGCTGAAATAAGATGCTAGTGGGGCTTGTTACGATGACTGACAGTGACCCATTCATCATTTTTTCCCTCTTCTTTCTTGCCAGCCTCAGCCGGCTGAGAACTAGAATCCTTGAGAGGAGTCTTGGTACGAGGCACTACCAAAGGGTAGGCCTTAATCTTATGCTCTATAGATTGACATTGATAACAAGTATTGGGAAGGTTGAGATAAAGCACCTTCTAGGTGAAGGTGTTATCAACAACCTGAATCTCGATGGATTCTTTGAGATCCCTAGAAAGGTCGACCTCAACATAGAGCCTCTTTTGAGGCTGTAGATTAAGAAAATGGTCATGCTCAACACATATAACCCTACTGAGCTTCTACGCTATTGCTTGCATCAAAGGCCAACAAGGTAAGGGAAGATTGGGTAACTCAACCAACATTGGGACCTTGAGCTTCTTGTCATCAGAGATAGAGAAGTCATGAGACTAGCATTGGAAGATTAACAGTGAGGCCCTGAGGTTCCAGGGACCTTTGGAAAAAATAGCATCCACATGGGAGGGTTTAGAAAAGTAAAAAAAGAAAAAATCCTTTCGTAAGGCTCTGAATGCCTTCCAAGAAGATTTCGTGAGGAATCCAATTCTTCACAACCCAATCCTTAAGAACATGTTCAGGGGGGTTGCGACCTAGAAAATAGCCAATCAGGGTATGTGGTTCAAGCCAAGTACATGCATCATTGAATTTATTAATGAGTAAAACAATATCAAGCTGGGCCATACCTCATGGAATACTTTGGGCACAAACTTGTGGGGGCATTTTCTTGGTGGTGCCATTGTTATCTGAAACCACACCAGCACCAACAACAACTGCTTGGTGGGAAGTGGCTAGAGCCATATATACTAGGCTATTTCCCACAATAACTATGGTATGTGTGAAGGATAGGACTGTAGAAATGGACGCAAGGTGAAAAAACTCTAGCAAAGCACAGAACGAGCATGAGCCGTCTTCAAATGCATCAATTTTTGGTTTGCAATCTTGTTGTTAATACTTCTAAATTTTTGTGTTGAATTCTACAATACTACATGTATCACACCAAGTATTGTAATTTGGTTTCATAAATCAGATCAATGGTATCAGAGTGGGAATGCTCCTTTATGCCAATTTACACAAGGTCTTCCTACTAGAGATTAGGATTGGATACACACAATTTGTCAAAATATCCACCTTTGAGATGCACACGATCGAAGATGTCAGATGATAATATTAAGAAGTTGATGGAGGAACCTTTAAATAAGCAATGGGAGGAGAAGATGAGGCAATTTTTGCACTTCCTATAGAATCAAAAACCCTTCGAATTAGGAACATCATTTCATGGGAATACCCCTTTCAAAGTGGAGGACAATTTTGACATCCAAATTTTTGAAAGAAAAGTTGATTCTAAAGCTATTGATAACTCGTTGTCAAAGTTAGATAGATAATTTTCCATAACGGTCACATATGTGTGCCCACAGAGGAACACAAGAAAATAATATGGGAAGCTCACTATAGTCATGTTGCAGGACATTTTGGTATTAGTAAGACTACCTCTATCCTTCAAAAGTATTTCTATTGGCGAAAGATGAAGCAGGATATCATTTTACATATACAAGCTTGTGTAGCCTATACAATTGCAAAGCCAACAAATCGTAAGTTGGGTCTATACTTACCATTACCTATTCCTGATAAGCCATGATAGTTTGTTTCAATGGATTTTATGTCTGGACTTCCAACTACTAGGCAGGGGCATGATTGTGTATATGTTGAGGTAGATAGGTTTTCTAAAATGGCTATCATGGTGGCATGTAAAAAGATGATTTCTATGGAAGATACTACCAAGCTATTTTTTGAACATGTTTGGGTTCATTTTGGTTTGCCAAAAACCATTATTTCTGATAGGGATAGCAGGTTCATCAACAAATTTTGGTCTGCACTATGGGCTAAAATGGACACCAAGTTGACAAAGTACACAAATTCCATCCTCAAACAGATGGGTAGATAGAAGTGGTGAATCAAATGATTATTCATATTTTACAGATGTATCATTCTAAATATCCTCGCACATGTGATGAAAGCTTACCCTATGTGCAACACAACTACAACCCTACACTCCATATTACTACAAGGCACAATCAATTTGATGTTTCTCTTAGGTACCAACCATTGGCACCTATGGATGTAGCAATACCATCCCTACAATCTAATAGTCCATTGAATGGTGACAAGGAGGTAGATAAAGCAAAAAAATTCATTGATAATATTAGACACCTACAACAACAAGTTCATGAGATCTTGGAGTAGAGTAATCAAAAGTATAAGGAAAGGCATGCTAAACATAAAACTCCTCATCAGTTTCAGATTGGTGACGAGGTATGGTTACATCTTCAGAAAGAGTTTCTACATTGACAAAATAGGAAGCTTCTTCCTCTTCATTATGGCCCATATACTATTGTGAAACAAGTTGGTGAGAATGCTTTTGAACTTAATTTTCCATCATTTCTAGGACTACATCCAGTTTTCAATGTGGAATTGTTGAGACCTTATTTTTCTCCTTTTTTTGATATTTCCCAAGCTACTGAACACATCCAAGCTATAGAGTTAAATCCATCTACTATTGTTCCATCCCAGTGTGACAATGTTACTGAAGTCATTTTAAAGACTTTGAGAAATCAAAATATCCCTCTATACAGGGTGGTTCGAGCTCACTAGCATTGTCATCAAGGCAAGTGGTTTACTAAGGAACAAATTGAAGAACAATTTACTCATCTATTGTAGTAGATTAGTGCAATGGGGCTCATTACCTCTCAAGAGGGGGAAGAATGCTCAGGATTAAATTAGGAAATAATGAATTCTTATTTTTTTCCAAATTTTCCTATGTTTTAGTAAACTTCTTTTTTGAGGTTCTTCACTTTTGAAATGTGGTTCTAGATCTTTTGAATATATTTCCAATGCATCAAATGGTTCACGGTTTGGAGCTACGACTAGAAAGTTATGCCTTCTCCAAGTGGACCTAAATTTTATATATAGTTTTTTGATAATTTTTTATAGTTCGATTAGTTTATTTGTAAATTTTTTTATGATGGCTCTTCATTTCATTTCCAAGGGATTTTGATGACCCTTGGGATCCATCAAATTTGTATAAACTCCAATATTTGAATACAATGGATCAATTTTTGGTTTGCAATCTTGTTGTTAATACTTCTCAATTTTTGTGTTGAATTCTACAATATTGCAGGTATCACACCAGGTATTGTAAGTTGGTTTCATAAATTAGATTAGTGGTATTAGAGAAAGAACTCTCCTTTATGCCAATTTACACAAGGTTGTACTACCAGTGATTAGGATTGGATACACATGATTTGTCAAAATATCCACCTTTGAGACACACATGCTCAAAGATGTCAGACAATGATATTAAGAATTCGTTGGAGGAAGCTTTAAATAAGAAATGAGAGGAGATGATGAGGCAATTTTCCCACCTCCTACAGAATGAAAAACCCTTTGAATCAAGAACATCATTTCATGGGAATACCCCTTTCAAAGTGCAGGTCAATTTTGACATCCTGTATTTTGAAGGAAAAGTCTATTCTAAAGCTGTTGATAACTGGTTATCAAAGTTGGATAGATAATTTTCTATAAATAATTTCCTAGATGGAGAAAAAATAACATTTTCCCTCCTCAAAGCTGAAACCCATGTGAAATTAGCATGGGAAACCAATGTAGCTAATAAAGAACAAAGGAAACACTTTGATAAAATCAGAATGATTGGAAAATCAACAAAATTAGATGGATAAAATTTTGAAAGAGTATCATAGTGTGTTCAAACCACCAATGGGAGTACCAACACACTATCAAGTCAAGCACTCTATTGATTTAATCCCATGCATACCGTTACCACATGAGCCAATATAGAGGAGGTTAGTTTCTAAAAATGATGAGATTAAGAGACAAATTTAGGGGTTGATTTAGAAAGGATGCATTCGTCCAACTGCTTCACCTTGTGGAAGTCCAATTGTCCTTGCTAAAAAGAAAGATGGGACATGGAGGCTTTGTATTGATTATAGGGCATTAAACAAAATCTATGTTAAGAATAGATATCCAATCCCTCAAATTGATGATTTGTTGGACCAACTTAGGGGGGCTAATTTCTTTACAAAAAATTGACATGAAGTTTGGATACCACCAAGCACCAATTGATCTAGCAGGTGTGTAAAAGACTACATTTAAATCTAAGGAAGGTTTTTTTGAATGGTTGGTCATGCCTTTTGGGCTAACAAATGCCCTGACAACATTTATGAGATTGATGAATGATGTACTTAGACCATTCATTGATTCTTTTGTGGTTGTTTATTTGGATGATATACTCATCTTTAGCAGATCTTGGTCTGAGAATTTGTAGCATGTTGAACAAGTTCTTTCAACTTTGCAAAAACACAAACTTAATGCCAACATGGAGAAGTGTTCTTTTGGTATGCAGAGTATTCAATACTTAGGGTATATCATTGATATTGAGGGTGTTCATGTTGATTCAACAAAGATTCAAATAATTCAAGATTGGCCATCCCCTAAAAATCTCACAGAGTTTCATAGGTTCTTGGGCTTAGCCAACTTCTATCGTAGATTTGTGGTTGGTTTCTCACATATATGATGGCCTCTTAATCAATCACTAAGGGGTGGAGCACAAGAAAAATTTTAGTGGATAGAGGGAAAGAAACAAGCATTTGAGGAGTTAAAGAAAAGACTATGTTCAACACTAGTATTGGTCCTTCCAGATCCACACCAAGCATTTGAGATAGAAATAGATGCATATGATTATGCTCTTTGTGCGGTACTCATGCAATATGGGCATCCTATTGCCTATCATAGTGAAACTTTTTTTGATATAGTACATAGGCACCACACCTATGATAAGGAGTTTTATGCCATTGATTAGACCTATAGACAATGGAAACACTATATGCTAGGAAAGGAAACTGTTATACATACAGACCTTAAACCACTTCAATTCTTGAAAACACAAGGAAAGCTTGAGAATGATAGAAATCAATGGTTGTCAACCTATCTACAATAATTTCACCTCAGCATTTGTCATAAGAAAGGAAGCAGTAACAAGGTGGTAGATTTTTTGAGTAGGCCTCCAATTGTAGGTTTGACAATAGTGATGGATTCATGTGGTCATCGAGCATCAACTTGGGAACAACTATATGGTACTAATCCTGATTTTGCTAACATCTATAGTAATTTCATAGAAGGAAAGTCTGTCCCTAATTTTCACTTGCACGATGGGTTTCTTTTCCATAACGGTCACATATGTGTACCTACAAACGTAAGAAAATGATATGGGAAGCTCACTATAGTCATGTTGTAGGACATTTCAATATTAGTAAGACTACTGCTATCCTTCAAAAGTATTTCTATTGGCCAAAGATGAAGCAAGATATCATTTCACATATACAAGCTTGTGCAACATGTGCAATTACAAAGCCAATAAATCGTAAGTTGTGTCTATGCTTACCATTACCTATTCCTGATAAGCCATGGTAGTTTGTTTCAATGGATTTTTTGTCTAGACTTCCAACTACCAGGTGGGGGTATGATTGTGTATATGTTGTGGTTGTAGGTTTTCTAAAATCGCTATCATGGTGGCATGCAAAAAGATGATTTCTGCATAAGATACTTCCAAGCTATTTTTGGAACATGTTTGGGTTCATTTTGGTTTGCTAAAAACCATTATTTATGATAGGGATAGCAAGTTCATCAGCAAATTTGAGTCTACACTATGGGCTAAAATGGACAACAAGTTGACAAAGTCCACATCATTCCATCCCCAAATAGATAGGCATACATAAGTGGTGAATCAAATGATTATTCATGTTTTATAGATGTATCATTCCAAACATCCTCACACATGGGATGAAAGCTTACCCTATGTGCAACAAAGCTACAACCGTGCACCCCATAGTACTATAGGGCACACTCCATTTGAGATTTCTCTTGGGTACCAACCATTGAAACCTATGGATGTAGCAATACCATCCCTACAATCTAATAGTCCATTGAATGGTGAAAATTAGCTATATAAATTAAAAAAATTCATTGATAACATTAGACACCTACAACAACAAGTTCATGAGATCTTGGAGCAGATTAATCAGAAGTATAAGGAAAGGCATGATAAACATAGAACTCCTCATCAGTTTTAGATTGGTGACAAGGTATGGTTACATCTTTAGAAAGAGCACCTGCATGGACCAAATATGAAGCTTCGTCCTCTTCTTTATGGCCCATATACTATTGTGAGACAAGTTGTTGACAATGATTTCGAGCTTAATTTTCCATCATTTTTGGGACTGCATCCAAGTTTTCAATGTGGAATTGTTGAGATCCTATTTTAATCCTTTGTTGGATATTCCCAAGCTATTAAAACACATCCAAGCTATAGAGTTAAATCCAT
The DNA here is from genome assembly GCA_027943335.1 of Chamaecyparis obtusa. NCBI lineage: Eukaryota > Viridiplantae > Streptophyta > Pinopsida > Cupressales > Cupressaceae > Chamaecyparis > Chamaecyparis obtusa. Next base: position 146,585 of record BSBK01007207.1, on the reverse strand, counting down.
TTACTACTATTCCATCCTAGTGTGACCATGTTACTGAAGTCATTTTAAAGACTTTGAGAAATCAGAATATCCCTCTCTATCAGGTGGTTTGAGCTGGCCAACATTCTCATCAAGGCAAGTGGTTTACTAAGGAACAAATTGAAGAACAATTTCCTCATCTATTGTAGCAGATTAGTGCAATGGGGCCCATTACCTCTCGAGGGGGGAGGAATGGTCAATATTAAATTGGGAAATACTGAAATCTAATTTTTTTTTCAAATTTTCCTATGTTTTAGTAAACTACATTTTTTAGGGTCTTCACTTTTAAAATGTGGTTCTAGATCTTTTGAATATCTTTCCAACATATCAAACGGTTCATAGTTCGGAGCTACGACTAGAATGTTATGCCTTCTCCAAGTGGACCTAAATATTATATATAGTTTTTTGATAATTTTTGATAGTTCAAATAGTTTATTTGTAATAAATATTATGATGGCTCTTCATTTCATTTCCAAGGGATTTTGATGACCCTTGGGATCCATCAGATTTGTATAAACTCCAATATTCAAATAGAATGGATCAAGTTTTGGTTTGCAATCTTATTGTTTATACTTCTCATTTTTCATGTTGAATTCTACAATACTGCAGGTATCACACTAGGTATTGTAGTCTAGTTTCATAAATCAGATCACCTATCTTGCTATGCAAGTGTCATATTCTAGTAAAGATAGTTTAATTCTATGAGATCCTGTAGAATCTGGCATTAATAAAGGTACGTTTAATTCAAAATTGTGTTCCCCCAAACTTTGTGATTATTCTTTTTATGAAGATATTAAAAGTATAAGATTATTTTTCAAAATGGATATCTCTCCCTTGTTATATGTATCTTCAAATAAAGAAACCACAAACACACTTGTTCTTTTTAAACCCTCTACACAAAAAAGTATTTGAATATGTAAGAATGTTATCATGGGTTTTTCACGACAGTCTACTTTAAGAAATCTACCTAGTTGTCAAGTTGGTTCATAAGCATCATTTTACAAGGTAGGATTTCTAAGTTAACAAGGTATTTGATCAAGATTCCATTCAAAATAAACATTAATTTTCATCCCCCAAAATTAGGAGGCTTCCCACCAGAACTGCACTAGAGTATAATGATACCTGTTAGAAGATCTTACAACCTTGTTAGGAGTTCATCTTTACAATGCATGATGTACAATGACCTGGTCCAAGGTGGAACCCTATTAGGAGTCTTTTATAAAAAAAAAATTTAAAAAGTGAGGACACACTTCTTGGGAGCACACTACTCAAATGGTGAAGGCTGCAACCTTCTACACAATAGATACACACTATATATTGATCTTGGTGAACTGGGAAATAGACCTGCTATCTTGATCAGTTCCAATGGATAGATTACTCTTTGATTCTTCACATATAGCTTTATTGGCCCAATACTTTTCACTTTCTGCTCTTCTCTTTTCTTCACTTCATTTTCTTTTTTCTTTCTTCTCCTCCTTTATTAAGCGATCACAACTAACAAGCTATAAGTAGTCTTCTCCAAAACTTATAATCAAGTTGGCCTGTTAGAATCTTCTTGAAATAATATTAGAGAAACACTACAACTCTCTAACAACATTTCCAATGGCTAAACAAAGCATGCAGCACAAAAATGACTGCGCAACTCAATATGAGTATACATGTTTCTTCACACTATCGCCTCCACCAAATTAATTGAAACTTTACTTACAAGTTGAAATATGTTATGCGCTCTTAACCAAACATTTTAAACTCATAACCCAACATGAAACTAAACATGCATACTATAATGATAGGCACAACTACTGAAATAATATAAACACTATTGGCTCCAACAAACAATATCAGGAAACTGTAACTGGCAAATAGAAACATTATAACTCAACTTGTACTACACAAATAACTCTACATTGATGGACATAGCTTCAAAAATATTTCTACAATACAAATGTAAACATGCAAGGCTCAAACATAACCATACTAAGAATCACATACAAAACTCTGCTTGTAACACTGTCAGGAACACTACTGTTACAAACAACTACACAACTATCTTTACTCAGAATAAACCTCTGTGTCTATGATATGATGATGATAACATATCCATACAACATATGTTCAAGGCTCTCTACATAGAACTAAAACACATGTTTCTTATCATATGTTTTCATCAATGACAAACATATAGTCAACACTGGCTTGCTAGAAAATCTCCAACACTTGCGTCCCAAGCACGATTAACAATGTTTAATTTATCCAAACCTACTAACTAATGGGAATTGAGTATTTCTAGTCTCCTCCAAAAACAAGGGGTTGTTGATTCAATGCTTGATTTTATCCTTTGTGGTGGTTTAATTACTAGATTTTAGCAAAAATGACAAGGCCACAGTTTAAGTAAAACATGACCAAGGTTAGGCTTACCTTATTTGAAGCTAGCAAAGGCTAGGGGCCTTTTTAATGGATTTTGTCATGATTTTGACTCACCTAGTGGCGATCATTCCCTTTTCTTTGACTCCTCTCCAAAAAATTTAGTCAACACCAACAAACAAAATGAAGAAAATAAGTAGAAATTGAAATTTAAGCCTTATTTATCAAATTTGACACAAATTGATTAAGGAAAATAAATTCAATTTAAGGACACAAATTTTAGTTTATAAGCTTATGATACTTTCAAATATCATTCATATACCTCACCTTCTTGCTGTGAATTCTCCAATACGAACTTGATGTTGCCTTTGTTCTCCTTTTTATTTCATTTTGCCAAAGGTTTCTCTTCACTGTTATATATAGTCTTTGGATTTTTAATTCTTTTATGACCTGTCATCCTGAAACCACACACAATTCATTTTTTGAGAGTTAGATTCTGCAAAAAATGAATTTAATCAAAAGCACAATGAAATTAATTGAAAGCGTTGTTAAAACTATTGAAAGCGTTGCAGGAAAAATTGAAAGAGCAGAAATAGAATTTAAAAGAGTTGTTTTAATAAGAAAATACACTTAAAGAAAATATTAAACGCACAACAGAATCCTTCAAAAGTGCTTCATAGATAGGGTGTACATGATAAAAGAGAATTAGAAAGGATAATAGAAGGACTAAATGCGTTGTTTGGCTACACAAAGGAACACAACTTTGTTGTGGATGCATCATTTTGGACCTTGTACACACTGCATAAAAGGTTGTATGTGCTGCAGAAACTACTAAATGCACTGCAGAACTTGTAAATAGAGAAAAATTCAAGAATATGCAAGATAAATTGATTTCTCTAAATTTTAAAAAGTACGAGGCCTAATGCCCCATGGTGAGCACCATTTTGTGTGTTGCAAAAAGAACCTTCATAGGGTTAGTATTAAAAATAAATGAAAAAAATAACTAAATTACCACAAAGAGTAAGCTATTTAAGAAAATAAATGACAATTAAGCACTCTATGGACCTCCATTTAGATTTGCTATTGCAAAGCTCTCAGCAAACCTCCATTAATGACAACTCTAAAATGAGAATTAAATGATATGAAAACTAAGAATTTAATTCCAAAATGAATTAAGCCTTAATTAGTACTAAATTTTCCTTTCTTGCTCAAAAATGCAAGAGGTTTGATGTTACTCTCAGATTTGTGGATGACAATTGCTTGAATTATACCTTGATTTTATAGATTTTGGTAAGGGTAGGTGGTGGAATTGAGTTGATCATAGTTGAGTTGAGGTTAAGTCCTTGGTTCTAGCATTGGAGACAATTTATAATTGATTGTCCTCAAAGCTTGGGAGAAGGAGACAAAATGGGTAGACAAGATGCTCTAACCTTATGTGTGATTGAGATTCATTGTGAGATTGATCCATGTGAGCTTGATCCTTAAATCCTATTGGTTGAGGCTTTTTCCTCCCATGTGGTGTTGAGTGAAAATATGGATTTAATTAATTAAATTTATTTAATTTGTTTAGCCATCTGTACCCCTTAAATGGGTTAACTTGATTTAAATCAAACTATACAATTAATTAGATTAATGACACAATTTAATGATTTAACTTAATTTATTGGATTTAAATTGATTTGATGGCTTTTGATTTTAAATTAAATTTGGATTATGGCTTGATTCCAATTTTTCTTTGATTTTAGCTTGATTTTATTTTATTTCTTTGATTGTGCCTTGGTTTCTCACTTGATTTAGTCTTGTCCATTTTTAGGTGATTACAACGTGCAATCAATTTGTGGACAAAAAATCTTTTAAAAAAAAAACAATTTTAGGAAATTCTTTTTTCATGTGTACACATATGATAAAGGGGATTTTATTTAATTATAAGGGGACATGTTCTTTTAATTAAAAAAAGCTTAGGATAAAGTGGCCAAACTTTAGGATATCATTGAATAAAAGATAAAATGATGATTTGATCATGAAATAAGAGATTAAATAAATGTGCAAAATTGATTAAGCACAAGATGTAGTCTAGTAATTAAATTTAATGTTTAGAGAGGGGGCTTATAGTTTACTAGACCATTTTTGGGTGATTACATTATGTACTCCCACAGGAGAAACTTCATATTACCAATTCTAAGGATTTGAATTTTTCTTTCTCATTAAGGTCAAGTTACCAATGTTATGGATCTCCTTATTTAATATAATCAGTGATGAAGGCTACAAAGTATCCTTCTTGCAAGAGATAGAAGTATTGGATGAATGGAGACAAAATAACTTTAATCATCTCAGAGCCAATTATTAGAATATGTTTGGAAGTTATAATAAACAAATAAAACCATGAATATTTTAGATTGACAACCTTATCCTAAAGGAGAATCATAGAAATTAATAGAAAAGAGAGAAAAAGGCCAAGTTTGAACTTAGTTGGCTTGGTCCATATATTCACTACTATATGTGGATTGGAAGCATAAAATTTGGCTATCCTAGAGGGTGATGCATTAAATGATACAATCAATAGAATTCACCTTTGTAGGTTTTGTGACCAATTATTTTAGAGTACCCCTTTAAAGTCCTTAAAAAATACTAAAAAAAGTCATGAAAAAAAGTAAAGAGAAATAATCCATCCTATGGTGAATACTACTTTGGTCTCACCCAAGACAAGTACCATAGTGAAATTTGGCCAACTAATACCATGTGTAGTGACTTTTCATCTCCATCCTTTATAATTAATATACTAGATAAATTCTATATCCATTCTCCTTGCATATAATAATAACTCTTTCATCCTTACTATACCTTGTGGATTATTTCACGTTCCTCCCACACCCATCTTTTCCTATGCATAATATGTTAGAGCATGTGTATTTGTTGCATTAGGCATATTTGTATATTGTTGCATAGTTATTTGTGCACACACCGAAGAATATTCTCATGCATATTCTTATTCATAATTAAGCACATGTTTGCACATGCATTTCTAACTTAAGTTCACCTATTTGAGACTACCTTAGTTGAGTTTAGTCTAGTTGGACTCCAATTTTCTTTTTTAGTTCTAGTTTGTGTATCTTGCACTATTTTGAATATCTTATATTTTTATCATTTCTCTTTATTTTTAGAGACATGCTTTTCTAATAAAGTACAATATTTTATTCATTGTAATTAATTCTACAATCATGCAATTATTAATCTTGTAGTTCTATATTGTTTGGTTCTTAAAAAATGTAGAAATTATTTTCACATTACCCTCCATGTGGAAGGTGTTCCTTCTTTCTTTGATCCTAGAAATTCTTTTGTTGCAAATTTCAAATGGTCTTATAGCATGTGTTCATTAAACCCCTACACAAATTTTGAGGGGTTTTTTTTACCAAATGCATTGTAGGGTCTCCAAATTTGTCTTCTATTGTAGATTTGAATTTTGACAACTTTTTTTCAGTTTTTGAGACAAAATAGATATTGTAAAATTTTGAAAATTTTCCACTCTTGGAAATTTTCTATTTTTAAAATTTTTCCATTTTCATAAACTTTCTATTTTTAGATATTTAATATTTATGAAGCCCTCTTCAAGCCACGTTGGCTGAATTTTATGTTTTTTCTCATATCTTGAGCATACAAAGTCAAAATCATGTATAATATAGTGCCCTCATTATGGCTCTAGTTTGCATATTTTAGCTTTTTAACTTTTTTTTTTTAATCTATTTTTAGAGACATGTTTTTCTATAAAATCATAAAACTATAATCATTGTAACTCATCCTACGAGAAAATAATCATTAATCTTGTATAATTTTGTATTATTTTCTTCTTATAAAGTGTAGCTATTATTTTCTTGTTGCCCTCATTATGGAAGGTACTCTTTCTTTTTAATTTGATTCTCGAGGTGTTTCATTTTTTTATTTTTTTACATCATTGGCCTATCCTATCATTGACTGACGCATATCCTTGACCCTATAGTGGGTTTGGATATTTTACATCTTATAGTAAGAGGAAATTTACCTTGATTTTCCTCTTACATGGTCATAAAGAATAATGAACTTTCACTTGTGTTATGAATAGTCCCAAGAGATAACTGAGAGGGGGGTAGTGGGGGGGGTGAATCAGTTATCTACAAGTTTCAATTCTTTATCCAATTAAGTGTACTTAAAGTTTAAGCGTAAACATAATGAAATAAAACTTGAACACAACACCAATATATTGGTTATGGGGAAACCCAAATAGGTAAAAACCCCAGTGGGAGTTAACACCCACTAATAAACTGCACTAGTGTATAATGATCCTTGTTAGAAGATCTTACAACCCTACTAGGAGTTGATCTTTACGATGCAATAAGTACAGTGACCTGGTCAAAGGTCAGACCCTATTAAGATTCTTTTATGACTGACCCTATTAGGGGTGAGGACGCACTGTTCAAGAGCTCACTACTCAATGGGGTGAAGGTTGAAACCTTCTGAATAACATATACACACTATATTTGGATCTCGGTGAACTATGAGGTATACATGCTTTCTTGATCAGTTCCAATGAATAGCACACTCTATCATCTCTATCAGATAGACCTCTTCCTAATGACACAATACTTCTCACTCTTTGCTTTGCTCTAATCTTTCATCTCCATGCCATACCTTTAGTGATCACAAATGACCAACTATAAGTATGTTTCCTATAAATGATATAATCAAGTCATCCTATTAGAACCACCTTGAAATCATTTTAGAGAAACAATAACACTCTCCAATAACATCTCATTTGGCTCTACTAAGTACGCAACACAAACTGGGACCTATCGAAATTAATAAGTGTAGACGCATGCTACACACTGTCAGCTCTACCAAATTAATTAATACTTTCTCCTCAAGCTGAATTACATCATGCACTCTTAAAAAAATGGTCTTAAGTCTTCTCCAATCACTAATCCAAGCATGCATACAAAAATGATAGGCACAACTCTTGTACCAATAAAATCTCTGTTGGCTCTTCTGGATAAACACAAGAAACTACAACTGGTGAATAGCGACTACATAAATTCACTTCTATTGCACATCAGACTCTGCATCCATGATTGTATCAACACTAACATGTCTCCATTACATATCCAAACATGCAAGGCTCCATGATAACTATATGGACAATCAATCATAGAACACTGCATGTAACTCTATAGGGAACACTCCTGACATAAGCTACTACATAACTATATGTACTAAAAATTAACCTCTACATCCATGATATCATGCTGATAGCATGTCCATGGTACATATACTCAAATCTTAGTGCATAAGTCCTCCACACATGCTACTTACCATATGTTTTCATCAAAGACAAAAATATAGTCAGTACTAGCTTGCTAGAAAATCTCCAACAATCACCCCCTTTGGCATTGACGGCAACATATGGAATGAAAAACACCACCAATCCAAATGAAGAATTATTTTAAACAGTCTCTATTTCCTCATCAAAACTCCCCCAAGGATGAATCCTCCAATTTCTTCAATATTCTTCAATAGTCTCCATTTCCTCAACTAAATTGCTTCCATGATTGAATACTATTCCCCCTTTCTGCTATATATTACTCCTTAATTTTGTATGTACTCCCCCTTTAATACTATTTTTCATGACTATATACTACTCCCCCTTTGACATTAATGGCAAAGGGTGCCAAACATTTAAGCACCGATACTACTCCTAAAGTAGAGTATTCAACCATCCATCAGTCACTAAGGACTGATGCTCTCTCTGCTTTCTTTAATCATAATCAGGGAAGGGAATTACTCCCAGCTTCTTGCTGAGATACTCAAAAGTATCCTTCGATAAAGGCTTTGTGAATATGTTTTCTAACTGATCTTTAGTACTCACATAATCCAACTTGACTTCTTTTTCTGCCAAATTTTCTCTTAGGAAGTGATACTTAATCTCTATGTGTTTTGTCTTTGCATGCATCACAGGATTCTTTGACATGTTGATAGTGCTAGTGTTGTAACAATTAATAACAATAGGATAATCAATCTGAATTCCAAAATCTTTTATCATCTTCTTGATCCAAATAATTGTAGAACACTTCAAGGCTGTTGCAACATACTCTGCTTCTGTTGTTGACTGAGAAATACAATTATGCTTCTTGCTTGTCCAAGTGACTAGTCTATCACCAAGAAATACTACTCCTAATTTACTCTTTCTATCATCCACGCATCTTGGTCAATCTGCATCTCTATATACATGAAGCTCAACATTCTATGAATTGGGATACAATAGACCATAATCTATAGTGCCCAACAAATATATGAATATTATCTTTATTTCCATGAGGTGATTTTGTTTAGGCTCTGCTGCAAATCTTCCAACTATGCCAACTGCATTATAAATATTAGGTCTATTTTGAGTAAGGTGTATGAGTTTACCAATCATAGACTTGTACAATGTTATATCTACTACCGAAGAACCATCTTCTTTTTAAGCTTGCATCCTATTATCATAGGTGCACTCAATGGCTTATAGTCATCCATCTTGAACTTCTTCAATATCTCTTTCACATATTTAGACTGATTAATGAAAATACATTTCTCTGACTGTTGTACATTTAATCCTAAAAAGTATTTGATAGGTCCAATCATGCTCATCTCAAACTCACTCTACATCTCCTTAGTAAATTATGCACTAAGTTTGTGTTAGGTATAGTCCCAAGAGATAACTCAGAGAGGGGGGGGGGGGTGAATCAGTTATCTACTAGTTTTAGTTCTTTATCCAATTAAGTATACTTAAACATAAAGCATAAAAACAATAAAATATTACTTGAAAACAACACCAATATTTTGGTTACAGGGAAACCCAAATACGTAAAAACCCCAGTGGGAATTGACACCCACTAATATTCTGCACTAGTGTATTATGATCCTTGTTAGAAGATCCTTAACCCTGTTAGGAGTTGCTTTAAAATATATTTAGTACAATAGACTTGGTTAAGGGTGTGACCCTATTAGGAGTCTTTTACAATTAACCCTGTTAGGGGTGAGGACATGTTGTCTGAGAGTACATTGCTCAAATGGGTGAAGGCTGCAACCTTCTGAATAATAGATACACACTAAATCTAGATCTTGGTGAACTGCGCTTAGACCTACTTTCTAGATTAGTTCCAATGTATAGCACAAATACTTTACTCAGTCACATAGACCTTCTTCTGATGGCTCAACACTTCGCACACTCTCTTCTGCTCTTCACAATCAACTATGAACCACACTCTAGTAATTACAAATGATTGCCTACAAATATCTTTCCTCTAAATGATATAATCAAGTTGGCCTATTAGAACCACCTTGAAATCATATTAGAGAAGTCATAACAAACTCCAATAATTATTATGTTGTCTCTACTAAGTACACAACACATTCTGGGACCTATCCAATAAGATAATTTTAGACGCAAGCTACACACTGTTGGCTCTACCAAAAAACTGAATCTTTCTCCTTAGGTTGAATTACATCATGCACTCTTAACCAAACATTAAAAACTCTTCTCCAAGCTCCAATCCAAGGGTGCATACTGAAAGGATAGGCACAACTCCTGAACCAATATAATCTCTATCAGCTCTTCTGAACAAACATAAGAAACAACTACTAGTGAATAACGACTACATAACTTCATTTCTACTAATCATCAGACTCTATTTCCATGAATGTAATATCACCAACATGTCTCCATCACATATCCAAATTTGCAAGACTCCATGATAATTGTATGGACAACCATTGACAGAATCACTGCATGTTACTTTGTCAGGAACACTGCTAACACAAGCTATTATATTAGTAACAGTTTACCTCTGTGCCCATGATATCATGCTTATAACATGTTCACGAAACATATACTTAAAGCTTATTGAATAAGTCTTCTACACATGCTACTTACCATATGTTGTCATTAATGACAAACATATAGTTGGCATTGACCTGCTGGCAAATCTCCAACAATCTCCCTCATTGGCATTGATGGAAACGTATGGAATGAAAAACTCCACCAATCCAAATGAAAATTTATTTTATAACATTCTCCATTTCCTCTTCAAAACTCCCCCAAAGATGAATCCTCCATCTGCTACAATATTCTACAACATTCTCCATTTCCTCAACTGAACTACTTCCATAACTGAATGTTACTCCCCCTTAGTATATTAGTCTTTCTTTTACTTATGTTTTTCATGACTATATATTACTCCTCCTTTGACATCAATGGAAAAGGGTGCTAATCAATTTAAGCACCTGTACTACTCTAGAAGTAGAGTAGTTAACCATCCATCAGTCCTTGAGAACTGATGCTCTTTCCTCTTTCTTCTAAGTAGAATTAGGGAAGGGAATTACTCCCAAGTTCTCCTTGAGATACTCAAAAGTGTCTTTTTGCAAGGATTTTGTGAATATATCTGCTAACTGATCTTTAGTACTCATATAGTCTACCTTGACTTCTTTCTCTACCAGTTTCTCTCTTAGGAAGTGATACTTGATCTCAATGTTCTTTGTCTTTGCATGCATCACAGGGTTCTTTGACATGTTGATAGTGCTAGTGCTATCACAATGAATAAAAATAAGATAATCAATCTGAATTCCAAAATCCTTTATCATCTGTTTGATCAAAAAAATTCTAGAACAATTCAAGGTTACTACAACATACTCCACTTTTGTTGTTGACTGAGAAATACAATTATGTTTCTTGTTTGTCCAAGTGACAAGTCTGTCACCAAGAAACACTACTCCACCTGATGTAGTCTTCCTGTCATCAACGCATCTTGCCCAATCTGCATCAGTGTATTCATGAAGCTCAACATTTTCTAAATTGGGATACCATAGACCATAGTCTATAGTGCCTTGCAAGTATCTTAATATCCTTTTTTACTTCCATGAGGGGACTTTGTTTAGGCTTTTCTACAAATCTTCCAACTATGCCAACTACATTGGAAATATCAGTTCTAGTTTGAGTAAGATAAATGAGCTTACCAATCATAGACTTGTACAGTGTTGTATCAACTGCTGGTGAATCATCTTCTTTTGTAAGCTTACATCTAGTTATCATGGGTGTACCTACTGGCTTGCAATCATCCATCTTGAACTTCTGCAATATCTCTTGGACATACTTGGACTAATTAATAAAAATGCCTTTCTCTATCTACTGCACATTCAATCCAAAAAAGTGCTTGATAGGTCAAATCATGCTCATCTCAAATTTTCTCTACATCTCCTTAGAAAATTCAGCACTAAGCTTATCATTACCTCCAAAGATAATGTCATCAACAAATATAGCTACAAGTAGTAGGCCTTCAGATGTCTCTCTTATGAATAGGTTCCAATTAGCTGATCCTTTCTTGGATCCAATCTTTGTTAGATATCCATCAAGTCTCTCATACTGAGCTCTAGGGGCTTGCCTAAGTCCATAGAGGGATTTCTTCAATCTGCATACCATATCAGGTCTATCTAATAGGGTAAATCCTTTTGGCTTCTCAATCTATACTTCTTCTTTTAATTCACCATTCAGGAATGCTGACTTAACATCCATTTGATAAACTTTGAAATTTTTGAATGTTGCATAAGCTAGAAACAACTTAATATCTTCTAATCTTCTCACTGGTACAAAAGTGTCTGAATAATCAATGCCTTCTCTTTGCACATATCCCTTACACACTAATCTTTCCTTGTTTCTGACTATTGTACCATATTCATTCATCTTGTTTCTGAATATCCATTTTGTTCCAATTAGATTCTTATCACTACATCTTGGGACCAGTTCCCAAGTATCATTCTTGATAATCTGATCTAGTTCTTCTTCCATAGCATCATGCCAATCTAAATCATTGCATGCATCTTCAACACTTAAGGGTTCATTTTGAGATAGTAAACATACCACCTCATTGCTTGCAGAACTCTTTACTTTTGATCTTGTTGTGACTTTTTTAGCTTTGATCTCCAATGATGTCATCCTTAGAATGATATCTAGATGTAAACTTCAAAGCTTTAGGTGATACTTACTTATCTACCTTAGGAGTTTCTTCTTCACTTGTCTTAGGGTCATTGAATAGCACATCAATACTATCAAACATTTCTTCAATAATTGTCTCACTAGTGGAGGGTCTGGGTTCTTCTTCAATCATGGGTGAGTAATCATGATATCTTTCTTAAAACATAAAATTTTCATCAATCTTAACATGAGCACTTTCAATAATCTTTTTCAATCTTAAATTGAAACATCTATAAGCTTTTCTTTTAGTAGAGTAACCAAAGAAAATACCTTCATCGCTTCTTGCATCAAACTTGCCTAATGCTTCATCTCTCTTGATGTAGCACTTGCTTCCAAAGATTCTGAAGTATTTTACTATGGGAACATTACCAAACCATATCTCATAAGGTTTTTTTTCCATGCCAGGCCTCAATTGAATTCTATTGATGGTATAGATTGTTGTATTGACTGTATCTCTCCAATAGGTGTGTGCAACTTTTCCTTCAATCATGATGGTGTGTGCTATATCAAGGATGATCCTATTTCTTCTCTCTAAAATTCCATTCTGCTGAGGGGTTCTAAGTGCACTCAACTACCTCTTGATGCCATATTCTTTGCAGTACTCATAGAATCTGTCAGAGGTGAATTCTCCTCCTCTATCTGATCTCAAACATTTTATCTTTAGTCCAGATTCATTCTCAACCTTAGCTTTGAATATTTTGAAATGCTCATATTCTTCTGACTTATCTTTTAAGAATGCAACCCACATCATTCTATTATAGTCATCAATAAAAAATGAAATACCTTTCACCATAGTATGATCTTGTTTGAGTTGGACCACATAGGTCTGTATGAATCAGATCCAGCTTGTTCTTTGTTGAATTATGCTTTCTCCTAAATGAGTTTCTCACATGCTTTCCCATCACACATTCCCTTCATATAGTATCAACTAGCTTTGCTATGCTAGGTAGATCTCTTACTACTTTTACATTGCTTATCTTTACTATCTTATCAAAATTGATATGACATAGTCTTTTATGCCACAACCAACTGTCATCTACTTTAGCAACAAAACAAATTGCTTCTGGATTAAGCTAAAAAAAATTACCTTTAGTCTTTGATCCTGATGTAATTATTTATCCTTCTTTGTTTTTAATGATACACTTGATTCCATTGAATTCCAATCTGTAATTTTTTCCAAGTAACTGCCCAACATTTAATAGGTTATATTTCAAACCATCGACATAAGGTACATCATCAGTACTTAAGAGTGTTATCTCCAAATCTAACCATGCCACCATTGTATTTTTCCAGATGAACAAAACTATCTTTATGACATGTCATGTGATGTGAACAACCACTATCTATAATCTAGTCTATTCTTATATCAGCTTGTGAAATCAATGCTAGCTCTTGTTCCTCTTTCTCATCTTCATGGTTTGTCTTACTATTCATTTTCTCTATAATGGAAATGAATCCAATTTCTTATTTAGTTAAGTCATCATCTAAAACTCCATCTCCATCATAGTAGCATTCCTTAGAGTATTTGGGCTTATAGTCATTTTTGAACTTTCTAGCTCTTGTAGGACACTTGGATGTAAAGTGACCAATCTTATTACATGAAAAGAATTTAAATGGAAATTAACCTTCATATTTTCCTTTTCCTTTATTTTCTATTTTGGAAATCATAGAAATGAAATCATCTAGTGTTTTCTCTTCATCATCATCATCAAAATTACCAGAAGTGTTTTATGATTTCTTACCATGGATTGTTGCTTTGAAGGCTGTCTCACTTTTGGGTTCTATCTTCAATCTTGAAATCTCAAAAGCTAATATTTTGCTGATCAAGGTCTCTCTCTTGAAATTTGATGTAAGATGCATGGTCTCATCAAGAATTTTGATCTTGTTCTCATATTCTGGAGTGAGAGTAGTCATCAATTTGTCCATAATGCCTTCCTCTAAGATTTCTCCACCATTGTTCCTGATTCTAGCAACTGCTTCATTGATCCTTTGATTGTAAGCTCTGATGTTTTCTTTAGGTAGCATCTCTAATGCATTGTATCTTTTCTTCCATTTTTTTCTATGCACATCCTTTTCTTGTTTGTCTCCTTCAAATATGTCTTCTAGGTACTTCCATATTTTGTGGGTTGTATCTACTTTCTTTATTTCTAAAAACTCAGTATCAGATAAGGTGCTGATAAGGGCTTCTTTGGCTATTGCATTCTAATGAAACAATTCCTTTGGCTTTTCAGTAGCATCATCCTTTGCAAGGTATTCTAAAGTAGGGATCTTGACTACTTTGATAGTTACATCAAAAACTTCAAAAGCAATGCATTGGAAATGAGTCGCCATCTTGTTCTTCCAATCAAGATAATTCTCTCCATCAAACTTAGGAATTTATTTTCTAAATAATTCCATCTAATCAACCTCAAGCTATTAAAATTTCTATCCAAGATACTTGGCTCTGATACCAATTTTTAGGAATAGTCCCAAGAGATAACTGAGAGGGGTGGGTGGGTGAATCAATTATCTACTAGTTTCAGTTCTTTATCCAATTAAGTATGTATTTAAGGGTATGTGCAAGATCACGAGGGGCCAAAAAGTGGTGATGTTAGTTCAAAACTTTGACAATGTAGCTGACGATAGTTTTTTCACCCAAATTTGATAAAATGAAAAGGGTATCTTAAGGAGATTATCAACTTTCTATCGATATAATTGCTGTCAAATTTTGAATTTGGTAAGTAATTATTAGTTATTTTCTAATTGAGCTACTTCTAAAGTGTTGATTTATATACTGATTGAAAAATGACTATAACTTTCAGATGGTATAAGACTTTTGAAATTCGAAAAAATGCGTCACATTCTATGCTTCACCTACTATAAGGAAAAATAAATAAAATTTGAATTTTCTAAAGTTTTGAAAGAGTTAAGGTGGTTAGACACGGGAGTTTTTTAATTCTAAAAATGTTGTAGCAAAAAATTCATAATTAATTATTTTTTTGGAATAAAATTACAAAAAAATATGCGTCACATCCAAACATGAGTCTACTACTTATATATAAAATCTTATAATAAAATATTATCATTTGATTATGATTAAGGTGGTCAGACATACACCTACTTCTTATTTTTTTCCTAAAATTTTTGTACTGCTGCATTGAAATCTATACTTTTCACCAGTCATACTAACTTTTTCTCAAAAAAGGCCTAGTATTTTAGAAACTACATTCAATTTTCTATAGATTCTATTCTTACAACTTTTTGATATTAGGTTTATAGCTAGTTGAAATTTTCACATCAAGTTGACTAACCCTGATTTGTTGATTTTTCATTGCCACTTAAGGGCATAGTTTGGCCCCTCATGATCTTGCACATACCCTTAAACATAAATCATAAACACAATGAAATAATACTTGAACACAACACCAATATTTTGGTTATGGGGAAACCCAAATAAGTAAAAACCCCGGTGGGAATTGACACCCACTAATATTTTGCACTAGTGCATTGTGATCCTTGTTAGAAGATCCTTAACCCTGTTAGGAGTTTCTTTAAAATAAATTTAGTAGAGTAAACCTAGTCAAGGGTTGGACCCTATTAGGAGTCTTTTAAAATTAACCTTGTTAGGGGTGAGGACGCACTGTCTGAGAGCACACTACTCAAATGGGCAAAGGCTACAACCTTCTGAATAACAGATGCACACTATATCTAGATCTTGGTGAACTGCACTTAGACCTGCTTTCTAGATCAATTCCAATGGATATAAAAAATACTTTACTTGGTCACATTGACCTTCTTCTAATGGCTCAACACTTCGCACACTCTCTTTTGCTCGTCACAATCAACTATGAACCACGCTCCAATAATTACAAATGATTGCCTATAAATATTTTTCCTCTAAATGATATAATCAAGTCAGCCTATTAGAACCACCTTGAAATCATATTAGAGAAGTCATAATAAACACTAATAATAATTCATTTAGCTCTACTAAGCACGTAACACAATCTGGGACCTGTCCAATAAGATAATTGTAGATACATGCTACACACTATAGGCTCTACCAAAACAATTGAATCTTTCTCCTCGGGCTGAATTACATCATGCACTCTTAACCAAACATTACTAACTCTTCTCCAAGCTCTAATCTAATGGCACATACTGAAATGATAGGAGAAACTCCTAAACTAATATAATCTTTGTCGGCTCTTCTGAACAAACACAGGAAACTGCTACTAGTGAATAATGACTGCATAACTTCACTTATACTGATCATCAGACTCTACGTCCATGAATGTAATATCACTAACATCTCTCCATGACATATCCAAATGCGCAAGGCTCCATGATAACTATATGGACAACCATTCACATAATCACTCCCTGTTACTCTGTTAGGAACACTGCTGACACAAGCTGCTATATTACTAATAGTTAACCTTTGCGCCCATGATATCATGCTTATAACATGTTCATGAAACATATACTTAGATATTACTACATGGTTCTTCTGCACATGCTACTTACCATATGTTTTCAGTAATGACAAACATACAGTTAGCACTCTCCTACTGGTAAATCTCCAATAGTTTGTCATTACCCCCAAAGATAATGTCATCAAAAAATATAGCTACAAGTAGTAAACCTTCAGATGTCTCCCTTATAAATAGATTACAATCTGTTACTCCTTTCTTGAATCCAATTTTTGTTAGATATCCATCAAGTCTCATACCAAGCTCTAGGGGCTTGCTTAAGTCCATAGAGAGCTTTCTTCAATTTGTATACCATATCAAGTCTGTCCAATAAGGTGAATCCTTCTAGTTGCTCAATGTATACTTCTTCCTTTAATTCTCCATTCAAGAATGCTGACTTAACATCCATCTGATAAACTTTGAAGTTTTTGAATGTTGCATAAGCTAGAAATAACTTAATGGCTTCTAATATGCTCACAGGTGCAAATCTGTCTGAATAATCAATACCTTCTCTTTGCACATATCCCTTACATGCTAACCTTGCTTTATTACTTACTATTGTACCATCTTCATTCAACTTGTTTCTGAATATCCACTTGGTTCCAAAAACATTCTTATCACTAGGTCTTGGCACCAGTTCGCAAGTATCATTCTTAATAATCTGATCTAGCTCTTCTTTCATAGCATCATGCCAATATGAATCATTTCATGCATCTTCAACACTTAAAGGTTCAATATAAGATAGTAAACATACCGCTTCATTTCCTACTAAACTCTTTGCTTTTTATCTTGTTGTGATTTTACTGCTTTGATCTCCAATGACGTCATCCTTAGAGTGATATCTAGATGTAAATCTAGGAACTTTAGGTGATACTGTCTCATCTTCCTTCTGAGTTTCTTCTTCACTTGTTTTAGGGTCACTGAATAATACATCAATGTTGTCAAACATCTCTTAAACAATTGTCTCACTAGTGGAAGGACTAGGTTCTTCTTCAATCATAGGTGCATAATCATGATATCTTTCTTGAACCATAAAATTTTCATTAGTCTTAACATGAGCACTTTCAATGATCTTTTTCAATCTCAAATTAAAACATCTATAAGCTTTTCTTTTAGTAGAGTAACCAGGGAAAATACCTTCATGGCTTCTTGCATCAAACTTGCCTATTGCTTCTTCCCTCTTGATGTAGCACTTGATTCCAAAGTTTATGAAGTATTTTAAGTTGTGGGAACATTACCAAACCATAGCTCATAAGGTGTCTTGTCTACACCAGGCCTCAATTGTATTCAATTGACAGTATAGAATGTTGTAATGACCTCATCTCTCCAATAGGTGTGTGAAAATTTTCCTTCAATCATGATGGTGTGCACTGTATCGAGGATGATCCTATTTCTTCTTTCTGGTTTCCCAATCTACTGAGGGGTTCTAGGTACACTCAACTATCTCTTTATACCATGTTCTTCTCAGCACTCATAGAATCTATCAGAGGTGAATTCTCCTCCTCTATATGATCTTAGACATTTTATCTTTAGTCCAAATTCATTCTCAACCTTATCTTTTAATATTTTGAACTTCTCAAATGCTTCTGGCTTACCTTTCAAGAACACAACCCACATCATTCTAGAATAATCATCAACAAACAAAATAAAAGACCTTTCACCATAGTATGATCTTGTTTGAGTTGGTCCACATAGGTTTGTATGAATCAGATCCAACTTGTTCTCTGCTAAATTATGCTTTCTTCTAAATGAATTCCTCACATGCTTTCCCATCACACATTCCCTGCAAATAGTATCAACTAGATTTTCTATGCTAGGTAGATCTCTTACTGCCTTTCCATTGCTTATCTTTACTATGTTATCAAAATTGATATGACACAGTCTTTTATGCCATAGCCAACTGTCATCTACTTTAGCAACAAAACAACTTGCTTTTGAATGCAATCATTACACTATCATTGTTGTTAATGATTCACTTGTTGTCTTTGAACTCCAAGCTATAACCTTTTTCAAGGAACTACCCATCAATAAGAAGGTTGTACTGCAAACCATCTACATAAAGAACATTAGCAGTGTTTTTCTTTCCATCCAATGTGATATCTCCTATACCAATGATAGGTTTAGGAGTGTTATCTCCAAATCTAACCATGCCACCTTTTTATATTTCTAGATGAACAAATCTATCTTTATCACCTGTCATGTGATGTAAACAACTACTATCTATAATCTAATCTGTCCTTATGTCTTCTTGTGAAATCAATTCCATCTCTTGTTCCCTTTTCTCATCTTCAAGAGCCATCTCTTCACACATCTTTTCAATAATAGAAATGAATGTGATTTCATCTTCAACTGAATAATCATCAGAAACTCCATCACCATCATAGTAACATTTTTTTTTATACTTAGGCTTGTAGTTAGTTCTAAATTTCTTAACTCTTGTAGGACACTTTGATGAAAAGTGACCAATCCTATTACATGAGAAACATTTGAATGGAAATTGACCTTCATACTTTCCTTTTCCTTTTCATTCTTTCTTAGTGATCATAGCAATAATATCATCTATCTCTTTATTTCATCTTCATCATCAAAATTACTAGAAGTGTTTAAGGATTTCTTACCATGGACTGATGCTTTGAAGCCTATCTCACTTTTAGGCTCTGTCTTCAATCTTGAAATCTCAAAAGATGAAATTTTGTCTATCAAGGTCTCTCTCTTGAAATTTTTTGTAAGCTTCATGGTCTCATCAAGGATGTTGATCTTGTTTTCATACTCTGTTGTAAGAGTAGTCATCAACTTTTACATAATGTCTTCCTCCGAGATCTCTCCACCATTGTTCATGATTCCAGCAATTGCTTTATTAATCCTTTGGTTGTAAGCTCTGATGTCTTCTTCAGGTATCATCTCTAATGCATTGTATATTTTCTTCCATGTCTTTCTATGTGCATTATTTTCTTGTGTATCTCCTTCAAACATGTCTTCTAAGTGCTTCCATATCTTGTAAGTTGTGTCTGCTTTCTTTATCTCTGAAAACTCACTATCTGATAATGTGCTGATAAGGGCTTCTTTCACTATTGCATTTTGATGGAACAATTACTTTTGTTTTCCACTAGAATCTTCCTTTTCAAGATTTTCTAGAGAGGGGATCTTAAATTATTTCATAGCCACTTCAAAAACTTCAAAAGCAATGCACTACAAATATGTCACCATTTTGTTCTTCCAATCCAGATAGTTCTCTCCATCAAACATAGGACTTTCTTTTCTAAAGAATGTCATCTGATCAACCTCAAGTTGTTAAAATTTATCTCTAAGGCACTTGGCTCTAATACCAATTGTTAGGAATAGTCCCAAGAGATAATAGAGTGGGCAGGGGGTGAATCAGTTGTCTACAAGTTTCAATTCTTTATCCAATTAAGTGTATTTAAACTTTAAGCATAAAAACAATGAATGAACACTTGAACACAACACCAATATTTTGGTTATGGGAAAACCCAAATAGGTGAAAACCCTAGTGGGAGTTAACACCCACTAATAAACTACACTAGTGTATAATGATCCTTTTTAGAAGATCTTATAGCCCTGTTAGGAGTTGATCTTTACAATGCAATAAGTATAGTGACCTGGTCAAAGGTCAGACCCTATTAGGAGTCTTTTATGATTGACCCTATTAGGGGTGAGGATAGACTATTCGAGAGCTCACTGGTCAAAGGGGTGAAAGTTTCAATGTTCTGAATAACAGATACACACTATATCTAGATCTTGGTGAACTGTGTGGTAGACCTTTTGTCTTGATTAGTTCCAATGTATAGCACACTCTATCTTCTCTATCACATAGACTTCTTCTTGATGACACAATACTTCACACTCTCTACTCTGCTCTAATCTTTCATCTCCATGCCATACCTTTAGCAATCACAAATGACCGGCCATAAGTATATTTCCTCTAAATGATATATTCAAGTCAACCTATTAGAACCACCTTAAAATCATATTAGAGAAACAATAACACTCTCTAATAACATCTCAGTCAGCTCCACTAACCATGCAACACAAAATGGGATCTGTCTAAATCAATAAGTGTAGACGCACGCTACACACTGTCGGCTCTACCAAATTAACTGATACTTTCCCCTCAAGATGAATTACATCATGCACTCTTAACTAAACATTCTTAACTCTTCTCCAATCACTAATCCAAGCATGCATATGAAAATTATAGGTGCAACTCTTGTACCAATATAATCTCTATCAACTCTTCTAGATAAACATAGGAAACTACAACTAGTAAATAGTGACTACATAACTTCACTTCTACTACACATCAGACTCTATATCCATGAGTGTAACAACACTAACATGTCTTCATTACATATCCAAATGTGCAAGGATCCATGATAACTATATGGATAATCACTCAAAGAACACTGCATGTAACTCTGTTAGGAACACTGTTGGCACAAGCTGCTATATAACTATCTATACTAACAATTAACCTCTACATCCATGATAGCATGCTGATAACATGTCCATTCTACATATACTCAAAATCTTACTACATAATTCTTCCATGCATTCTACTTACCATATGTTGTCATCAATAACAAACATATAGTCAGTACTGGCTTGCTAGAAAATCTCCAACAACTTGCACCATCAATTTGTACACTTTATAGCTTGGATAACAATAAAGACATTATTTTGATGGGTTGAGAACTTGTTTTCAAACAAACACATAGATTTGGACTTCAAACAAATCATGACATGAAAATTCTATATGAAAATAAACCACATAAATGGTAATAAGAAAATGGTTTTGCATGAAGCATAATGGATGTTTATTTAGGTCTTTGATTTTATCTTTGGTGACATTCATTTTTGGTCTCTCCAAAATTTCTTTGACTAGAGAAATTATCTTTGGGATGACTTTGACTAGAGGGGTAATAATAGAGGATGCTCACTTGTTTTTTTATATAGATTTATATTTACTAGAGGATGACTCAACTTAGGACATGATTTTATAAGATCATAAAGGACATATGAGTCTCTTATGAACAATTTAATTCCATTGTGTCTCTTGTGTCTTGTATCCCTGCAACCAACATGTCAAATTATAGGGTTCTAACAAATATCTAGATGATTACATCCCTTTATTAATCCAATGATTATATAGAATCTAGAAATGATAATATTTCTCATCACTTCCTCTCATCACTTTATTTATTTCATCTTTCCCCAAATTTTTCGATCCATCATATCTCTCTTTTGGGTCTGTGCAGGATCATGGTATGCCAAAAAGTAGTGATATGAAAAAGAAGTCATGATTGATAGAATCTTGCAAAAATAACTATAACTTTCAAATACTACAGCATCTTTTAAAAATAAAATTTACATCACATTCTATGCTTCACCTAATACAATAATGATAAACAATTCTTTCAATTTGATGAAGTTTAGACTAAGTTAAGATGGTCCAACACGAGAGTTTTTATATTCAAAAAAAGTTGTAGTAGAAAAATCATAATTAATTATTTACTTTAAAAAAAATACAAAAAATATACATCACATCTGGACACGAGTCTACTAATTTTATCTAGAATCTTATAAAAAATATTATTATTTGATTCTATCTAATGTGGTCAGACATACACATTCTTGTTATCTTTCTAGTCTTGATTGATAGACTTATTGAAAAATAGCTATAACTTTCAAATTGTATAACATTTTTTAAATCCAAAATATGTGTCACATTATATGATTTTCCTACCACAAGAAAAATTAAAAAAAAAATCAAATTGATAAAGTTTAGACTAATTTAACGTGGTTAGACATGAGAGTTTTTATATTCTGGAAAAGTTGTAGAAGAAAAATCATAATTAATTATTTACTTCAAAAAAAATTACAAACAAATATGTTTCACATCCGAACATGAGTCTACTACATATATCTATAATCTTGTAAAAGAAAATTATCATTTGATTGTGTTTAAGTTGGTCAGACATACACCTACTTCCTTTATTTTCCTGAAATTTTTATACTACTATATTGAAATTTGTAATTTTTAACATATAGAATAATTTTTTTTCAAAAAAGGCCTAGTATCTTAGAAGCTAAATTCAATTTTCTACATATTCTCTTTTTGCATATTTTTGATATAATATTTATGACTTGTTCAAATTCTTATGTCAACTTGCCTAAACCTGATTTTCTAAATTTTTATTCTCACTTAAGAGCCTAGTTTGGCATACCATGAACCTGCACATACACTTTTAACATTGCAATTTCTAAATTGATACATGTCACTTCTATTGAAATATGAAATAAGTCAAATTTCTCCTTAGTACTAATCATGAATATTGACTTATATGTGTATAATAAATCAAACTATACATAAGTTTATGATACGCTATAATCAATCAAAATAAATTAGATCAAGTTATTGTTGTTATATGGAGCGTAATCAAAGTCGAAGGTTAATTTTTCCCCACTTTTATTGGTCCAGTTTTAGCCCATATTTTTCAATGGGGGTAGTGCCTCGAAGATGGGGCCAAGGGGATCCGTGAAGCCAAAACTGATATTTATTATTGTACAAAGGAATCAGGAGTTATTTTTCTATTGGATGACATATTCTAACCCTAATTTTGTAACTGACATAACTCTTATTAAAAATGACTTAGTCTTAGGGTTTTTTAGAGGATAATTTAGAATCTTCTTACAACGGTATTGAGTTTCTAGAGACTGTAAATTTTAACTGGTTGAATATTAGTGGATAATAATATTGGAGTCTTTTTTGGGAGATGTAGCCTAGGATTGGGTGAACCATGTTAAATTATTTATCTTATTTGTGTGTGCATTTTTATTCTTCTATTTTATTGATCAAATCTACATCTTAACTATTAGATATTTGTCTTTGAATCCTAAAACTTATTTAGCTTAATCTTTTTTTTATCATAATCATCTCAATCCATCATTTTGTTACACTTATTAGTTGCACATTTCTATAACATGTGTAGCATCTTATAATTTTCTCAACTTCTTCTCAAAAGTGTAGTATTTTGGAATTTTATTTAATTTCATCAATTTTGTAGCATCACCATGGAATATTTTCCCTATAATCTATCAAAAAAAATTCTTCTAATTTCTCACCCATTCACTTGACAAGGCATACTTATCTTGAATACCATGTCAAGCCAATGCATGTATCAATTAATCTATTTTTCTTTGAAATAATGCTTCAAGTTGCATTTTCTCAAAGAAGGGAAACAAGTAAACACCTCAACCTATCCTCACATAATTAAATATTTATTTATTTAATTATTTTAAACAAAAAATTATTAATTAAAAATAAAATTATTGTTTGTTTAATTAATTCATCAACCTCTTTCTCTAAAAGTAATGATCTCATTACCTTTTGATAAGCATAATTTTTTTAATCTCTAACCTTTATATATAATTATTAAAATACTACTTATAATCTAATATAATTGACCAAATTATTGTTTGAAAATCTTGTTGAAAAATGAAAGGAATTAAAAGGTATTAATTTTGATCATATTACACTCAATTTGGTGCAAGATCATCCTAGATGAGCATATAGGGAGATAAAATGCCATCTTTTTGAACAATAGTTGAAGTTGAAAAGACACACTTGACAAGGTGAAAATTAGACTTTTTAGGAATTCAAAATATTTTCTTTTATTTTTAAATAAGTATGCAATAAAGAGAGGAGGAAGAAGTGAAAAAAATGAAGATAAAAATAATGAAAGAAATCAATGCCTAGTAAAGATTGAAAAAGCATGCCAAAACAAAGGTGAAGAGGATAGGTATATTGAAAGGGAAATGAGAAAATAAGGAACAATAGTGAGAAGAAGAAGGCATGTAGATTGTTAAAGGGAGACCAATGGAATAAATTATGCACAAAATTAAAAATTATTAATCAAGAGAAAATGTTCAATCTAAAATTAATTTATAGATTTAAGAGTTTCAATTAATTTAATGTCAATAAATTGTTGGAAGTATCTTGTAGAAGAGGGTTTTGGAGAGGTTTCCATTTGCAATATGGGAGCTTTCATTGAACAATTTTATAGAAGAAAATACTCTCATTTCTAGATTCTAATTATAATTCAAAAAGTTGTCTATCACAAGCCTATATGCATAATTTTAGTAGTTTGATAGAGTAAAATTATTTTCTTTGCATTTTATTTTAATTTTTCAAAGTATTTCTCTTATTTGAAAGAGTTTAATGATTTGTACAATGGATGAAAAAATTAAAACACATTTTTTGAGGTCTTGATTTTCATTTTGCATTCAATGGTTTTAGATTTGGTTAATCACTTGCATAGTGAGGATTGTAGAAGAGGAATTCACATAAAAAATCGAGAAGATAAAATTTTGATGTGTGCAATAAATTTATAAAGTGTGTGAGTTATTATCATATATCATAGGTTAAAGATAGGTAGAAGATACACAAGAAAAGTGTGTCTTGTAGGAATTTATTTGTTGGGTAGAGGATAATTAAGAGTTAGTTTTCTGGAAGGAGGGTCTATGAGTCATGACTATATAGGGATGAGAAAAGGGTCAAATGTAATTGATGGACTGAAGGATAATGAGTAAAGGAGGCTAAGATGGCTCATAATGAGAGTTGTGATAATCTCATTTTAGGAAGATTATTGACAAGAAATGGATAATAAGAAGCTTAATGAAAAATTCTAAAAGATTCGAAGTAGAATGACACTTCAGCAAAAAAAACCTTACAGTGTTTTGATTGGAAGAAATGAAAAGGAAGTAAAAGATAATGATTTTGAAATACATACTTTCCTATTGCAAGGTATGAAAAAATAATAATAAATTCAAGGATACAAGTATAATTACTAATATAATGAAAGAAATTGTAACTCATGATAATAATGAGTGGGTTCAAAAGTAGATTTTATTTTTCCTACATTTTGTAATGAAGGTTTATCTCAAAACTTATGTGAGAGGGGAACACTGCATCATCATTGTTTTCACCCAAAGAAATTATGTCACAACTATTGAAAACAAAGTCTTCAACATTGTCACACTCGGTATCGTATTTAGTAGAAATAGGAAAGGGATTTGAACAAGAAATTTGTTCATCACTATAATCTTGATGACATGAAAACACACTGTCATGTCCTTCTACTTCTATTTCTACAGAGTCACTACCAGAGGGGAAACCTAATATACATGGATTTTCATGGTCACTTTGAACACTGGCCTCTTCATTATCAATGTCAAAGTGTATATCACAGGGGCGCTACAAATCAAAAACCATACCAGATGCATACCTTTGAAACTCATTAGCCAAGAGTGTTGATATCTTTTCACTACTCAATGGACTTT
Source organism: Chamaecyparis obtusa (assembly GCA_027943335.1). Classification (NCBI taxonomy): domain Eukaryota; kingdom Viridiplantae; phylum Streptophyta; class Pinopsida; order Cupressales; family Cupressaceae; genus Chamaecyparis; species Chamaecyparis obtusa. Next base: position 120,362 of record BSBK01007207.1, on the reverse strand, counting down.
GGGCTTCATTTTCCTCTTCATCAGCTACATCCTTGTTATTGCAAACATCATTCTTATCCAAAAAAAGAATGGAGACCTCTGGCCTTAAATCATCTTGTTTGAATAAATCAATGTAGGACTCATCATCTACATCATAACCATGTTCTTGCCTCTCACACAAAACATCATTAATCAAGGACAAGAAGAAAGCATCCTGACACTGAAAAAAAGAAAAATTTGTAGGCAAACTGGAAATGTTGCAACCCTCAAATTCATCTTTAGCACTCTCATATGCACTGACCTCAATGTCAGCTTCATAGTTCACCTTTTCTACATAATGAGACTCAACATTAGAAATAATGACCTCCTCATGATCACCATAAGGAACCACCAGTCTTCTCAATCTTCTATCCTCTAACTACCAAATATGAAATTTTCTCTTTGCAATCTTCATCTTGAGAGCAGCAACCTCATCAAAATGTTCAATAAACTCAACTCTCAACACATCCCAAGAAGGGATTGAACATGAAGGCAAGGACAAGAACCACCTCCTTGCACTATTAGAAAATGTATGCACAAAAAGCCTCATAGCAACATCTTCATGCTCAATATCCATATCACCAAAAAGATCCATAACATCGTCAACATGTTGGCTTGCAGAAACAGATCCATCAGCCATGAATCTAGGCAAGCACTCCCCATCCTTAGTAGAAAACTCATTAGGGGCACCTTCAATGCCATCAAAACAAAAGGGCCTATATTCCTCCATGAGGAACCACCTACTAACTACCATCCCTTTACAATAGTGCTAAACACTTGATAGGGATACATTTCTTTACAAGAGATTACCTAGAAGTTTTGCAGTAGAAACTTTGTTGACTGGAAGGTAGGGTAGATCTAGAGCTCACCTAGAAGCTCCATCACATTCTTTGTAATGTAGAGTCACCACCTCCTTGAAGAGGAAAATTAATTATTTATTTCTTCTTCCAACCAATACAAAACTCCACAAGTAACCACACATTTATCAGAAGGAACATTGATCAAATAGAGAAAATCAGAGCTGTCGCTCAGCACGTAGTGAGAAGATTTTACAAGTGTATTTTTTATATCAGACTCTGTATTAGACTCTCCCCAGTAGAGTGGCCATCTTGTTGGTGTTCCTTTTCCCCAAAGGTCAGATTGACATAAGGATTGACAGGGCTAGTGTCACATTCACTTAACACTCCAAATCTGACAGGAAAAAGGACCAACTGACAAGGATCAAAGAGAGATCCTTATACACTTTGAGCTCCACATCACTCAAGAGGGTATACCTCATATGCACACTCATATTAACTTGTGTCACACTATAGGCTTGTAAGTAACTGACTCTAGAATGGTTTTCAAACTCGTATAAGTATCCTGCACCTCAAATGAAACCAATATCTCATGCAATAGCCCTACTTGCATGGAGTGAGTATGACAACTAGAGACCTAACCTAACAACAAGAATGAAAAGGGTGGGACTGAATGTAAATAATTTGGTGATTTGGGCTAGATGGACCCTTGAAATACTCTAAGTCTCTCACAGACCAGTGCCTTATCCAATGGGTAGTAGATTCAAATACCTTACTATAAGAGAAAGCTATGAAACAAGAAAATAATACATTCACCCTGAATCAGATCATACATTACTAAACCACCTGTGTAGCCAAATGTCTTATTACTCATTTAAAGAATTTTAACCCTCCCCTTAGAAGAGACCTATAAATAGGCAATACATAACTAGCATCCACTAGAAGACAAGCCTGAGACACCCTTGATACCTCAGCTCATACACACCTGAAAACTAATCTTGAACTAAGTTATCTCTGCGAAGACAACTCTATTGCAGACACTCACTGGAAATGCAAATAGAAAGATTAAACACCCTTGATGTTATAATCAACAAATTCAAGATTCAAATGCAGACAATATAATAACAGAACAAATATAAAAATCTCATTCATAAGACAAGCTATTACAACATGTATTCTATTCTCAGAAACCAAAGAGGAAAGAGGGACACCCTGTATGTAGAGAAAAAGAAATATTTACAAGTCTATAAACCAAAACCATCCAACACTTACAAAATCAAAACCTCAACTATTTATACCACTGGTTACCTTGGAATCCCAAACAATTCAGGATGCAACAAGCTATAGGTAACCATGGCAAGGGTTAGGGCTTCAACAACTAAACCAACCAGAAATAGCTAAAAATTTATTGTAGAGGATGAAAACCTAGGCAACCTAGAGGAAATAAATCTCAGATAGATCTGCAATTATGAAAATCTGCAAGCCAATACAGAACAGCAAGGAATTGCCATGAAAATTAGTACAAATCACCACTTTCAAAAAGCTTCTCAAGCTCAAAACAAACTCTGTCAGGTACAAAATCAAATTTGTAATCAACCCTAGGAGCCTTAAACTAGACTGCAACACCTACCGCAACCAAACCAGATCAAATCCGGCCATAAAGCATTGAATTTCAGTAGTTCATATCCCAAAAACTCTTTGCAAGAAACCCTACAATCATATTTGAATTTGGGTGCCAACGGTTAGCCAGTCAACTTTAAAATACAGTCATCGATTCATTCTTTCCCAGAAAATCAGGCAGCCCATAAAGGAATCCTAGTTTACATTTATGCCTGGTCGCATGATCGCAAGACCGGCAAGTGGTCCCATCCTAACTCCACAATCATGACATCCACAATAGTTGACGCATGTTAGCATAGCATGAAACTGGCTCATGCGAACATGTGACAAACTGTCAGCATCCCTTTAACAAAATTATCACCGCTGCCGCTAACACAAGGGGTTTGTCACATGATCGTATAGCCAAAAACTGGCTCATGCGAACATGCAACAAAACATCAGCACTCATCACCGCTAACATCCACGTCACTAAAAACACTGACCCACTAACAAATCCACCTTGTCACCCTACCGACCAATCAAGAAATGCCACATCACCACCTACTACCAGGCCCCAGCACAACATGGCACCCTTGTCGCATGATCGCAAGTTGTGAAAATGGCCCTTGAGATCATGTGACAAGGCCATAAGACCACCACCTTGTCACCCGCCGGCCAATGAAAAGTGAACACCAGCACTACATGACATCTTGGACCCACCACACTATTGACCTCAGTGCTCACTGGCCAATCGAAAAGGAGACACGTCACCACCTGCCACCAAGCCCCAGCACAACGTGGCACCCTTATTGCATGATCGCATGGCTAAAAGATGGCCCTTGCAATTATGCGACAAGGCCACAAGACGGCCACCTCATCCTCCCAGTCAAACATCGGGACCACAGCACATCAATCACCAATGGGCCCTAGCAATAGGTGTCAATTAGTTCCATGATCACATTTCAAAAAACTTTGACATGTGATCATGTGATAGCCAACCACAAGATGCCACATAACCGCCAGCGGGACCACTGCCCTCCCCGCCAATGGGCCCCATGTGCAAGGAAGGAACTAGTCGCATGGTCACATGTCAAAATTTTTTGACATGGGATCATGTGACAACGAATCAATTTAAAGCCCTTGAAGACCCAGGCCCACCATTCAATTGCACTTGCCCACTTAAGACTGGCGAATAAGGAGTGTCAAAAACACATAGGGTTTCACATTAACACAGAGGTAACTGAGGATTGCAAAAATATCAAGGGTTTTTGATGCTAGAAGACAAGTACACAAAAGTGAGAAGGCACAACGTCAAAAACAACCAGGGTATTCATGTAGGCCAAACATAAAACATCATGGGTTTTCAACATTTTGGCATATTCTGAGACTATTTCCTGTAGACCATAAAAATTAAATAACTCCCTGGGTTTTGCAAATTAGCTTATGTGATCTGGACTGGAGCTAGGTGACACAATAAAGAGCACAGGACTAAGGGTGCACATCATAAAACCATGTGGACCTACTTTGTAAGAAAAAACTATGACTGGAGGCCGGGTAGAGATAACTCAACAAAGATTGCAGGGAAAAAGGCCATTTTCATTGGATTTTTGTATTGACATGAAAATGGACTAACACTGGCTCTAGTTGGGGATGCATGGCTCTTCCAGGCATGGCAAGAATTCAGATCTTTAGGAAAGCAGACCACCCACAAGACAAAAATAAGGGACCTCAAAATCTGGCAACTGCATCAGGGAACCGGAAGGAAAACACACAATAGGAAAGGAAATATATTTACATAATTTAAAATATTTACAAATTTACTTGATGGCCTCGGGCCATCATAAGAAAATCAGAGATCCTCCTGAATCAAAAATCTAATTTTCATCTATATATGTGACCAACCACCTGCAAATTTCATGATCATCCTACTGCAAACATATGTGAATAACCATGGGCTGGAGAATGAAATTATAATGATCATTACCCACGTTTTTCCAATCATGACTGTTACATTTATGTTCAAACTCCAAGAAGTAGGGAACATCATCTACTTCTTGATGACTGGAAAAAATAAAAAGCTCACCTTGTAATGCATCAGAAAATAAAACATACTGAGCATCATGCATTACATCAGAATTACTTGGATGAAAAAGATTTGAACCCCCTGATTTACCTTCATGCATTGCTTTAGCCACTAAGCAACCTGGTTCATCAATGACATCTTCATAAATTGGATCATGAACTAAGTGAAGGTTTATCTCAGAACTTATGTGAGAGGGGAACACTGGATCATCATTATTTTCACCCTAAGAAATTTTGTCCCAAATGTTGAAAATAAAGTCTTCAACACTGTCACACTCGGTATCATATTTAGGAGAAATAGGAAACGGGTTTAAACAAGAAATTTGTTCATCACTGTAATCTTGATGATAGGAAAACACATTGTCATGTCCTTCTACTTCTATTTCTGCAGAGTCACTACCAGAGGGGAAACCTAATATACATGGATCTTCATGGTCACTTTGAACACTGGCCTTTTCATTATCAATGTCAAAGTGTATATCACAGGGGAGCTACAAATCAAAACCCATACTAGATGCATACCTTTGAAAATCATCAGCCAAGAGTGCTGATATCTTTTCACTACTCAATGGACTTTGGGCTTCATTTTCCTCTTCATCAGCTACATCCCTGTTATTGCAAACATCATTCTTATCCAAAAAAAGAATGGAGACCTCTGGCCTTAAATCATCTTGTGTGAATAAATCAATGTAGGACTCATCATCTGCATCATAACCATGTTCTTGCCTCTCACACAAAACATCATTAATCAAGGACAAAAAGGAAGCATCCTGACACTGAAAAGAAGAAAAATCTGTAGGCAAATTGGAAATGTTGCCACCCTCAGATTCATCTTCAACACTCTCATATGCACTGACCTCAATGTCAACTTCATAGTTCACCTTTTCTGCATAATGAGACTCAACATCAGAAATAATGACCTCCTCATGATCACCATAAGGAACCACCAGTCTTCTCAATCCTGTGTCCTCCTCTAACTGCCAGATGTCAATTTTTCTCTTTGCAATCTTCATCTTGAGAGCAGCAACCTCATCAAAATGTTTAATAAACTCAGCTCTCAACACATCCCAAGAAGGGATTGAACATGAAGGCAAGGACAAGAACCACCTCCTTGCACTATTAGAAAATGTATGCACAAAAAGCCTCATAGCAACATCTTCATGCTCAATATCTATATCACCAAAAAGATCCATAAGATCATCAACATGTTGGCTTGCAGAAACAGATCTATCAGCCATGAATCTAGGCAAGTACTCCCCATCCTCAGTAGAAAACTCATTAGTGGCACCTTTAATGCCATCAAAATAAAAGGGCCTATATTCCTCCATGAGGAACCACCCACTAACTACCATCCCTTTACAATAGTGCTAAACACTTGATAGGGATACATTTCTTTACAAGAGAATACCTGGAAGTTTTGCAATAGAAACTTTGTTGACTTGAAGGCAAGACAGATCTACAGCTCACCTAGAAGCTCCATCAGATTCTTTGCAATGTAGAGTCACCACCTCCTTGAAGAGGAAAATTAATTCTTTATTTCTTCTTCCAACCAATAAAAAACTCTACAAGTAACCACACTATTTATCAGAAGGAACACTGATCAAACAAAGAAAATCAGCGCCGCCACTCAGCACGCAGTGAGAAGATTTTACAAGTGTATTTTTTATATCGGACTTTGTATTAGACTCTCCCCTATAGAGTCACCATATTATTGGTGTTCATTTTCTCCAAAGGTCAGATTGACATAAGGATTGACAGGGCTAGTGTCACATTCACTCAACACTCCAAATTTGATAGGAAAAAGGGCCAACTGACAAGGATCAAAGAGAGATCCTTCTACACTTTAAGCTCCACATCACTCAGGTGGGTATACCTCATCTACACACTCATATTAACTTGTGTCACACTATAGGCCTGCAAATAACTAACTATGGAATGGTTTTCAAACTCGTATAGGTATCCTGCACCTCAAATGAAACCAATATCTCATGCAATAGCCCTACTTGCATGGAGTGAGTATGAAAACCAGAGACCTAACCTAACAACAAGAAATGAAAGGGTGGGATTGAATGTAAATGATTTCATGATTTGGGTTGGATGGACCCCTGAAATACTCTAAGTCTCTCATAGATAGTGCCTTATCCAATGGGCAGTAGAGTCAAATACCTTACTGTAAGAGAAAGCTATGAAACAAGAAAATAATAGATTCACCCTGAATTAGGTCATACATTACTAAATCACCTGTGCACCCAAATGTGTTATTACTCATTTAAAAGATTTTAACCCTCCCCTTAGAAGAGACCTATAAACAAGCAATACATAACCAGCATCCACTGGAAGACAAGCCTGAGACACCCTTGATACCTCAGCTCATACACACCTGAAAACTAATCTTGAACTCAGTTATCTCTACGAAGACAACTCTATTGTAGACACTCACTGGAAATGCAAATATAAAGATTAAACACCCTTGATGTTATAATCAACAAATTCAAGATTCAAATGGAGACAATATGATAAGAGAACAAATATAGAAATCTCATTAATAAGAAAAGCTGTTACAACATGTATTCTATTCTCAGAAACCAGAGAGGAAAGAGGGACACCCTGTATGTAGAGAAAAAGAAATATTTACAAGGCTCTAAACCAAAACCATCCAACGCTTACAAAATCAAAACCTCAACTATTTATAACATTGGTTACCTTGGAATCCCAAACAAGTCAGGATGCAATAAGCTACAAGTAACCATGGCAAGGGTTAGGGCTTCAACAACTAAACCAACCAGAAACAGTCAAAAATTTATGGCAGGGGATGAAAACCCAGGCAACCTAGAGGAAACAAATCTCAGACAGATCTGCAATTATGAAAATTTGCGAGCCAATACAGAACAGAAGGGAATTGCCATGAAAATTAGTACAAAACATCACTTGCAAAAAGCTTCTCAAGCTCAAAAAAAAACTATGCCAAGTACAAAATCAAAGCTGCAATCAACCATAGGAGCCTCGGACTAGACTGCAACACCTACCACACCCAAACCAGATCAAATCCAGCCATTAAGCATTGAATTTTAGTACTTCCTATCGCAAAAACTCTCTGCAAGAAACCCTACAATCATATTTGAATTTGGGCGCCAATGTTTAGCCGGTCAACTTTAAAACACAACTGTCGATTCATTCTTTCCTGGCAAATTAGGTGGCCCATAAAGGAATCCTAGTTTACATTTATGCCTGGTCGCATGATCGTAAGACACCCTACTCACCCTTGCGATCATGCAACTACAATCACTTAGCTGCGTAATGCCGATCACAGACCTTGCTGAAAAGTCCTCCACCCATTGGTAGTCAACAACCATTCAAAATCAAATACATCAGCAAGACCGGCAAGTGGTCCCATCCTAACTCTGCAATCACGACATGCACAATGGTTGTCGCATGTTAACATAGCATGAATCTTGCTCATGTGAACATGTGACAAATTGTCGGCATCCCTTTAACAAAATCATCACCGCTGCCACTAACACAAGGGGTTTGTCGCATGATCGCATAGCGAGAAACTAGCTCATGTGAACATGTGACAAACCATTAGCACTCACCATCGCTAACCTCCACATCACCAAAAGCACCGACCCCACTAAAAAATCCACCTTGTCACCCTATCGACCAATCAGGAAATGCCACATCACCACCTACCACCGGGCCCCAACACAACGTGGCACCCTTGTCGCATGATCACAAGCTGTGAAAATGGCCCTTGCGATCATGTGACAAGGCCATAAGACCACCACCTTGTCACCCACTGGCCAATGAAAAGTGAACACCAGCACTGCATGACATCTTGGACCCATCACACTGTTGACCTCAGCGCTCACTAGCCAATTGAAAAGGAGACATGTCACCACCTGCCACCGAACCCCAGCACAACATGGGACCCTTGTCACATGATCACATGGCCGAAAGATGGCCCTTGCGATCATGCGACAAGGCCACAAGACTACCACCTCATCCTCCCAGTCAGATAGCGGGACCACATCACATCAATCACCAACAAGCCCTAGCAACAGGTGTCAATCGGTCACATGATCGCATGTCAGAAAACTCTGACATGTGATCATGCGATATCCAGCCACAGGATGCCACATAACCACTAGCGGGATCACTGCCCTCCCCACCAATGGGCCCCACGTGCAAGAAAAAAACCAGTCGCATGGTTACATGTCAAAATTTTTTGACATGGGATCATGTGACAACCAATCAATTTAAAGCCCTTGAAGACCCAGGCCCACAATTCAATCACACTTGCACACTTAAGACTGGCGAACAAGGAGTGTCAAAAACACATAGGGTTTTCACAATGGTGAAGGGTCAAAAACACACAGGGTTTTCACATTAACACAAAGGTAACCGAGGAATGCAAAAATATCTAGTGTTTTCAATGCCAGAAGACAAGCGCGCAAAAGTAGGAAGGCACAAGGTCAAAAACAACCAGGGTATTCATGTAGGCCAGACATAAATCATCATGGGTTTTCAACATTTTGGCATATTCTGAGACTATTTCCTATAGACCATAAAAATTAAATAACTCCCAAGGTTTTGTGAATTAGCTTATGTGATCTGGACTGGAGCTAGGTGACACAATAAAGAGCACAGGGCTAAGGGCGCACATCATAAAACCATGTGGATCTACTTCGCAAGAAAAAACTATGACTGCAGGCTGGGTAGAGACAACTCAACAAAGATTGCAAGGAAAAGGGCCATTTTCATTAGATTTTTGCATTGATGAAAAAATGGACTAACAGTGGCTCTTGTTGGGGATGCATGGCTCTTGCAGGCATGGCAAGAATTCAGATCTCTGGGAAAGCAGACCACCCACAAGACAAAAATAAGGGACCTCAAAATCTGGCAACCGCACTAGGGAACTGGAAGGAAAACACACAATAGGAAAGGAAATATATTTGTAGAATTTATAATATTTTCAAATTTACTTGATGGCCCCGGGCCATCATAAGAAAATCAGAGATCCTCCTGAATCAAAAATCTGATTTTCATCTATATATGCGACCAACCGCCTGCAAATTTTATGATCATCCTGCTGCAAACATATGTGAATAACCATGAGCTGGAGAATGAAAATATAATGATCATTACCCATGTTTTTCCAGTCATGACTGTTACATTTATGTTCAAACTCCAAGAAGTAGGGAACATCATCTACTTCTTGATGATTGGAAAACATAAAAAGCTCACCTTGTAATGCATCAGAAAATAAAACATACTAAGCATCATGCATTACATCAAAATTACTTGGCTGAAAAGAATTTGAACCCCCTGATTTACCTTCATGCATTGCTTCAGCCACTAAGCAACCTGGTTCATCAATGACATCTTCATGAACTGGATCATGAACCAAGTGAAGGTTTATCTCAGAAATTATGTGAGAGGGGAACACTGCATCATCATTGTTTTCACCCAAAGAAATTATGTCCCAACTATTGAAAACAAAGTCTTCAACACTATCACACTCGCTATCGTATTTACTAGAAATAGGAAAGGGATTTGAACAAGAAATTTGTTCATCACTATAATCTTGATGACAGGAAAACACAGTGTCATGTCCTTATACTTCTCTTTCTGCAGAGTCACTACCAAAGGGGAAACCTAATATACACAGATCTTCATGGTCACTTTGAACACTGGCTTCGTCATTGTCAATGTCAAAGTGTATATCACAGGGGAGCTACAAATCAAAACCCATTCCATATGCATACCTTTTAAACTCATCAGCCAAGAGTGCTGATATCTTTTCACTGCTCAATGGACTTTGGGCTTCATTTTCCTCTTCATCAGCTACATCCCTGTTATTGCAAACATCATTCTTATCCAAAACAAGAATGCAGACCTCTAGCCTTAAATCATCTTGTGTGAATAAATCAATGTAGGACTCATCATTTGCATCATAACCATGTTCTTGCCTTTCACACAAAATATCATTAATTCGGGACAAAAAGCAAGCATCCTGACACTACAAAGAACAAAATTTTGTAGGCAAACTAGAAATGTTGCCACCCTCAGATTCATTTTCAGCACTCTCATATGCACTGACCTCAATGTCAGCTTCATAGTTCACCTTTTCTCAATAATGAGACTCAACATTAGAAATAATGACCTCCTCATGATCACCATAAGGAACCACTAGTCTTCTCAATCTTCTATCCTCCTCTAACTGCCAGATGTCAATTTTTCTCTTTGCAATCTTCATCTTGAGAGAAACAACCTTATCAAAATGTTCAATAAACTCAGCTCTCAACACATCCCAAGAAGGGATTGAACATGAAGGCAAGGACAAGAACCACATCCTTGCACTATCAGAAAATGTATGCACAAAAAGCCTCATAGCAACATCTTCATGCTCAATATCCATATCACCAAAAAGATCCATAACATCATCAACATGTTGGCTTGCAAAAATAGATCCATCAGCCATGAATCTAGGCAAGCACTCCCCATCCTTAGTAGAAAACTCATTAGGGGCACCTCCAATGCCATCAAAATAAAAGGGCCTATATTCCTCCATGAGGAACCGCCCACTATCTACCATCCCTTTACAATAGTGCTAAACACTTGATAGGGATACATTTCTTTACAAGAGAATACCTAAAAGTTTTGCAATATAAACTTTGTTGACTGGAAGGCAGGGCAGATCTAGAGCTCACCTAGAAGCTCCATCAGATTCTTTGCAATGTAGAGTCACCACCTCCTTGAAGAGGAAAATTAATTCTTTATTTCTTCTTCCAAGCAATAAAAAACTTCACAAGTAACCACACTGTTTATCAGAAGGAACACTGATGAAATAGAGAAAATCAAAGCTGCCACTTAGCACGCAGTGAGAAGATTTTATAAGGGTATTTTTTATATCAGACTCTGTATTAGACTCTCCCTAGCAGAGTCACCATCTTGTTGGTGTTCCTTTTCCCCAAAGGTCAGATTGACATAAGGATTGATAGGGCTAGTGTCACATTCACTCAACACTCCAAATCTGATAGGAAAAAGGGCCAACTGATAAGGATCAAACACAGATCCTTCTACACTTTGAGCCCCACATCACTCAGGCAGATATACCTCATCTGCACACTCATATTAACTTGTGTCACACTACAGGCCTGCAAGTAACTGACTGTGGAATAGTTTTCAAACTCGTATAGGTTTCCTGCACCTCAAATGAAATCAATATCTCATGCAATAGCCCTACTTGCATGGAGTGAGTATGAAAACTAGAGACCTAACCTAACAAAAAGAATGGAAAGGGTGGGACTGAATGTAAATGATTTGGTGATTTGGGCTAGATGGACCCCTGAAATACTCTAAGTCTCTCATAGACCAGTGTCTTATCCAATAGGCAGCAAAGTCAAATACCTTACTGTAAAAGAAAGCTATGAAACAAGAAAATAATACATTCACCTTGAATCAGATCATACATTACTAAACCACCTGTGTACCCAAATGTGTTATTATTCATTTAAAGGATTTTAACCCTCCCCGTAGAAGAGACCTATAAATAGGCAATACATAACTAGCATCCACTGGAAGACAAGCCTGAGACACCCTTGATACCTCAGCTCATACACACCTGAAAACTAATCTTGAACTCAATTATCTCTACGAAGACAACTCTATTGTAGACACTCACTGGAAATGCAAATAGAAAGATTAAACACCCTTGATGTTATAATCAACAAATTCAAGATTCAAATGGAGACAATATGATAACAGAACAAATATAGAAATCTCATTCATAAGAGAAGTTGTTACAACATGTATTCTATTCTCAGAAACCAGAGAGGAAAGAGGGACACCCTATATGCAGAGAAAAAGAAATATTTACAAGGCTCTAAACCAAAACCATCCAACGCTTACAAAATCAAAACCTCAACTATTTATACCACTGGTTACCTTGGAATCCTAAACAAGTTAGGATGCAACAAGCTACGGGTAACCATGGCAAGGGTTAGGGCTTCAACAACTAAACCAACCAGAAATAGTAAAAAATTTATTGCAGGGGATGAAAACCTAGGCAACCTGGAGGAAAAAAATCTCAGATAGATCTCCAATTATGAAAATATGTGAGCTAGTATAGAACACCAAGGAATTGCCATGAAAATCAGTAAAAATCACTGCCTACAAAAAGCTTCTCGAGCTCAAAAACAAACTACGCTAGGTACAAAATCAAAGTTGCAATCAACCACAGGAGCCTCGGACCAAACTGCAACACCTACTACAACCAAACCAGATCAAATCCAATTGCAAAGCATTGAATTTCAGTACTTCCTATCACAAAAACTCTCTGCATGAAACCCTACAATCATATTTGAATTTGGGTGCCAACGGTTAGCCGGTCAACTTAAAAACACAACCGTCGATTCATTCTTTCCCAGCAAATCGGGTGGCCCATAAAGGAATCCTGGTTTACATTTATGCCTGGTCACATGATCGCAAGACACCCTACTCACCCTTCCGATCATGCGACTGCAATCACTTAGGCACATAATGCCGATCATAGACCCTGCTGAAAAGTCCTCTGCCTGTTGGCAGTCAACAACCATTCAAAATCAAATATGTTGGCAAGACCAGCAAGTGGTCCCATCCTAACTTCGCAATCATGATGTCCACAACAGTTTTCGCATGGTCACATAGCATGAAACTGGCAGAGTGAACATGTGACAAACTGTCGGCATCCCTTTAACAAAATCATCCCCGCTGCTTCTAAGACAAGGTGTTTGTTGCATGATTGCATAGCTAGAAACTAGCTCATGTGAACATGTGGCAAACTGTCAGCACTCACCACCGCTAACCTCCACGTCACCGAAAACACCAGCCCCATTGACAAATCCACCTTGTCACCCTGCCAACCAATCAGGAAATGCCACATCACCACCTGCCACCGAGCCCTAGCACAACGTGGCACCCTTGTCGCATGATTGCAAGCTGTGAAAATGGCCCTTACAATAATGTGACAAGGCCATAAGACCACCACCTTGTCACCCACCGGCCAATGAAAAGTGAACACCAGCACAACATGACATCTTGGACCCACCACACTGTCGACCTCAGCGCTCACCAGCCAATCAAAAAGGAGACATGTCATCACCTGCCACTGAGCCCTAGTACAATGTGGCACCCTTGTCGCATGATCACATGGCCAAAAGATCGCCCTTGCGATCATGTGACAAGGCCACAAGACTGCCACCTCATCCTCCTAGTCAGACAGCGGGACCACAGCACATCAATCACCAACGGGCCCTACCAACAGGTGTCAATCGGTCGCATGATTACATGTCAAAAAACTCTGACATACGATCATGCGACAGCCAACCATAGGATGCCACATAACCACCAGCGGGACCACTGCCCTCCCCGCCAATGGGCCCCATCTGCAAGGAAGGAACCGGTCGCATGGTCGCATGTCAAAAAATTTTGACATGGGATTATGTGACAACCAATCAATTTAAAGCCCTTGAAGACCTAGGCCCACCATTCGATCGCACTTGCACACTTAAGACTGGCAAACAAGGAGTGTCGAAAACACACAAGGTTTTCACAATGGCGAAGGGTTGAAAACACGCAGGGTTTTCACATTAACACAAAGGTAACCGAGGAATGAAAAAATATCGAGGGTTTTCGACGCTAAAAGACAAGTGTGCAAAAGTGGGAAGGCACAAGGTCAAAAATAACTAGGGTATTCATGCAGGCCAAATAGAAAACATCATGGGTTTTTGACATTTTGGCATATTCTGAGACTATTTCCTGCAGACCATAAAAATTAAATAACTCCTTGGGTTTTGCAAATTAGCTCATGCAATCTGGACTGGAGCTAGGTGACACAATAAAGAGCACATGGCTAAGGGCGCACATCATAAAACCATGTGGATCTACTTCGCAAGAAAAAACTATGACTGCAGGCCAAGTAGAGACAACTCAACAAAGATTGCAGGGAAAAAGGCCATTTTCATTAGATTTTTGCTTTGACAGGAAAATGGACTAACATATCCATCTCATTGAAATGCATAGGTACCTAGCCATTGCATCCACCTAGTACATAGAATAAAATATTGAATACATTTCTCACACTATCGAGCCAAGGAAGTAATAGAACAGAGAGTAAAAACCCCCCCATAATGTTGACAAGGGAGTAATGATAGGTACACTAAAAAGATCATCCAATATGAATTGCATGATACCATGAACATCGAAGGTACAAAGAAAGTACAAACACAAATAAAGATACCCGAGGTTAATGTCATTGGAGGAACACTCACATGAGAAAAGTATATGGCAAACAAACAAAAACATCAAACCCCCCTTGGAAATTTATAATGGAGTTCAAGTACACAGAGCACCTGAACATGCACAAAATCTCATAGATGCAGTAGAATAACAATTTATATCAGTGCATGCTACAAAAGTGAAGTATACACTACTCAAATAAGAGAAAATGCTACTAAAACAAAAGAACAACCTAAGATGAGCCATTCCTCAAAGGGAAGAGATCCTAGAACTTGAAACATCCAAGATATCCATCAGATTGAAAAAATACAAAAATATGAATAAAATGTACCTAAAGCAGAATCTGGAAAAATAACTCACAGCACTGGAATTTGGTGGAAGATGAAAACTATCAATTTCAGATCAGTTCAGCTTTGAGTAGTTATAATGGAGAAAATATACATTAGAAACTAATTTTTCTTCTTTTCTGCACTAGCTATACATTGTCATCTATAACATAGTTTGAAATTAAAGGACAAAAAGATTATTTGCATATACTTTTTTAGTGGGAAAAAGACCCTAGTTTTTGAGTTGTTTTTAGCAGTTAAAAAATGGACTTCAAAAATTGAAAAACCATGTCTATTTGTTTTCAAAAAAAAATTTAAAAATTTATAGGCATAAACTTCATCCACTTTTACACATTTCATCAATTTACACCATCTCCAAATTCTAAGTTCATAAATGCTACTTTTATGTCATTAGATTTGAAAATTCTTAGTGTTGTTGACATTTTCCTTTGTAAAAGTCTGACACAGGTTTGTACTTTTACCCACAAACATGCGCAAAATCTTATACATGCAGTAGAATGACACTTGATCTCAGTGCATGTGCATAAAATAATCCTACAAAAGTGAAGTATACAATGCTCAAATAAGAGAAAATGTTTCTAAAAGAAAAGAACAAGCTAAGATGAGCCATCCCTCAAAGGGAAGAGATCCCAAGACCTGAAACATCCAAGATATCCACCAGATTGAAAAAATGCACAAATTTTAATAAAATGTTCCTAGAGCAGAATATGGAAAAATTACTCATAGCACTGGAAAGCTCTCAAAAAAATCTTTCAAACGATATATTGTTTTTCCAAAATAGAGTCTGGATGCTCAAGATAGAGCTCCTAGAGTGCAAAAATGAACATATGGATTTGACACTAAAAAAAACCATCAAAAAAGAAAAGTAAAAAATTCAAACCACCAAATATATATAGACCTCAGAACCATCTTTTCGACGATATCTCATTTACCAAATTTTGACACCGTATGCTCAAGTTATTTTCAAAACAATACCGAGTGCTCCCGAGGGCACAAAATGGTGTCAAAAACTTGTTGATGCATGCTGACATCAGTGACTGACAGGCTTACATTGGATAGCCAAATGGCTGTCATGGCCAAAATCTACTCGAGGGCTAAAGACTGGGCCCCTGGTAGCCATATGACCAGGGGCTAAAGCTGCTTCCACCATGAGATTAAATTTGACAGTCAAATGACCGTCGTCGACAATATATATATATATATATATATATATATATATATATATATATATATATATATATATATATATATATATATATATGGAAAATCACATGCACTACCTCGGGAAGCATGTCAGGCCTTCTAGTACCCAAAAAATAGCCTAAAATATAAGGTTGTCTAAATTGGACATTCTTGATATGGAAATGGGGGTTTTCAGGCACTGCAGATACAACCGTGAGGTCTCTTTGAGCCAAAAATGCCTAAAAAAATAGTGATTGTCTCAGGATCTGTGCCAGGGCCAGTTGTAAAAAAAATTGCTACAGATTCTAACTTTGTCCAAATTGAAATTTTTTTATATGAATCTAGGGGTTCTTGGGCTCTCTAAACACAATGGTCAAAATTGACGAACACAACCGAATCTCTCAGGAAAAGGACAGGGGTAAATAGATTTGAAGCTCTGATACCATATTAGAGTTGATGAGAAAACAACCCACAGCTCCCAAGAACACCTGCATGCAAACACCTGTCACGGAAAGAGAGAAGAAGCAAGAAGCTATGGAGGCATGAATGCATTGATCCACAAGAGAGGAAAAATTATTCTTGATGTGTAAAAACAAACGTTGCAATTCAATAATGAATAATCTGAATAATTTGTTACACAATCTGTTATGAAAACAAAAAAGATCAATCCTTATAAAAGGAGATCTAAAAACCTAAAAAGGTAAAACCTAGGTTGCACAATAATAATTAATAAAATAATTAATTATTATATACCTAAATTTTAGCTTAAATAGAAAGAAATATTAAGTGACTTGATAATTAAATCAAACATGATTCAATTAATAAGCAAACACTTTATTACTCTAACAAAAACAACAAAACATAATTATTGAACGAAGATGGGAGATACTCCAAATAGATACTAGAAGAAGAGGAGAAATAAATGACTTTATGTGGACTTGTCACAACAATGAATTTCATTTTAGATTGTTCGTAGTCTGAAAGGGTGATTCTATTACTCAACTCCACCTTTGTGATTCTATCCTGAAAAACTTTATATCTGGTGTGTCTAACGTAGGAGTGTCTTTGATGGGCACTTGGGAGAAAGAGTGCCATTTTTTTTATAGTAGTTGAAGTTGAAAAGAAAAACTTGACAAGGAGAAAACTAGATTTTTCAACAAGTCATAAGGTTTTCATTTGTTTTTAAATAAGTGTGCAATGAAGGGAAAAGGAAGCAACTCCAAATGTTAAGATAAAATCATTTGAAAAATTTGTACATAGTAGACAAAAAGAAAAGTATGCCAAAATGAAGATGAACAGCGAAGTATGTTGAAAGAGAGATGAGAAAACATAGTGCAATAGTGAGAAGACAAAGATGTATAAAAGAGTAGAAGGAGAGTGATGGAACAAAGTATACACAAATATATAAATTTGAAATGAAGAGAAAATGATCAATTTAAAATAGATAAATTCAGATTTAAGAGTTTAAATTGATTTAGTGTCGATTAAATGGTGCAAGTAGCTTGTTGTAGGAATGAATTTTTTGTATATTTCAGTTTTCAATTTATCTAAGTGGAAGTAATAGAAATAATATATTGAGTACATATTCTTATAGACGAATACAGGTGACAACATTGTACAAGTTTATAGATGAAAATACTTTCATTAGTAGGTTCAAATTATTTTCTGAAAAGTAGTCTATCTCAAGCTTCTATGCAAAAGTTTAGAAGTTTGATAGAGTAAAATTATTTTCTTTGTGGTTTCTTTTCACTCCTATAAGTCAACACTATTTTTTGGAGGTCTTAATTTTCATTTTGTATTACCACACCAATATTTGAATACATAAGAATGATATATTTGAATCAACAAATTGTTTCATAAAGAATACATTTCCAATATATAATTATAAAATTTTATATGAAAGTCAAAAGTATTTATTTCCCTTAGTACTAAAAGTATTTATGCTTTCTAATCAATATAAATTTATTTCAATTAATATTTAATTACTTTATTTATCAATGAATCCATTATTATTACTTGAATATATAAATATACTTAAAAACTAAAAACTAAAAGATTATATCCAAAAATAGTATACCAACAATTAAACCACACAACTATCGCTCATCTCCCTTATTTGCATTATTTCCTGCACTCTACGTTCACATAGTAACATTTATTTCTGTCTTGACGTTTTGCAGGTCAATAATCGCCAACAACTTAAGGGAGATCCAAACAATCTGTCCTACTTTGTTTCCAAAAGTATTGTGACGTAAGGAATAGTAAACATCGTGGCACCAATTTGTCCCCATGTTTGTATGAAAGCCAAAATTACAGACGGTGTTCATTTCGAGGAGGTCGACATCATATTTTGATAATGCGCAGGATATACCAAGTATTATACGGTAAAATAAAATTATTCTGAATAGGTTATATTAATTATTATACGTTCTAATAATTTTGCCTAGGATATGCTAATTATTATATCATGAAATAAAATTGGATATCCACAATTCAACGATAATGCGAAGGATGTACCGATTATTATGAGGTAAAATCAATTCTCTAAATAAAAAAAGTTATACCTAGTTTCGACATGACGACGCTAATTTCGATTACACAGAATAATATTACGAGGAAAGAAATATCATTTAAATGGACAAACCATGGTATATATAGATTTTAATATTATTATGGCATATATAATATTTTCAAATATCCTTAACGTTTAACTATTTATAATTAAACTTTAAATAATTTTTTTAATTTTAACCATAGAATATGTAATAAGTTTGAAAAATAATTTATAATAATTTTTTATTAAATAATGTGTATTCTTCAAAAGATCATGTAAAAAATATTATTTTTTATGATCTATTTAAATTAATATTAAATTTCAATTTTTAAAGTATTATAATTTTTTATTAATTTATATTATTTTATTAAATTATATCTATTAAAAGAATTGATGTAATAATTTTAAAATATTTTAATAACTAATACAAAATACAAAGTTATTAAAAAATATGATAATATTATTTAATAATAATAAATATAAAAAATAGTATAATATATATAACATAAATAAAAAATAATAATTTCTAAATTAAAAGTTGTTTTATATATGATTTTAAAAAGACATTATCAATTTTATCTAAAATAAAATTTATTAGTAGAATTAAATTTCACTACAATTTTGAATAAAATTATTAGTAGAGAGAGTTGTATATATTTTAAGACCTTTTGAAATGTTCTTTTATTTAGCTATTAACTCCTTTGATATCAACCCTCAATTTAGATATTAATTATATGCAGCACCTCCCTCAAACCACTTTATAAACCACTTTATAGCTTCTTGTCATTCTTAGCCTGATTTTCTGATAGTATATTGAGTAGCTCAAATCTTAAACGATTTATTTATTAATGTAATCCTCTAGAAACTACTTCTGGATCTTAAACTTTTGATTTGATATAATTTATTTCCAACATGCACAAGTGCTACAAGTATTGAAATGACTTCCAATGTGCATATATCAGCGGATAGCTTTACAAGGTCACATCAATATTACGAGAAATAAGTGCGTTCCTATGCATGTAATGGTCTTTTTTTTAGTTATGACTGAAATAATTCAGGTTTATTGTTATTTTCGCTGAACGCTTGAAGAGTTACGGCTGAGAGTATGAACTTGTGTAACTGCAGAGCAACATACTGTATCAAATCAGTTACCTGTTCGTTCACAACCCATTCACGTGAACTTCATTCCTGGTAAAATTATTTTCTTAATCCTCTTTTTTGCTCAGTAAATAATGAAACAAAAATCTAGAAAATTACATCCACAGCGTTGAGTACCAAGAAAATTGATAATGCTGTCGCTAACAGTTCTTTATATAGAATTTTCCCACGAAACGAACCAATTTGATAAATGTTAAATAGAATCGAAACTTTCTCTAATATTTATTCTTATAATCATGTACTTACCTTACAATTTTCGGGTCTGCATAGAGAACATATACTCAAGAAAAAGACGGATTATACGATTGAGTCATTATGTTTAAGCGGAAAGAAACATGAAATCTATTGAGGAATATGAAAGAACCGTAAGAATATAACAGAGCTGTGCAGTAATATCTTTTCACTGTTATCTAAATTTCTAGTTGCATATTTTTAGTTCTATCCATCCAGATTTTTAACGTGCACGCTGCCATCATTTCAGTCGAATGAAACAAAAAACTGATGCCCCTCTCTGACAGAGATTAAATTTCTCTACAGTGAAAATTCCCGTTGAATGTGAAAAACGTAGGATAATTGGTAGTGCTCGCCCTCAAATGATGTTATAAACTTACATATACACTATTCCGTTCTGATTTATTGTCCTTCTGTACAGGTTTGCTGGTCCAGGCGCTTGAATCCCCATCCAATTCAGCTCCCAATTCAAGCAAAGAAAAGGAATGGTAGCGGTACTTCTCTATTTCACCTGTAATAATAGTCGAAATGTTTGTTATTCAATGTTTTATAACGTAAAGACAAGCATATAATCTGATAATCTGTTGACAATTTTTTTAAGATGTAAAGTTGCAATAGATAGGGCTCTATTTACTAATATTTGAGTGGCCTCTTCTGTGTTGAGATTCGGAAGAAGGAAACATTTCTCATATATGTCGTGATCAATTACCTTTAAAAGGTCTTCATTAGTGCAAGTCATAACCAGAACTAGACTCTTCTGCGAAATCCAAGACGAAGGAACATACGGCTAATATGAATGGATGACTCTTAAGGAATATAAAAACACCAATAAAACAGGAAAATACATATACGATACAGAGAATAAATCAACCTTAAATTATATTATTGCATTCATTCTCCATTACGTATTGCTGTGCATATATAGTCTTAATAATAGAACTGAAATTTACAACTGTCTATTGAAAAATAGCCAATTATATCAACTAATGTTCATTATCCTTCAGAATTACTGGTGCAGGCATTATCTATTGCCAGAAAAGCATATTGTTTGTTTAATCACATCGGAAGAGATTATGTCCCTGCATCAACGAAATAAGTAAGCTCCTTTAGTTCCCTCAATAATCGTCTCATTCACTCTCAGTTAACATCTTACAGCCCAAAAATATTCATCCCCGATTGTTTTTGTTTTAAAAAAAATGTTTATTTTGCAATTACCAAACTATAAGATGTTGTGAAGGGGGATTCTCGAAATAATATAGTTATAAGATTGTTTTAAATATTTTTATATAAAAAATGTTGAGAGAGCAATTTGGAACTATTTTGAAAAGATTATGTCTATTAATAAATTTTCATTATCATGCAAATGGTTGTCAAATTTAAGATAGCATCAACATATTGCACATGTAACATGTCTAATATAGGGGTGGATGGGAAAGGAAAGTAAAGAAAAGGATCTTGTATAGTCCACGATACAACTTATCTACTTTTGGGTCTATATATGGTGACAATAATATGAGATTACCCTGTACTCCTTGGAGGAGGTACAAACAAGATCTACATACCTTACCCACTATGGGAGGAGGTACAAACAAGGTCTACATACCCTATCTCCTATGGGAGTTAAACTTTTCACTTCTCTTTCATGAGCACAAGTTCTCCACTGCTAAGCTAATTGGATGGAAGGATTAGGTGGAAGTGTTGGGTGTAGGATTAGGTGGAAGTGTTGGGTGCAATTAGAAGGTTTGATTCTATCGGTCACCTTAATCCATCAATAGAAAAAAATTAGGTGTCCATTCATGGGAAGATAAAAGATATTTCTTAAGATGTTCATAAAATTACACAACACATCTTACTTCTGTTGTAAAATACCTCCTTACATTAAAATTATATAAAAATCATTATTTAAAAGAGTTTTTTTTCAAATCATCTTCCTAATCTTGTTCATTCTTATTTTATTATTGAACAAATGGTCACCAATATAACTTTGAATACAAATATATGAATATGCATCTATATTTTAAAATTTTAGATAATCTTGTGTATAAATATTTCAATTCTAAACTATTTCAGTGTAGGGCACATTACTTTTGTAGTCTACATTATTAAACTAAAATGAAAATAGATGTAGATACCTTTGTTTTTTTATTGAAATTAGTGGAGGAGGGCTCCAATCATTACATAACTAAAACACAAACCATAAAAAATTAGAACTAGAACAAAACCAGTCACGTAAAGAGAGAAATGAGGCAACTAGCAAAATAACTAAAGACCTAGAGGTGATTAGGTTACATCTTATTTCAAAATAAGGATTTGGGCTTGCTCATCTAACTTTCTAACCTAAGAAGGTGAAGACTCTAGTTATTGTGGTGTTTCCTTTTATGTTGAGAAAGTATTCAAGTAGAGCCATCATTACAACTAAAATACCATTATTCAACAAAATAAAAAGCTAGACCAGTAGAAATAAAAGAAGAAACTTTAACATCATTGTGAACTTTAAAAATGTTTCCAAAAGTATAATTAATCTAGAAAATCTCAACTAGAGGAATATAAGAAAGAAAAAAAAACATCTCACATTTATTATTAGAGGAAAATTTGGCTTGATAAACAACAATAGAAAATAAATTTTTAGAGTAATGGAGAGGAGAAGTAGTCAGTGTAAGATATGGTGCAACATCCTTAGACATATTTATTGAAGTGGGATGAGACGGAATAGGAGTGAGTTATTCTAAATCCTCCAAAACAACATCATCCCTAGAAGTAGCATCAAGAAAAATAGAATGGTGGTGAAAAATAAAATGCTTTTACCAAGTTGTGGAAGACTACCTACGAGCACTACACGAGTAATTCAAAAAGAAATTTTCAGTACAAAGAATATGTCTGTATTCAAATGGTATCCTTTCATAGTCTAACAAATGAGACCACTTGATTTATTATTAACCTATAGAATGACCTCACTAGGAAGAGCTTTTGTAAGATAATCTTCAACTAAAATGCAAGTAAAGGAAGTATGACCAATTGATTTATTATTAACATATAGAATGACCTCACTAGGAAGAGCTTTTGTAAGATAATCTTTAACTAAAATGTAAGTAAAGGAAGTATGACCAAATAATTTGGTCATAGAATCTACCTCCAAGAGACTATCTAAAGTATTGGTAATAGCCTCATGTAAACATCACACTAGAAATGAAGGGGTACATAACAAAACCCTAGAAACAAAAGAATATTTATCAATTGAATTTTTTTAACTTAAAGATGAAGAAAACCAAAGGTACAAATTGTTGGTAGGTGGTTATCACATGCACACATATGCATATATAGGGACATGCACATATATGGAATTTTTCCATTTATGGAAATAATAATTAGTTTTATGATCGCTTATATTGGATATCATGAATATGTTTGAATGTAGTTGATGAAGGAAAAATGCCTAAGTCTACAGACTATTCCTATAACCCAATCTGATAGAAAAGCTTAGAAAACTTCACATGAGATTTTTGAAGGCATGTGATCTTAGTTACATGCTTCTAGGACACCAATGAATACATGTGTCACGTCGCACATGTTAATAATGAGGGATCAAAAATATATATATTAGGTGGATTGTATGCGAAGATAATAAACATAGCATAACATGTTGGTGATCACTAAGGTCAACTTTGTGAATGATTGGAAAGTTATTTTTTCATGCTACCTTTGATCTAAGGCCAACTGAGGATATTAATGAAGCGTGCATTTCCACATTAAATAATATGACATTTACCTAGAGTAATGTTGACCAGCTCTTGTAAATATACCTCTAACAAGGTATAAGTATATAGACACTTTTGTATAAGTGTAAGATGATGAGGATGATGATATAGATGGATGTGAACTATGAAGGAATCTAAGAGATAGAGTAGAGATCAGGAGAAGGGAGAACAAGATGTGTTCTTCAGGAATACTTTGCTAAATCTTTATATTCAGGAAAGCGGGTGGGTTGTAAGTGTTGTTGCACCTATTATTCACCCCTAACATGGTTTCTTTTCCTTTAACAGGGCTAGGACATTTAATAGGGCCGATTCCTAAACAAGGATCTCATTGTACATGTCCCCTAATAGGGATCTTCGTATATTGTAATAATCAACTCCTAACAGAGCTAGAACTCCTGACAGGGTTTCAAGATTCAGAGTTCAAAATTTAGTGGCTAACATCCCCACTAGGGATTTTCCCTTAACAAGCTTTCCTTGAAAACAAATATGGTTTCATGAGTTCTTCTATGTTTGTCATTTTTGCATTGTTATTTATTTTATGTTACATCTTTATATGTTGGTTAAATAAGTTAAAGAAGATTGAGAATTCAGCTAACTATTGTAACACTCATTCACTCCTCTATGTAACCAAATCCTCACAATTGGTATTAGAGCATCAGGCTCCTGAAATAAAAGCTTAACAGCTTTATGGAGATTAAGATGGATTTGGAAAACTTGAGGAAGAATTATGAAATGGCCCTAAAAGATGTATACATTGCTAATGCAGATAGAGTGGATCTAAAGTACAAGATAAGGAAGGTAGATGGTGTAGAGAGGTTAACAACCTAGTGCTTTTTTTACCTAGTAAGCATTTGTTTTCTTACTCCAACCTTTCAATGATGATACTTATTGGATCTTCTTACAATTTAGGATCTCCTAGACCCTTCCATCCAACTTCTCCTACAAGGTATAGTTGGTTTCAAGAAGCCTCCAAAGTTACAAATCTATCTAGTCCAACTAGTTACTCAAACACTTAGTTCCCTTCACTGTTTTCCAGCCTAGAATGCCAAACCCCTGACTAGGATCTTCCCACACATTTACTTAGTCAAACCATACACTTCTTGATCCTTCCTAGGTCATTGTTCACCCTTCCTAACACTCCAAACCATTCTATTAGTTCAATTGGTCACTAAACCACTAGGAGGCCTAATTGTCAAATCCTACTAGGTTAATTTTCATCGAAGTTGGCCTTGTGCTTCCAAATTATCTACATGAGCCAACAATTTTTTTTAAAATCATTAAGATAACATAAATCCCTATCAAAATCCAAAATCCTAACCTCCGATGACACCCAATACCCTAGTTTCTTGCAGGCCCTAGTTTTTAGCCAATTATTTAGGCCTCTGGACCAGTGAGTGAAAATGCACTTCAAACTTGTATCCAACATATGGTTCACTTCCAAATACCTTTGAATCCTTTTAGGAGACTCAATAATGCATCCAAAAGTGTCACTAAGTCTTCTCCAAAATGTCTTGGGTGCCCGTTCAAGATCTTCTTCCTCCCTGTCTTGGCTCACCTGGTTTTACCAGTCAGCCATAGGCCTTCCCTTTTGGCTCATACGAGCCATTGAAACCAAAAAAATAACACTTTCAAACCTATATATAGACTCTAACCCTATGTTCCCCATGGTTTTAGAAAAATCCACCAGAGGAAACTTTGGTTAGAGCCATTTCTAACTAGATGGCATTGGTTTTAAGCCTATCAGACCAGTATCCTACAAAAATGTTAAACTTTGAACCTACTAAACTTCAAAGAAAACTATCTATTGCATATGAAAGCTATATGAAAATACTACACAATCATGGAGCCTAATCACCTATGCCAATCCATACATATTTGTATAGTTGTAGAGATACATGATTGTCTATACAAATGAGAATGTAGATTGTCGTAGAAAGGTGTCGGAATAAAATGTTTTGCATAAAAATCTCATTAAGCTTCCAAAAATATAAAATCCATGCTCTTATACTAAGGATAGGGTAGTTACATCAGTTTTATCCAATTTTGACATTTCTAGCAAAAGTTGCTCAAGCAACTTTTCAAAGTTGCTAGCAAGATTTAAGCAACCTTTTGCATTAGGAGCCATATGACCTTGTTTGTTAACTAAATGATGGGATTTGACTTCTAACACCCCATGAAAGACATGGAGAGTCCTAAAACATACTCCTAACCTATTTTGTACTTAAAATGGCACTATTTCTATTTGAAGCCAAAGCGACCCAAAACATGAGCTCAAAGCCTTAACAAACATTGATTAGTCCTAACAATATGACCTTTCCATTGTAACCTATTCTAAATCACACACTAAAACTAAATTTTTTTCTAAACATCCTCAAACCACATCAAAAATACTAAGTGGGGAAGTTCCCTGCACCATACTCCCTGAAATAGAAAAACTCAAGTCCCTTGAGTTAGGAGATCTGCAAGAGTGACTCCATGTTTCAGAATGTCCTACTTAGTCATCCAAATAGCCTTAGCTTTAGGGAGGCACTGCCACTTGAAAAGATACTCCTTGTAGGTACCCTTCCTAGTTTTCTTAAGCACTTTAGAATCTAGTATGGTTTCTAAGTGCAATGGCTTGGGAATTGGTAAGTCCCTCACCCAATCATCTTCCTTCAAATTTGAAAGGGAAGTATGTCATGTGTCTAAAGGTGATCCCTTATAGGGATAGAGCTCACAAACATTGAAAATAAGAGAAATTACTAAATCAAGAGGGAGTTCTACTTCATAGGCATTCTTGCCAAAACTATGCAAAATCTTTAGTGGCCCAATATTCTTCATGAGAAGCTTAGCTGGTTAGTCCTTAGGTAGTATCTCCTTCCTGAGGTAGGCTAGTACTAGATCACCAACCTTGAACTATAGGTCTCTCCTTAACTAATTATCTTTGGCTTTTTATTTGGCCACTTGGTGTTGTAAGGTCATGTGGACTTGTTCATGCAGCTCCTTCATCTACTCTGCAAAGGATTCACCTTATGCACTCCTCTTGTCCTCCAATATGAGATCCCTCAACTCCAACACCCCTCTAGGATTAAGTCCATAGACTATCTCAAAGGGACTCTTTCCTGTACTCCTATTAATGGAGTCATCGTGGGAAAATTATGCCTACCCTATGATGTGATACCATGATTTTCCATGTTGTTTAGTTAGGCACCTCAACAAGTTTCCAAGGGACCTATTCACTACTTTGGTTTTCCCATCTGATTGGGGGTGATAGGCTGAGGAGAATGACAAATTAGTTCCAAGCATCTTCCATAGAGTCCTTCAAAAGTGACCCACAACCTTTGTATCCCTGTCACTAACAATATTCAAAGGCAAACCATAAATTCTTACAATGTCCCTAAAGAAGAGTCCTCCAATTTGAGAAGCATCATTGATTTGTTTACATGGGATGAAGTGTGCCATCTTACTAAACCAGTCAACCACCACAAAGACACTATCATGTCCTTT
This sequence comes from Chamaecyparis obtusa, assembly GCA_027943335.1. Taxonomy (NCBI): domain Eukaryota; kingdom Viridiplantae; phylum Streptophyta; class Pinopsida; order Cupressales; family Cupressaceae; genus Chamaecyparis; species Chamaecyparis obtusa. The sequence continues at coordinate 92,875 of BSBK01007207.1, read as the reverse complement.
AGATGTCTTTAGCAATCCCAAGACAAAGTCCATACTCAAGCATTCTCAAGTCCTTTGACGAATGGATAAAGCTTGGTATAGTCCACTATTGTTGCTCTGTCCTTTAGCCCTCCGACAGACCTAACATTGCTCCACAAATCTTCTAATATTTATTTGCATTTTAGGCCAAAAGTAGTGCCCATTAACCTCTTCTAATGTTTTGTGCTCACCAAAGTGACCCCCCAAGCTGCCTTGGTGTTTTTCCTTCACTATATTGTCCCTCATTAAACATTATGGAATACACATAAGATGACCTTTGAACAATAGGCCTTCCTTCAACACAAACTCACTAAAATCCACCTTGAAACCTTCCTGCAACTTCACACATTCCTCATAGGCTTTACTAAAATCCTTGTCCTCTTTGTAAAGGTTCTTCAAATCATCCATTCCTACACTTTGTAGTTGTATCTCTTGGATTGTGACTACTCTTCTACTAAGAGAATCTACAACCTTGTTGTTGACCCCTTTCTTGTGCTTAATAATAAATGTATAAGGTTGCAATGCTTCCACCCACTTTATGTGTCTTTGGTTCAACTTGTCCTATCCATTCAAAAAACTTAGTGTATGATTGTTAGTATAAACCACAAACTCTCTAGGTAAAAAATAGTGTCTCCATTTCTTAAGGGCTTGGACCATAGCATAGAGTTCCAAATCATATGTGGAATATTTTTGTTTAGCTTCATTTAACTTCTTAGAGAAGAAAGCCACATGGTTTCCTTCTTGTCTTAGCAATGCCCCAATTGCCAGCTTGCTAGCATCACACTCCACCATGAATAGTTGATTGAAGTTGGGGAACCTAAGAGTAGGTAGTTATACAATCCTTTTCTTTAACTTTTCAAACCCTTGGTCTACATACATGACTGAAACCTCTTATAAATTCCCTATGGTAAGAAGCCAACCCATGGAAAATCCTAACATCTCCTATAGACCTAGGTGTAGGCCATTCCAAAATGGACTTAACTTTATTAGGGTCCATCTTCATACATCCATTTGCAACTACAAAACCAAGGTAAAATAGTTTAGTTTTGAGAAACTCACACTTATCCTAATTGATCATTAGCTTCTCCTTATGTAACCTCCTTCATAATTTCTCCAAATGCTCCATGTGATCCTCCTTAGTCCTGCTAAAAATCAAAATATCATCAAGATACACTATGACACATTTACCTATGAAATCTGCCAACACTTCATTCATGAGCCTCATGAATTTACTAGGTGCATTGGTGAGACCAAATGGTATCACATGCCATTCTTACAGCCCTTCATTTGTTTTGAAGGCTGTCTTCCATTAATCACCAGGTCTAACTTGTATTTGATGATAGCCTGACTTCAAATCCACCTTGGAAAATAGCATGAACCCCCCAAATTGTCTAACAAGTTCTCAATCCTTGGCATTGGAAACATGTAACTTATAGTGATCTTGTTCATGGCTCTTGAGTCAGTGCACATCCTCCATGCACCCCCTTTCTTTGGTTCCAAAATAGTAGGTACAACACAAGGGCTTAAACTCTTCCTTATTAGCCCCTTATCTAACAAATGTTGGATTTTCTTGGCTATCTCTGCATTTTGACTTGGTGTCATCTTATATGCTGCCTTGTTTGGAAAATTTTCTCCAGGAATAAGGTCAATTTGATGACTCACATCCCTCATAGGTGGTAAGGAACTTGGTAAACCATTATCTACTATATCATGGTACTTTTCCAATAAATCTTTTATATCTAGTGGCAAAGTGACTTTCTCTTTAGTTTCCCCCTTTGGTTTGATCACTATGGAACAATAGTCCCCTTTCTCCTTTTTCATAGCTCTTATGAACTCCTTACCACTCAATAACATCACACTTGTTCCCACATGCTTTTCTTCTTTTGGTTCTGCTAAAGGATCCATCTAAAATTTCCTTCCCAACTTGGTGATCACATAGCTATTCTTTTCCCCATCATGCATTTATTTGACATCATACTGCCATAGGCATCCTAGGAGTAGATGGCATGCATCCATAGGTAGTATGTCACATAGGATCTTGTATTTATATTCCCCAATCTCAAGCTCAACCATCATTTGCTCATCCACCACTATTTATTGACCCTTATTTCACCATGAAACCTTATATGATGTGGTATGAGGTATCCTTCTCAACTTCAATTTCTCCACCATCTCAGAGGACACTATATTCTCAGTGGATCTAGTGTTAGAGTAGTCTTATGTTAGCTAATAATTAAATCATTTAATTATTAGTTTATCATACTCTAGGCTTAAGTTTCACTTAGGCGCTTTATAATTCTTTAGGGTTTTAGCCTTTAGGGTTTCGTGTTTCCTTTTATAAGGATTCACTTCTTTCATTTCATTAAGGAGATTGTATTATTTTCATCATTGTTAATAGAAGATTATTTTCTTGCAACATGGTTTTGCAGTCTCTGGCCTTTTGGCCGCCATAGCTTTCTGTCTTTTTGCTTCTTCTTTGTGACAGTCTTGCATGCAGGTGTTCTTGGGATGATTTGCATTTGTCAAATCTAACATGGTATCAGAGCTCTCCTGTTGTTCGCTGTTCGAGTTTCGTTGAAGCGTGCCAAAAGCAGAAGGTTTTCAAGGGTTTCAGAAGTTTTTTTTTGTGGATCTGGGGGGGAGCCGAAATTTGGCTCACCTTGGGCAAAAACGGACACCACCATTGTGTCCGGAAGGCCCAAGAACCCCTAAATCCATATAAAACTTGTCCATTTTGGACACAGTGGCATCTGAGGCAAAAAATTTTTGCATACCAGGGCCGTACGGCCCTGGCACGCACTCCGAGGCGGGTACACGGCGATTTTTTTTAAAAAAAAAAATATTTTTTGGGGGCGCCGCCCAGCGGCCACCCCCGCGCCGCCCAGCAGCAACCGCAGCCGCGGCCACCGCCCGAGCGGCCACCGCAGCCGCGGCCCCCGCCACTGCAGCAGCCTCGGCCCCGCCGCCCGCGCCCTCTGCTCCGCCGGCCCTCCCACCGCCGGCACCAGCGCCGCCCTCGGCCCCACCGCCCGCGCCCTCTGCTCCGCCGGCCCGGCTCACCGCCGCTCCGCTGGCCCCCGCCGCCGGTGGCGGCCCGTTTCAGCCCCCGCGGGCTCATTTCCCAGCAGTGCGGTCATATGACCGACCAGGGGCTGCGGCCCAGCCCCCGGAGCGCGCCATGCGCCCGGGGGCCTATTTTTTTTAGCCCCTGGGGCTCTTTTTTGGCCTTTTTGGGGGTACCTGGGCCTTTTTCGCTCTACAGAGAGCATACGGGGGTCTTTTTCTGACTTCCATATATCGTCGGAAAGCTCTTTCTGAGCTCTTTTCGATGATGGAGGTTAGGGTTTTTGGTTCCACCGTTTCAATAGTGTTTTTTTCTGTTGAAGTCTGATATCTTTTTTTGCCTTCCGGGAGTCATATCTAGCTCATCCGGACTCCTTTTTCGGCAAACGAGATATCGTCGGAAAGCTATTTCTGTGTACTATTCAGTGGCAGAGGTATTTCTTCCAGATTCTGCTCCAGGTTTTCACTCCTCCGAGTTATGCAGTTTATGCCCTCTAGTGGTGTGCTTGGTTCTACAGGTCCGGGGATCTCTTCTTCTGGTTTCTTAGTGCACTCTTCTTTCTGAATTCTGAGCTTGCATGCTCTTTCTGATGTATCTTTGTTCTGTAAACGCACTGAGATAAAGTGCCCTCTTCTGCATTTCTGGGATCTTTTTCACCTGGTTCAGTTTTAGTATTCGCACTCAGTTATAAAGTGCCATGGGGGGATTCTGATGCATTTGCCACTATAGGCGCATCCACTCTTGTCAAGTGAGCGTACCTTCCACGACATTAGCCCATGTAGACTTTGTCTATGACACCGCCCTTTATCCTATGTGTGTGCTTCTGTTGCACTGTTGGTGTTCCTGGTTCTTCTTCTTCCAGATGTTTCTGGCATTGCATTTCAGTGTTCCTGTCACCCCGTTCAGCATTATGGGGGGGTTCACCTGTTGGTTCTATTGCTTCCTTGGTTCGGTTGAGTGATCTACGTATTCAGTTTTTGTTCCTATGTACTAGGCAGATGCAGTGGCTAGGCACCTATGCATTTCGGTGAGATGGATCATCTACTATATAGACACTCATTCATTCCTTTTTTGGAGGTCACCTCTTCGATTGATCAGCTCTTCAGACACTTGTCTTCTCTACCTGGTCATGCACTTCAGTGGGGGTTCCAGCAGTATCTTCTGACAGAGTTTTCAGACATGCTTCAGAGGAGTTTCTTGCTCTCTTCTTGTTCCTTTCTCTGGGACATCTTTTGCTTTATGTTTTGGGTACCTGATCAGGCCTAGTTGCCGGGACCCTTCTTTCCTGCTTTCTGTAGTAGTTTAGCTTTTTTTGCTTCTCCCTAAGTTACACTTAAGGGGGGGTGTTAGAGTAGTCTTATGTTAGCTAATAATTAAATCATTTAATTATTAGTTTATCATACTCTAGGCTTAAGTTTCACTTAGGCGCTTTATAATTCTTTAGGGTTTTAGCCTTTAGGGTTTCGTGTTTCCTTTTATAAGGATTCACTTCTTTCATTTCATTAAGGAGATTGTATTATTTTCATCATTGTTAATAGAAGATTATTTTCTTGCAACATGGTTTTGCAGTCTCTGGCCTTTTGGCCGCCATAGCTTTCTGTCTTTTTGCTTCTTCTTTGTGACAGTCTTGCATGCAGGTGTTCTTGGGATGATTTGCGTTTGTCAAATCTAACATCTAGAGTCCACAATAACCTTGCAAATCTTCCCATGAGACCTACAAGTGGTTTTAAATAAGTTTTTTCTTTGAGGTCGCTCTATGGTGCTAGGTACCTTCAACAAGGTTCTTCTCAACATTATATTCTCCCCATCCAATACTGGCCCTACCTTGGATATGGGTGAGATTACACTTTATGTATCCTCCTCTTGAACTAACTAATTCCTTCTTTCCCCCATGGAAGATGAGGAAGCCTTCTTTGGACATCTTCCCATTGTGTGACCCACTTGGTTACACTTATAGCACCTGCGAGTGAAAACTAAATTTGTTCTCCCTTGTGATTGGAACCTACCTCTTGTTGGCCCTCTACCTCTATATCCTCCCCTTTGGAAAGATCCTCTATACTATTTTCCCCCACTTCCATCCATAACTTGAATGTCCTCTTGTCTATTAGGACTTTTTCCTCTCCCAAAGGTACCCCTACCTCTCTAAAAACCTATGTTATTTCTGCCACATCTTCCTCTTTAATGGAAGTTATTCCTTCTTCTTTCCTTGTCCTCAGCTCTCAAATTCAATTGGAAACATTTGTTCATACTATCAGGAGCCAACATGCAAATCTCATCTTCTATCCCTTGTCTTAGTCCATTGAGATACCTTGCCACCTTTTCCATTTCATCTTCTTGTCTCCTAGCCCTAAGACTTAACCTATGGAACTCCTCTATGTATATGCTTATTTTCATCTCCTTTTGTCTCAAATTTAGCAATTTTTGGTACATTTGGATTTCATAATCAGTAGGCAAGAATTGTGCCTTCAACCTGATTTTCATTCTCTCCCAAGAAGCAATCTTTTTCTTCCCACCACTCACTCTTTAATCATGCATCATCTTCCACCACACCAATGCATATCCTTTGAGTCTAGCCTTAGCATAGCTGACTCTCTTTTCTTCTAGTACTTCCTTGTAATCAAATTGATTGTCCATGGCATCAAGCCAATCTAATAGTTCTTCTCCATTTAGGCTACCACAATAATATGGTATGTGTTCCATGTTGTCCTTGTTTAAAGACTTGAAGGAATCTAAGAATATCTTCTATTCCTTGTCCATCTTAGGTTCTTTTCCCTTTCCAGATGACTCCTCTATTTGGCTATCTTCATCTCCATCACTTTCATCTCCCCATTCAGTGATCTTCCTTTTTCTCTTTGTCTCTATCAGATTGGATTTCTCTGAGAGGCCTTGAAAAAACTCCACTATGGAATCCCTAATCATTTCCTTAGGATGCATGTTGTCCACCTCTTGACTCTCTTTCCTATTTGAGATACACAACTTTCAAGAAGATATGGCTTTGATACCACTCTGGTGCAGACAGTTTGACAATCTAGTACTTTGTTTCCCTAGTAAGTGTTTGTTTGCTTACTCCAACCTTTCAATGATGCTACTTATTAGATCTTCTTAAAATTTAGGATCTCTTAGACCCTTCCATCCAACTTCTCCTACAAGGTATAGTTGGTTTCAAGATGCCTCCAAAGTTAGAAACCTAACTAGTCCAACTAGCTACTCAAAAGCTTAGTTCCCTTCACTGTTTTCCCACCTAGAATTCCAAGCCCCTGACTATAATCTTCCCACACATTTACTTAGTCAAAAAATACACTTATTGACCCTTCTTAGGTCATTTTTCACCCTTCCTAACAATCCAAACCATTCGATCAATTCAATTGGTCACTAAACCACTAGGAAGCCTAATTGCCAAATCCTAGTAGGTCAATTTTCATTGAAGTTGGCCTTGTGCTTCCAAATTCTCCACATGACCCCACAAAAAAACTTGAAAATATTTAATATAACATACATCCCTATGAGAATCCAAAATCTTAACCTCCGATGACACCTAATACCCTAGTTTCTTGTAGGCCCTAGTTTTTAGCCTATTATTTAGGCCTACGGACCAATGAGTGCGAATGCACTTTAAACTTGTCTCCAACCTCTAATTCACCTCCAACCACCTTTGAATCCTTTTAGGAGACTCACTAGTGCATCCAAAAATGTCACTAAGTCTTCTCCAAAAAGTCTTGGGTGCCCATTCAAGATCTTCCTCCCTGTCTTGGCTCACCTGGTTTTACCAGTTAGCCATAGGGATTCCCTTTTGGCTCATGAGATCCTCTGCAACCAAAAAACTAAAAATTGTAAACCTATCTACAAACTCTAACACTATGTTGCCTGTGGTTTTAGACAAATCCACTGGAGGAAACTTAGGTTAGAGCCATTTCTAACTAGATGGCACTGGTTTTAAGCCTGTTAGACCAGTATCCTACAAAAATGTAAAACTTTAAACCTACTGAACTTCAAAGTAAATTATCTACTGCATATGAAAGCTATATGAAAACACTACACAATCATGGAGCCCAATCACCTATGCCTATCCGTACATATTCATACAGTTGCAGAGATACATGACTATCTATACAAATAAGAATGCAAATTATCGTACAAAGGTGTCAGATTTAAATGTTTTGCATCAAAATCTCACTAATCTTCCAAAAACATTTAATCCATGATCTTATACTAAGCATAGAGTAGTTACTTTAATTTTAGCTATTTTTGGCATTTCTAGCAAAAGTTGCTCAAGCAACTTTTCAAAGTTGCTAGCAACTTTTTGCATTAGGAACCATATGACCTTGTTTGTTTACTCAATGATGGGAGTTTACTTCTAAGACCCCAAGAAAGACATGGAGAGTCCTAAAACATACTCCTAATCTATTTTGCACTTAAAATGGTACTATTTCTATTTGAAGCCAAAGTGACCCAAAATATGAGCTCAAAGCCTTAACAAATTATTCTCTACTTAGTAAAATAATCATCACATTCAAGTACTTTCTTTCAAAGAGGAATAATGGGAGAAATAGAAGAATAGAGGATTATCATCTTGGTAGAGCCCTTTATTATTTTAGAAGCACCAAGAGTAGTAGCATCCTTGGCTATGTTAGAAATCAATAAGATTTTCCTTAATATATCTACATAGAATTATAGTTGCATGGAGTTATAGGAGATATGTGGATCAATGGCCCAATCACATCCAAAAAAAATTCTAGGAGAGGTGGTCCCACCCACATCTAGAGAGAGGGGGAACCAAAGCCAGAACATCTAGCTTAGAATCCTAAATAGGTAGAGTCATAAGCACAACCAATACATTACTACCAAAAGGCTAACAAGGACCACTTCATCAAGAAGAAAGATCCACCACTAAATCTAGTTTATGTGAATCACCAACAAAGGATTGAGCCATAGGGAGGGGTGAGAATTTATAATTATTCATTTGCAGCGAGTGAGAGAAATTATGACAAAAACTAATTATTAATAATTAGACATATTTATAAGGCTTTACAGAGTCTACACTTTAATACCACCTAAAACATTTAGCACTTTTCCATATACAAGCTTTAGTGCCTACTATTTCATTAACAAGATTTCATGGGCTTTGGTAGGACTATTGTTTCTAAAATAACATAGACTAACTCAGATATGTTACTATCTAGTTTTTTATAGTAGACCTATTAAGAAAATTTTAGAATGATAATTTATTTTCTCAAGAAATGGATGTTATATGTTGAATAATGGAAAATTACTTTAGGCGATAGTAGAAATAACTCAAAAGTTAAGTCATTAATAATTATTTAATAATAAAATAGAAAAAATAATATATTTGATACATATCATAATTTGACATTACTACAATGTTACCTACTTTTCATGAGGAAAAATGGCTTTTAAAAATTAATTTTAAAGATTGGTCCTTTATACATTTTCTATCGTATAGCTAAAAAAATATGCTCTCTAGTATTTGTGATGGATTATTGTATTTAATTACATAAAATAAGAAAAAATAATATTTATTTTATTTTTCATAGTAGTATCTGTGATGTGGAAAATGGTGACAAATGATAAACCAGCAAGTTCCTCATACATTAGAATACAAAATTCCCAACAAAGTGAATCTGATTAGCACAACCAAGGGAGTAAGGGTGAAAATTCATGATCTACACAATGTGGGGTTATTTTTCATTCATGATGATATAAATCAAAATCATATGAAAATATGATGAATGAATAAGAAAATTAAATGCAATGATCTGTCCTTCCAATTAGGAGAAGAGGAGTGGATCTTCAAATATGGTTTTGACTAACATAGAATTGTCAGAATTAGAAATGGCCCTAGATTTGGTAATTTGAAACCTCTAAATTTCAAAATTCTAGATCCAAATGACAATGTCCAAAAAATTTGACAATGTCGAAAAAAGTTTACCTTGTCCAAAAAAGTTGACCTTATCCTAGAGACTCTAAATCTGAGGAAATATGTAAAAAATTGCAACTAGCTTAGAAACACCTTAAATCTAGATCCAAAACTTTGAAACCTATTCTTGCACACAAAAAATAAGGGACATGATTTTGGTGGAAGGGGTTTTCCTTATTCAAACCCATGTATAGCAATGAACCTTGAATTTAAATAAATTTAATTGAATGTATGATGACATGTAGTAGAGATTAGATCAAAAAAATGGAGTATATTATAAAAATGTAGATGCATTTATCTCTAAGCATGTGATCTAGTATGTTGATGCAATAGATCTTACTCAACACAAAAACTAAAAGGAAATTATGCAAGACAAAACCTCATGTAGTAGATGTTGTAATTCACTTGAATGAAGAAGAGAGAAAAGAGGAAAACTTGATAGATGAATATAGATCTCCTTCCTTGATGTCAAACTCCTTTACTTCACATTGAATGGAAGAAAAGAGCTAGATCTATGGAAGCAAATGCCTTGCATGCATGAGTGGGTTTGAATGGTTGAATTATTGATGATGAATACCTTCAATAAATTAATTTTTTCATAATAACTTGCTTGAGAACATAAATAGCTTGGATTCAAATGGGTGACGATGATGATGCCAAAATGAGGAAGAGGTCTCCTTTTATAAATATTTTAGGGCTCATATATTGAAGGCCAACCTCAATTAAGTGCCTAGGAGAAATACCCCTACATCATGCATGAAGCCACTAAAATGAAAATCCATAGGACAAGGTGGACTTGGGTCAACCTTGTCCATGACAAGGCTAAATTAAGTTGACCTAATCAAGGCATACATTTGTAGAGTTTTCCTAGGACCCAGGGTTGTGTACCAAGAATGGGATTTGGAAAACTTAGTGTTCTATGAAATCAAGGCAAATTCTGAAATCTAAAATGCATGAGAAGGACATATGTGGAGAATGAATTATGTGAATGGATCGAAGAAAATGAAAAATTATGCATAGAAATTAGAGCCAACCTTGAGTTTGAAGGAGGAGGATCTATATTTGTAGTAAATATGCATTTAAGTACAATATGAGGTGCTATCATAAGAAACACAATAAAGTGGGCTAATTCACTCAATGTTTTAAAATAATTTATTCTTTTATTTATTTAATTGATTATGCAACTAATTGCATGTCAATTTAACTAAAAGAAATAATTTTTTAATTCATTTATCATTAATAAAATTCATAATTTTTATTAATTAACTAATTTATCTTTAATTAAACTTTTATATTTAATAATTAATTAAATCCTTTAACTTACACAATTTAGACTTTTAATTAAGTCTTTTAATTAATAAATATATTTAATTAATTTCAATAAATTAAATATTCTCGCATTTAATTTTTACTATTTAATATGATTTAATTATCTAAATCATATAATTAATCCTAGTAAATATGTTAACCATTTCTCAACAATTAGATCAACCAACCAATGAACAGAAAAAACCAACATAACCTAATAAAATTATAATCATGCTCAAGGATAGGCTTATGAATTCATGTCACCTTGACTAATTCAAAAAGGTAATTATCATAAACTTGTCCACTATTTTAGGACAATACAATAGCTAGGTTGGGATTCAGGCCTAAAAGTCATCTCCCCTCTTACCATTGAGATATTGTGATAAGGCACACTCATCATGCAAATTCAAAAAAAGTCTATGCTCGATACCTGCAAACCTACATAAAAGAAAAACATGTATATCTTTTTATATATGTATGTATGTATATATGTATGTATGTATGTATTTATATATGTCTATGTATATGTATATGTATATGTATATATATATATATATATATATGTGTATATGTATATGTATATATATGTGTATATATATATATATATATATGTATATATATATATATACATGTATATATATATATGTATATATATATATATACATGTATATATATATATGTATGTATATATATGTATGTATGTATATATGTATGTATATATATACATATACATATACATACATATAGATATATATACATATGCATATACATATACATCCATGCATATGTGTGTGTGTGTAATTTGGCATCACCACTATTGAAATGTAAAAGGTAGATAGATGTGTATGGGGGAAATATGAAATCTATTCTCAAATCCAAATTTTCAAAGGAGAGATTCAATTTGATCAACCAAGAGTTTAATACAGAATCGAATCAATCTATGAAGAATATGAAAGAGAGAGAAGCCCAATATTTCCCTATAAAAGAATTATGCTTGAAATCTGAAATAATTGAAATGCAAGTACTAACCTCAAATTACGGCAAGTGCTATTGGTAGTGAATATAATAATAATAATTTGAAGGGGGTCTAGTTAAGTATTTGTTGTAGATGTTAAAAGTTTTGCTTGTATGTTCTATGCTTTTAACTGTAATTGCGTATTTTAGAACAGCTTTATCAATGCAAGTACCAAGTGCGAGGTCTGTAGCTGGAAGCTCAAAATCAAGTCCTGTGGCATCCCATTCACATAAGAATACTGCTTCCAGTGTCGGTAAAACATTCAACCCAAGTTCTATTTCAAGAATACCTATGTCTGGGTCTATTTCTGTAGCTAATAGTAAGTCATCAGGTCAAGTTATCAAATCATCAGTAAATCCAGCATCCTCTTCATCAGCTACTAAGTCAGCTCATCTATCAAAGCAGCGTTTCAGATCAGGTAGTCCAGCGGATTTTAAGAAAGATGAAACTGGTAATGCTTTTGGCAACTTTTCAAATTCAGGAAGTCCAGGCCAAGTTCCTCCCGATGTATTGTCATTCAAACCGGTTGTGAAGGAGAACACAAAGTGCTCAACAAATTCCAAAGTGAAAGAAGCATCACATGGGAAGTCAAGTATTCAAGCTGGAGCTTCTAAGCAGGCTGTGTCAAATTCAAAGGTTCATAAGTCCTCTACATCTTCAAAGTCATCCTCTGGCCAGAATATGCCTTGTTCATCAATTTCTGCAGAGCAAGTATCTGCAGAGCAGCTACAGAATCATTTGTTAACGCAGACAAAGCAAGTTACTTTTGGGGAAACTCACAAGAATGAAAAACTGAATTTACAAGCTTCCCAATCTGTTTTAAAGGCAAATGCTGCTTTGCCACATGCTCACCCTCAAGTTCCAAACAGTGTCCCCGCAACCTTAAGTGATGAAGAGGTGAAGAACTAGATGAAATACCTTTCTGTTTAATTCATTAGAATCACTTGGAATAGTTAGTATTTCTGTACTTGGTTCCGAATTTGCTAATCTTCTGGTTTTCATTGATGACAGCTTGCCCTATTGTTGCATCAGGAACTCAATAGCTCTCCTAGAGTTCCTCGAGTGCCACGCGTGCGACATACTGGCAATATTCCTCAATTGGCATCTCCAACACCTCTTTCAGGAACCTTTGTGAAGCGTCCAGCTGCTGATAGCTGTCAGTGGACAAAAAGATCATAGTCTGGTAGTCTTTCTATTTCAACTTTGACTTCCAAATGTTCTTAGGAATAATGATATGCTTGTTTCTTTGGTTTTCTCAATTTTTACTAAGTCCCTTGCTGGCTATGAAATAACATAAGAGGATTTCCATCATGCAATTTTTAGTTATACTATTTGTTTTATTTTTATTAATGAAATTTGTACAGGTTTCAAAGAGGAGGGGAAGGGAAGAAAATGCAAGAGAGGGTTCCCGTACTCCTGTTCAAGGATTGGATGAATCTATAAAAGCTGAGGGACTCTTGTCTTTTCCCGACACAAGGAGACTAGAAGAAAATAATAGGGTTGAAGATTTTGCATACTCGGGAAGAAGGGAGGTGCATTCTAAATCATCAGATAACACTTACGCTGCAAAGAAAATTTTCTCTCTAACTAATGTAAACAATATGACAGATGGAAGTAGTCATTCCCTTGTCTTTGATTCAAATGATGGGCCCTTGTCTAGTGTCCATCAATCTCTAGGTGAATTGTCAGACGATGCAGAAAATATGATAACCGAGGGCATTGCATTGACACTGCCAGGTATTTCTGCTAATATTTACTCTTTGATGGACAATTTTTAATGATCATTTCCTGTGGGTGTTAGCCATTCATTGTATAAAATGAGCCCATTTCTTTTCTTCAAATTCTCTCCTTATGCGTTTGCTCTTTTCAGGTATAATTGACGATATTCTGAGCAAAGCTCCTGAAATGTCATATGAACAAATTTGCGAGGCTGTCCTGCCGGTATGTATCTTATGCAAGTAAAGGCAATGTCACTCATTTTGGTTTGCATTTGGTTGTCTTTGATGTTTGCAATCACAAATTTTTATCTAGATTTTATATCATCAAATTTGATTAATTAGTATGTGTCTCACATGCATGAGTGCGAATTCCTGACAGCATTGTCAAAAGCTTAGGAAACACAATGGTGAGAGATATGCCTACACAAGCCATCACCAGGCTGTACTTGATTGTTTAAGGAATCGTACTGCATGGGCTCATCTTGTTGATCGTGGACCTAAAGTAGCTCTGTTTCTACTTCTTGTTTTAGGTTTCGACTAATATCAAATAGTTCTTTTAGTTTCTATGTTGAAGAATACATTCAAGTGAATGATTATTTCTTTTGATGGTGATATTTTCTCAAGAATTCTTACTGTTAGTGTATTGATGTTCACTCAGCATCTAATCAGCTTATTGTATTTTTCAGACAGGCATAGGCAGAAAGAGATGCAGGGTTGATTTGGCTGCAGTTGCAGACCCAGAAAATGAGGAAGATGCTGAGGGTAGACATTTTGTTCACGAAGATGATCAACACACTGGTAGGTCAAGCAAGTTGCATGATGTGGGTAGTTGTAGGGGAGGATGGATTTGATCCATTCCTCAAACCAAAAATACAAACACAGATTTAGAAGATACACAGATATTATAAATGTGCTACGGCACAATAATCATTTTTATTGCTTGCATGAAACACAATTACAAAATGCCTTTTTATAGAAGGCTTAGAAGTTATATAGAAAACTCTAGAATATTTTCTCGTACTGGACATACATTTCTAGAACATTCTAAATATAATATTAGAAACTTTACCTAATCCCTAATCCAGCTGGAGGCCTTTAGAGAAATTTCTGGAAACCCTTCTAGAAGGTGTAAATTTATGGAAACTACTAAATAATTACTATTCTGAAAAATTCCATCTTAACCCGCAAAGTTCTTGGTAGAAATTACTAGAATCTTCTAACACTCCCCCCTAATTTCTACCACTAATTACATCAAAATCCATAATTATACATCAAGATCTTATTCCCTTAATTTTGTCCATGAATGCTGCGGCATTCAAATTCTTTTTTTATCTTGGTGGCTATCTTCTTTTAGATATATATTCTTCACTATCCAAATCCTTTGTTTTTCCACATGCCAAAATAACATTCTCATTCTTCAAGAATCTTCATATTTGATGATGCCTTTGATTTTGCCCAACTGCTGCGGCAGTCCTTGAAATTATAATTTTTAATTCTTTAAAACAATAAACTTGGACTTCCTGCAAACCCACTTTCTATGGATGTCTTGCTAGACAATGACTCTGACTTACTCAAACCATTTATAGTCCTTGAACATTCAAACTTCGCTAGATTTCTATCATCACTCACACTTGAACATTTATACTTAAACAAGCTTTTAATCATACCTGTAACCTTCTGCCAACTTGATCCATAGCTCCATCCACAATCCATTTTCATGTAACCTTTCGTAGAAGCATTCTTTGATACTTTATTCCAACATGTCTTTTCACAATGACTCTTCAAACTGCAAATACTGCAAGGATGTAGATCCCAACATCTATCCTCTGTATGCCCTTTCCTATTACAATGCGAATACTGCCTAGACTTCATTCCTTTAGTTGATTCACTTGTACCTGTATGCATATTTCCATTGTCTGTAGCATATACAAGACCTTCATATTTTGGCCTAATTTTAGGCTCAATTATATTCCTCATTCCTTGCTCATTCTTTCCTAGTCCTTTACCCTTGTATCCCATTCTTTTCATAATCTTCAAACCAATGTTGCCATCAAAACAACTAGTGTCTTTTTCATTATCATTGCAACTTATATTTTCATCATCACACTCTTTTTTACAAATAACTTCAGCAAAATCACACTTCTCAATTGACAAATTCAAATCCTCTGTACTACATGAAACATCATGCACTAATTTATTTTCCTTTAAACATTCATTCTCTTCTGTTAGTTTTGTGATTTCCTTCTTGTATGTATTATTCTCTTCTTCTAGCTTCTTCATTTTTTCCTCTAAATCGTCATTTATTTTCTTAGTATCATCAAACAACTTTAACTTTTTTTCTAGCTCTTCATTTTTCTTTTCAGCTTTGTCTAATTCATCATAAAAAACACAAATTTTTTCTTGAAGTTTACATTTTTCTGCTAACCCCTCTCTTATGTGCGTAGCCATTTCTTTTCTTAATTTTGTCAATTCCTCTTCCAAAAGATCTTTTTCACATATTAAATTTGTATTTTCTTTCTTCACCCTTATTAATTCTTCTTCTAAATTATTTGATTTTTCTTTCTTAACTCTACCAGCTTTACCCATTAGGGTTAAATAATTAAACTCACTTTAACAACTCAAACACTTTCTTTCTCAAAACTTTTAGAACATCCAATCTAGCACACTTGAAGAACCAGAAAACTCTAGAATGTTCAATTTATGACTATCCTTGAACAACTTCTTGAACTAATAATCTTATCTTTGATAAAACATATTTAAATAATCAGAATTACCTTGCATTCTTCAGGCAGCACCTTCACATTTGCCTTCAGTAGTATCCATAATTTCTTCTTGCCTCTTCCATATGTTTCAGGAAACAATGAACTCTTTGTGCCTTGCTCAACAGCTATTATCTCTTCCAGCCTTTTCTAAAATTCTTCCTTTTAATTGTAATTTTTTTTTTTTCAATCAACACTACACTCTCATTTACAATTTTTTCTATCTTTGGCTGCAAACAGTGATCAATTCTTTCACAACCTCACATAATTTTTAGCACACATAATTAATCAGCACCACCTCGGAATACTGCAACACTAATAGCACAAAACCTCTAATCAAAGTTTTAGACTCACACCCAAGATCATAAAACCTGCTCTGATACCAATTTTGTAGGGGAGGATGGATTTGATCCACTCCTCAAACCAAAAATACAAACACAGATTTAGAAGATACACAGATATTATAAATGTGCTACGGCACATAAACCATTTTTATTGCTTGCATGAAACATAATTACAAAATGCCTTTTTATAGAAGGCTTAGAAGTTACATAGAAAACTCTAGAATATTTTCTCGTACTGGACATACATTTCTAGAACATTCTAAATATAATATTAGAAACTTTACCTAATCCCTAATCCAGCTGGAGGCCTCTAGAGAAATTTCTGGAAACCCTTCTAGAAGGTGTAAATTTATGGAAACTACTAAATAATTACTATTCTGGAAAATTCCATCTTAACCCGCAAAGTTCTTGGTAGAAATTACTAGAATCTTCTAACAGTAGTGAGAAAACTGATCCATTGGCTTCTGAGAGACAAAAGGATATCGACACCACTCCTTTACAGGAAGTTCCCAAGGGCAAGCGTAAAGCTCGAAGGCGCAGATCAGTGGCATTTAAAGGAAAAGAAGATATGGATGAGTTTAAGAGATCCAACAAAGAGGATAAATAGAGATATAAAATAGAGGGCTCAAACCGAATTTCCCAGGAAGATGAACATGAGTCCTTTTCACAATCAAGTGAAGATGCAGAAAGTAGTGACAGTGAAGATGATAGTCACCACGCTGCTCATATTGTGAGGATGCGTTTGGCAAGCAGTGATACAAGTGCCGATGATGTAGAGTCAACCCCACTAAATCTTGTTGCCTAAATAACAAAAATTTAATTAGTGTTTGAGGTAGTTTGCTGCAATAATCTCATGGTACAGTACATATGTCAAATACATCTTTGATTTGTAATATAGTTATTCATCTTGAAGTAATGGTGTTTGTGCAAGGACAATTCTCTGTATTTTATTGTAACCAAAAATCTGATTTTTTCCAATCATTTTAGGCAATGTCTATCTAAATAACCAGTACATTCATTCTATTCTTTGGAAATTTAGATAGTGTCTGGGGGCTGTAAGCATTTTATGGTTCAGATTGATGTCCATGCTGTCAAGATTTGGAGTGGAAGTGTACCAATTTATGAAATGCTGGGAAACTTTACATACAGTTAACATATCCATTTTTTCTAGTTGTTTGATCACTTTCTTGGTAGTAAGTGCTAAGCTAGAGATGGGTCAATGGTAGTCGCAGTGGTCATATCTTGTCCATACAACAATTTATAATCATGAAATTTTGACTTTATTTTACTGCTAACCTTTATTTATTATTTAAAAAATAAGATTCATATTTGATGCCAGTAGGTTATGTGCCTTAAATTACAGCTGTATTGTTTATTTATTTAATTTTATTTTCATGAAATGAGTAAACAATGGATTTTATTTAAATGGAAATATTGATGTATTGGAGATCAGAACTTACGGTTACTGGGTTGGAAAGCTGCAAAATAGTCGAAGAGAGATTAATTTGTTCGACATCTGATTATAGCCACGGAATTTGACAAATGTAAGTAGTCTATGGCTGGGTATTTGGATTTGGAACATTTATATCTACAGCTGCTGTGCCAGCTTGAATATTTCTTGCTGGATGTCCTGACCGTTTAGAAGAACATTGTTCTGCTTGTCAGAAGTTCAACAATTGTTTGACTTTCAACCTTCCTAGTTTTCATTTGCCATTTTATATAAGGGTTCGATTTCTTTAAAAATCCATAGAAAAATCACAAGCCATAATTCCTTATTTGCATTCATGGAAGACTCTTTAAAGGGATCAAATCTGAATTCCAAGACCACAACCGAGCTAAAGGAGCATCAATTTTCAGCTTAGTTACCTGTTTGGGTTCGGGCTCGGATTCAGGTATGCGAATCGGGTCTGCGGATTCGTGAATTTTTTTTTTTCCCATTTGGGTTCGTGGAGGATTCGTGGGTTATATATATATATATATATATATATATATATATACATTATATGCACTATATTTACCAAAAAATAAGAGAAATATACATAATTCTAAATGAAAATCATTTCATAGTATGAATCTATGAAGCTTGATCATTGATCAATTCCAAATGCCAAAGTTAAACATTAAAAATTTACGTAGTATACTTGATCATCAACACATTAAGATAATAAGATTCATCATTCAATCAATTCAAAATATAGACATAGTTCATCAAATTTTGTAGCATGATTCAATCATAAAAGACTCAAAGAGTCAAAGAGTAAAGTTTTCAATTTTAATGTTCATCAATAATCATATTCATTTTCCAAAAACTCAGCATCATCAGGGTCCTGATTAGTTGCAATAACCATATCAACTGCATCATTAGAGGAACCCAAACTGGTTCCACTAGCACTAGAGGGGATTATGAATGTCTCAATATCATCCTCTTCATCCAAAGTGGCTCTTGCAAGTTCCCTGATGGTCATATCCAAATTAGGATTCTTGGGTTCTACATCCCAAAACTTCTCTGGCCCCTTCTTGTACTTTGGATCCTTCTGTTCTAGGAGGCACAAGTTGTTGTGAATGAACACCAAGTCCTCTGCTTTTTTTGCACCCAACCAGTTACGTTTGACCGAGTGGATAAAGGAGTAAGTGCTCCAATTTCGCTCAGCTGCAGAAGAGCTCACAACCTAGAGAGAAATCAAAAAATTACAAGAATCAAGATATATTCAAGAGGCAATGCAAGTGGCGAAAAAAAGGAAAAAAGAACTTAAAAACTTACTTGTGATAGGATCTTTATTGCAAGTGGTTGGAGGTGCACATAGTCTTGCCCATGAATGTACCACCATTTAATGGCATCCTTCCTACCTTGATCCTTGATAGCAGTAGGGTGGAAATCATTTCCCGAGAAAAAGGATACAATTTCATTCCTAATAGCTAACCCAAGTTCTGGATCTTTGAATATTTTATCCAATGCCCTCTTATACCCACTTGCAACCTCCACATCTCTAAATGGTGGCACTCTACCTGGAATGCGAAGTATTTCTGCACTATAGTACCTGGAGGATAACATAATACAATTGAACATTATCAAGAGCACAAATATAAACATTTGATAACATAAGCACAAACGTTTGAAAAGCACTATAGTACCTTGGGGATAGAGCATATGCTAGGAGGTGTAAAGGTGTAGTCATTTTGTTCCAACGATGTAGAACAATTGTTTCCAACTTATTGTAAAACCTTTTCCTTTCCTCAGGATCATTCTATCTCCTCTGAATGGTCTGGGATATGAGATTTAAATTTTAGAATCTAGATTATTATCTCTTAATAAACAAAGAGAGAGGAATGTATTATACATTTATAAGTTTATAACTTACTAATTTGATCTTTTCCAACATACTGTCCATGGAATCATAAATGTCCCCAAGGCATGGCTCATCAGTGTCAGCAAAGTGCAGCATTTCATGATTGGGTCGGTGATTTCAAAAAAATACTCCACACGACCCCACCAATCATCATCTAATATCAATCTCTTCGCTTTTAGTGCCATTGTTGTGTTGGACTGCTTCCATATGCCCCTTTGGGGGCTAATGACCATTTGTGACAATGTGTCTTTTACCTTCACAAGTTGTCTCAAGATGATTGTGTGAGAGGCAAAGCGAGTTTTAGCCACCTAAAAAGTAAAAACATGTTAATACTTAAGTTAGTAACACAATTAAAATATGTATTATGTAAACAACACAAAAAACAATATTATCAATTATGTAAACCAAATAAATTATATTTTAAAATTTACCTTCAATAATTCTAATCTAGAGAAAGATCTGAAAATTGCTTGTGACATATGGTGATTTGTCACAAACATTTGAGTCTCTTCACCATCATCGTATATCGTTTTCACCCAATCTATTTCAGTGCCAATTTTTTTCATCACCAAGTTGAGAGAATGGACAGTGCAAGGTGTCCAAAAGATATGATCATATCTATCCTCTACCAATGTACCTGCAGCCCTGCATACTTTTGCATTGTCCGTGACTACTTGGACAACACTATCAGGACCCACTGACTCTATGGCATCAATGAGAATGTGGGAAATAAATTCTGCATCTTTTAGCTGCCCTTCACAATCAACTGCCTTCAAAAACATTGCCCCCTTGGGGCATACAACAATCACATTGATTAATGGATGATTTTTACAATCTTTCCATCCATCTGAAATAATTGAGACACATGTTTGAGCCCAAGAATCCCTTATTAGTTTTAGTTGTATCTCTACATGTTTTCTCTTCTCATGTAATAAGGTGGTGCATGACTTCTCAAAACTAGGGCCTACATAACCAGTAGGTGCATTGTTTATTGCTTGCACCATCTCCTTCCAATAAGATGATCTAAGTAAATTGAATGGAACACCATTCACAACAAGGCAACGGACAACTTTATGATCAGCAACACCTCGCAATTCATTTTGAATTGCCCTATCTAATTGGCCTCTCTTGCGGGTGGCAAATCAAACTTGCTCTACATCTTCATCCTCTGAAGATGACATAGGCAAGAAGGGATGTGATCTAGTGTTTTGTTGAGTAGGTGGTGGCATTGGTGGTGTTTTATTTTTTTGTTTGTTTTGTTTCCCTTTTGCTGTCATCTTATCTGCATCTTCTTGCTCTTTTAAAAATGCCACTATTTGTGTAGGTGGCAATCCCTTCTTATCAGTGTCCGGCCCCTCACACATGTTAATCCCTTGACCCGCAGGCCCCAAGAAATGAAGTTTCCCACGGTAGTAGGAGCTTCTATATTGTGATTGGCAAAAATTACATTTCCATATATATCCCCCACCCCCAGGACATTGTGAAAGTCTTGTTGTGTGTCTCCACAAAGGAGATGCCTTATCAATTTTGAAATTTGGTGTCCCACCCACTGAGCCTTGACTACTCATTGTATAATTTTTGCAATGTGAATGAACAATCTAGAAGAAAAATGAAAAAAAAAAAACTTCAAAACTTATACAAAAACTTCACAAAAATTTGAAATTTTTCAAAAACATGAAATAATATATCAAAAAACTAAAGGAAAATGGTTGCAATGCATACCTTAGCCACTCAAATCTAGTTTATGGAAGGTGTTTGGAGTGCCACAATCAATCTGCTTTGAATGCAATCACCTTACTTCAAGAGAGAGCAAAATAGAGAGCAATAATAGAATGAAATGAGTTTGGAAACCCATAATAAGGGTCATTTTTAGGTTTAGGGCAAAAAAAAATGCTTTTTTAATGTCTTTTTGTGAAGTTTTTGTATAAGTTTTGAAGTATTTTTTTTTTCATTTTTCTTCTAGGATAGAGGATTAACCTAAAGCAGTCAAGTTCAAGGGACAACACTTCAAGATAATGTAGGGAAGTGGATGAGGAAAGTAGAAATCAACAATGCAATTTCAACATGGATAATTCCTCAACAAGGCAAAAGAAACTTGATACATTCAAGAAGGGGACTTAGATGATTCAAGATCAAGCCTTCATCAAGTAGGGACGTGGATAAGTCTGGATTTAACAAGGAGTCCATGGACAAGTTAAATTTCAAATTCAAGGACATTCATGTGTCCCTTTGTAAGTTAACTTTGTACTTGATTAAATGCTTGAAGAATAAGGACTATCTTATAAGGAGATCAACTTGTCCCTATTCACATCAATTTTCCATAAGGGCCCGTTTGGTTGCCGAAATTCAAGTATGCCAGAATGGCCAATTTTGGAATTCAACTGAATTTTGGAATTTTGCTATTCTGAAAATGATTTTTGGAATATGGGCTGGACCGTTTGGTTCATCTGGAAGATGAATGAGAAGATGTATTTTCTGTGTTTGGGTTCCATAATCTGGAATTGGAATACAACCTGAATAAGGTTTTTTTATATAAACACACACACACACACACACACACACACATACATACATATATACATAGCACTAGTGTAACATGGGTGTTGGGGTATGTCGGGATGAGTTTCCGGGACGGGAGAAAAAGAGCCTCAATTTCGGGACAGCGCGGGGATGACGACAGGGGGCGAGGAGAGGGAGGGCGGATGTTGTATACTATACATATAGAATTGTAAATGCTAGTTATGAAATGATGTTTCAATATAACACACCAAATTGAAATACTTGATCATAGCAAAATCACAACACGAACTAGAACCATTGAACATTCAACATAGTAACATAGTACATACCCAATAGTAACATTCAAAAACCAAAATTCAATTAGAAATTCAAGTACCTGTCCCGGCGGCAGCATGGTTGTGGAATGGCAGAGGTGGGGGTACTCGGGTACTCCAAGCACCCAGTGTGGGGACATCTCAGGGACAGGTACTTCGAGGTCTTGAGGGGGGTGCGAGTCCCCGGGTTTCACTTGAAACATGTGACATACATACATATATACATATATACATACACATACACATACATATACACACATACATATACACACACACACACACACATACATATATATATATACAAATATATACACATATATACACATATACACATACATTCATATATATATACACACACATATACATACATATATACATATATATAGACATATATACACATACATACATACATACATACATATATACATATATATACACATACATATACACACATACATATACGCACATACATATACACACATACATTAGAATTTGTTTCCCTTCTCAAAATTGAATTCTCAATTCCAATTCCATGCCAAAATTCCAATTCTAGGGTCTGAGGTGGAAATGCGGAATGCTCATTTTTGGCCAAAATTAGAATTGGCCTATACCAATTCCATTTTTTGATTTTGGAAACAAACTACGAATTTCCCAATTCTAGAATTCTAGAATGCCAATTTCGGGTCAATTCTGCGAAACAAACAGGTTGTAAGGATCAAATAGGATTCATTTCAAGGACAAGAGGAATTTGAAGACCAAGAAGAGGACAAGTTCCATGAAAGGATTGATTAACACAAGGAATAGAGGATGCACGAGGACAAGAAGAAGTTGATGCAATATCTGTTGGAGTAAAGTGATACTGAGAGGGGGGGTGAATTTGTATCACACCACTTATAAGATTTCTTTAACCAGTTATCAAACAACCAACTTAATGTGAATAACCATAACACATATACAAACATAAGAGGACTCATAACACAATATTTTGTTCTCGAGGAAACCTTGTTAAGGGAAAACCCCGGTGGGAATCAAACCCACAAGATGTCTGCACTATATGAAAGATACCCTACTAGGAGTACTAGCCCTATTAGGAGTTGATTAAAACAATAGGCATGAAGTCCTTGTTAAGAGACTGACCCTGTTAGGAGTCTACAAAACCCTGTTAGGAGTGTACAATGGGCCACAAGCCAAATAAGCAATCTTCCTTGATATCCAAGGAATAATAACTCCGTACCTCAGTACACAATCCTCTGTCTTGTTAGAAGAAGATCTCACAAGTCTTCTACTCGCACCCACTTGCCAAAATCCACACTCCTCATAAGGAAACAACCTTCCTTATATACAAGTTACATTTATTAATTTTGTAGAGGTTGGCTTCTCTAGACCTCATTACAATATCAAATAATTACATTAATCAAGGCAACCTAACACATGTCATCCCTGAATATAATAAAACAATTATATTGTCTTCAATGTCGGCTCTAATGATTTCTTGATTAGATAAATAAGATCAATACGCTACAACATCAAGTTGGTTTCACACAAACTCACACGCTACCAAACGAATCACCCAAGGCATCAACCATCACACAAGCATGATGTGGTCATACTGGAGCTTCATTGATCTGTCTTCATCAAATCCCCAAGCGCGCATGATAGAAAACATCATCATAACCAAGTTATGGCATCAACACTGTAACCCGTTCAAAGGGTTTCTCTGTCTCTGAACCTGCTGACCAGTCTTTACCAATTCTGTCATAACTTTACCAAGTAATCAAAGAAACATCTGTAGTCATAGGTGAACATCATAGACACACCCTTGAATACATGTCTAAGGCCGCACGATGGAAGACATTACACAGTGACCATACCATACTCTGCAACATCTTGTATTTCTTGTAGCTCATTGTTTTGCAACTCTGTTGCATCACTGTTGAACATATGTTGACATCAATGACAAAACCTATGCACTGATGCAACATTCCCTAAAATCTCCCCCTTTGGCATTGATGACAACATATGGTGAAAAAGCATCGACCCAAACATAAGTGTTCTGTTACGACCTTCTCAATATCCTCTGCACAACTTCTCCCCCTTTCTTTGACATTCCTTCATTGTGAGGTTTTTTCACAGATATCTCTCCCCATTTGACATCAAAAGCAAAGGGACTACATTGTCTAATCAAGGCTCCAAAGTTTTCCTGCATGATTTTCTGGTTTGAATGCTGAATATTGTCAACTAATCTCCTTGGGGAATAGACCACTATAACCGGTCCACAACTGATGTTGCACTGATAGCAGATAAAATAATGAACTGCTAAGAATCACTTGGATAGAATTATCTAACCTGAATCATACCTTAATGTCTGCAGTCTTTTCCAAACCCAAGTCATATTGTGGACTAATGAAGGTTGAACTAATTTTTTTCTGGTGTACTCAAAACCTGTCTAACCATGTGTGCAACATTTCCGACTATTTGAGGTTTTCCATGGTGAGGGATGTAATGTATCCTTTGCTTCCTGATTCCACAGTCCCTTGGAAGTATCTATAACCAAATGAAGTTTGGCAAAAATTCCAAATCTTGTGTTCCATACTGTTTTGCTTCATTTCAAAAAATTTCAACCTTTACTGCTGTATATCAGATAGGGTTATTATCTCCATTACTTCTCTGCAATTTTTCAAGCCTTGCATGTCAAGCTCTAGGAGCTTGCATTCATCCAAACCATGTTTCTGTCTTCTGATCTTGGAACCATTTTCCATGTGTTATTCTTTTCAATCTGATATGATTCTTCTCTCATGGCTTTTTACCCATAAATCATCTCTGCATGCTTCATCAGATGTTCTTGGTTCAATCCGTGGCAACAGACAAAGAGCATCTGACCTGCGCTCTTGTCATAGGCTCTATACTTTTGTCTCCAATAATCTAATCCACAGGATGATTCCTTGCAACATACTTTGGTGCTCTAGAACTCTCTGCCTCATTCTGGTTCTCATTGGTTTTACACCATGTCATTAACTCTGCCTGCGGTTGATTTTGAGGAGCTTCCTATGCTTGTTCTTCCTCAAACTGATTCAGACAATCTTGGAATTGCTTTCTCTCATGTCTATCCTGAGTAGAGCCATAGGGATCAAACTCACAAATTCTTTCTTGTACAAATAGATGAGCTCAACCATAACAATTTCCACCATGTTGTGAAACATGTCCCAACTGTTATACAAATATGTTGTGATCATAGAATAATATCTCCTTCATGTTCTTTTAAGTACACATCCCACACATTGTTATCATGTGGAAGTTCTGTAGTAGGTACAACTTGTTCTACACTCCTCATAGTTTCTGATTCTGTTTATCCATTTCTGTTTATATCTCTGTCAGAGATATCATGTCAATCTGCATTCGTAGGAGTTGGTCCAATACTCTTTCTGAGGTAACCTTGTAAGCTTGCAGGATCTGTTACATCATATGCAGTTCATGAAAGCCTCAACAACCCAATGTCTTAATAGAAGGATTTGGCCTTCACTTTTCCTTAACTTGATACTCTCCTTATGCGAACATCTTAGATGTCCCATACAAGTCATACAATGCTAAATCAGAGCTCTCCTAACACCATTCTCTGCTTGTGGGGCGGAATAATTCTTTGATGTATTTCAATATTGCTCCCCCTAAGGCCTACATGACCTTTTATGCCATTGAAGATGCTTCCAATCGGGGTGAGGTTTCAATAGGATATATTAGAACCTCCATGCTACTTCCTAATTCATTTTCTATGCTTACATTTCTCTTCAACCATTTCTCTTTGTATTCCTGTTTCATCTCTTCATATATCATCTCTTTTTCAGTGAGTTCCTTGCTTCTTGTGAAAGGTCTGAATGTTCTCTTTATTGGTCCATTAAATCTGCAGTATTTGGCAACATTCCCATCATTGTTGCACTTGAAACATGTGACTTTCTTCTTTGGCTTTAGCTGATCATAATCAATCTCTAGTTTGCAGTACTTAGCAATGTGCCCAAAATTGCTACATTTGTAACACATAAGCTTTCTAGGTCCTGCATTAGGTCTCCTTTCATAGATTTTTCTTTCCTCAGGTGTCTTTTCTTTTGATTCTTTGTCTTCTATCTTATTGTTATCATGTTGATTGCTTTGTCTCTCATTGTTCTTTAATGCTTCGTATGACTTACTGGACTCTCTATTGTCATCATTTTTTTTTGGTGAATAATTTGATCTTCTAGGTCTCCTATCTAGTCTTCTACAATCCCTTGCTCTGTGTCCATAATTAAAACAATTGAAACAATAACCAGAAAAAGATTGATTACTATATGTACCATTGCGATTCTCCTTTGGATGTTCTTCATGGTTGCATTGCATGCATTTGGTAGCTGAAGATTTGTCTTCCTTATTCTGATGTTCTTTTATTTCCTTCTTGATTGAGGGTTCATCCTGTGACTTCTTCGATTCTTCAACTTCTAATCTTTCCTTTTGTGGTTCTTCAAAATCATCTCTCTTTGATTCCCTTTCTGTATATGTTTGCTTGATAGTACCTTCCTTGAACATTTCTTCATCATAGAGTCTCTGGTAAATCAGATAAGGTTCCCTGCAGTCTTTCATTACATGGCCATACCTATGACAGTTGAAATAATTTTTTTCCTCATATAGTTTTTGATTACATCCTTGGCATTTGTAATTGAAGCAGTTACAACAGTATTTCTTCTTGGTTTTCTCTAGCTTGGATCTGTCTGTCTTGGTCTCATCCTTCTTTGGTGATTCATCAACTGTGATCGCATGATGTTTCTTCTGATGTCTATCTCCAACAGGTTTACTTCTACTGTTATCTTCCACTGGACTCAATCTGTTCAATACCTCGTGAAGTTTGTGAATGTGACTTTTTGCATCTTCAAATTCATTTGCAACAAAGTCTTTATGCTTTTCCATTTCTCAATACTTTTCCTTCAGCTCCCTCAATTGTGTCAACAATCTGTAAATATTTGTTTTTGCTAAACTTAAATCCACTTTTGCATTATCAAGCTCTTTTGTCACTTTGAATTTTCAGCCTCAATTTGCTCCTCCAGATTCCTGTTCTTTCTTTTGAGTTCCTCAACTTGTGTACATTTTGATTTCTCCTTGGCAGGTTTTTTGTTCCATTTTATCTCTTGTTTCAGTTGCTCCTTTAATTCCCTAATTAAATTTTATGCTTCTTCCAAATTGATCTTTAAGTCATCATTTTCAGCAACTGCATTATCATAATCTTCTAGTGCCGCTTCAAACTTACTCAGCAAAATCTAATACTCCATCTGGACCTCCCTTAAGATGTTAGGCTTTCTCTTCAAGGGTCTAAAGATCCTATGCTAATTGTTGAAGTAAAGTGATACTGAGAGGGGGGTGAATTAGTATCGCACCACTTACTAGATTTCTATAACCAATTATCAAACAACCAACTTAATGTGAATAAGCATAACACATATACAAACATAAGAGAACTCATAACACCATATTTTGCTCTCAAGGAAACCTTGTAAAGGGAAAACTCCGATGGGGATCAAACCCACAAGATGTCTGCACTATATGAAAGATACCCTATTAGGAGTACTAGCCCTATTAGGAGCTGATTAAAACAATAGGCAGGAAGTCCCTGTTAAGAGACCGACCCTGTTAGGAGTCCTGGCTCCTTTTAGGAGTCTACAAAACCCTGTTAGGGGTGTACAACGGACCACAAGCCAAATAAACAATCTTCCTTGATATCCAAGGAATAATAACTCCATGCCTCAATGCACAATCCTCTGCCTTGTTAGAAGTAGATCTCACAAGTCTTCTGCTCTCATTCACTTGCCAAAATCCACACTCCAAATAAGGAAACAAACTTCCCTATATACAAGTTACATTTATTAATTTCCTAAAGGTCGGCTTCTCTAGACCTCATTACAATATCAAATGATTACATTAATCAAGGTGACCTAACACATGTCATCCCTGAATGTAATAAAACAATTAAAATGTCTTCAAGGTTGGCTCCAATGATTTCTTGATCAAATAAATAAGATCAACACACTACAACATCAAGCTGGCTTCCCACAAACTCGCACACTACCAAACGCATCACCCAAGGCGTCAACCATCACATAAGCATGTTGCGGTCATATTGGAGCTTCATCGGGATGTCTTCAACAAATCCCCAAGCGCGCATGATGGAAGACATTGTCATAACCAAGTTATGGCATCAACACTGTAACCCGTTCAGAGGGTTTCTCTATCTCTGAACCTACTGACCAGTCTTTACCAATTTTGTCATAACTTTACCAAGTAATCAAAGAAACGTCTGCGGTCATAGGTGAACATCATAGACACACCCTAGAATACATGTCTAAGGTTGCACAATGGAAGACATTACATGATGATCATACCATACTCTGCAACATCTTGTATTTCTTGTAGCTCACTGTTTTGCAACTCTGTTGCATCACTGTTGAACATATGTTGACATCAATGACAAAACCTATGCATTGATGCAACATTTCCAACAATATCGTTGATCTAGAACCTCAGAATGACTTTTAATGCAATTGTAGATAATTATCATTGAACAGTGGATTGATGTGACAATCTGGAAACTTAGAATGGCTTGTTATGTGATTGTAGGTGATTCTCATCAAGCGGTTGACCATTTCAATGATCTAGAAACTCAGAATGAATTATTATGCAATTTTAGGTGATTCTCATCGAATACTTGATCGATTCAGTGGTTTGGAAACTTGAAATGGCTTGTTATGCGATTATAGCTTATTCTCATCAAATAGCTGGCTAATTCAATAATTAAAAAACTCAGAACAACTTGTTATTTGATTGTAGCTAATTATAATGGAACACTTGAGCAATTTAGTAATCTGGAAACTCAAAATAGCTTGTTATATGATTATAGCCAATTCTCATCAAACAATTCATTGATTTGGAAATCTGGAAACTTAGAATGGCTTGTTATGCGATTGTAGTTGATTCTCATCAAACAGTTGACCAATTTAATGATTTAGAACATGAGAATGACTTGCTATGCGATTGTAATTGATTCTCATCGAATGATTAACTGATTTAGGGATTTGGAAACTTAAAAGGGATTTTTATGCGATCGTAGTTTATTCTCATTGAATGATTGGCTAATTCGACAATATCAAATCTTAGAACGGCTTGTTATGCGATTGTAACTCTTTTTTATCAAATAGTTTACTAATCCGGCGAGCTAAAAATTCATGAACTGTTTGATGAAGATATGTGAAATAATGACTTGCTTAAAAGTATTAATAATACTTCATGCCTCTTCAATAATAGCTTTAACAGACCATGATGGCTCCATAATGCCTTTAATACAATTCAAAATGTTTAAAGAATCACCTTCTATCCACACATTTAAAGACATGTCACCTTTTATGAGTTTGAGGGTTTGCAAAAGGGCCATGGCCTTTGCCACGTGGTTGGTCTGAATGCCGATGGGATAAGCCACCACTGCAAGATGCTTGGCCATGTTATCTCTAATGATCCCTCCACTCTTGGCCAGCCCAAGATTCCCCTTTGTTGCACCATCAAAGTTAGCCTTGATCCACCCTAGAGGAGGGGAAAGCTAGCAAGCATTCTCGCGCAGACTAGCAGACTTCCTGGAAACATTGGCATTGCTAGATCCTGTATTGAAATCCAGCTTGATCCCAGGAATAACATAGGAGTTCTCCTTAATGCTTCTCTCAATCTTCTCAGCGATAACCACTGGGGGTAGAGCAGTATTTCTGAACAATCTATCATTTCCCTCTTTCCATAATCTCCAAATAACATGTGGAGCAATGAAGTTCCATAAAGATTTTTCTATGGGAGCGGCAATATTTTTCCATTGGATGAAAAAATTCTCCAGATTTTTAGGAAAGATCCAGCAAATATTTAATCACTGTAAAAGAAGACTCCGAACATCCCAAGAGTAATGAGAAGAAATGACTAAATGGAAGACAAATTCAGCATCATTCTTACAAAGACAACATCTGTTAGGAATTATCATTGCCCTCTTGTGGAGGTTGTCAATAGTAAAGATTTTATTTTGTAAAACCAACCAAAAGAAAATATTAATTTTAGGGATTAAACGTTTATCCCAAACCTAGGCCCAGAAGGGGATAGCAATTGGTTTCTTTAAAAGGAGCTCAGAAGAAGAAGCAACGGAGAAGACTCCAGATGAGCTAGCCCTCCAGATCAAGGCATCCTCCCGAGACTGGTTCAACCTCCACACAGTTAGGTCCCGCATCACAAGTTTAAGAGAGGCATCCAACACTGATAAATCAACCCAATCATGGTTCTCCTAATAATCACAAACTCTAGAACCGAATCTGTTAGAGCAGATGTTGATAGCTTGTTGGAGAAAAGGATTAGATCTCAATGAATAATCATACATCCAATAGTCATCCTAAAATTTAATTCTCCTATCGTTACCCAGTGTCCATTTTGCACCTTTGAATGCCTTCTCCTTAGCTTGCTAGATACAATTCCATATATATGATCCATGAACTTTGATAGTAGTTTCCATAAAATCATAGATGTGGGGGAAAGAATAAAGATATTTTCTCTTAATAACATCATTCCACTCCTTAGTCTCTCCGTAAATCCTCCATATTTGTTTAGCTAATAAATCCTGATTGGTCACGCACAAGGAACAAATCCCCAACCCTCCCCACTTCTTCATCATGCAAAATTTATACTAGGAAACCAGAGCCAGCCTTTTTCTCTCTTCAACTCCTATCCAAAGAAAATTTCTCTAGATTTTTTCTATGATATTCGCAAATTTGGCAGGGATTTTGAATAAGCTCAAGACAAAGATGGGGAGACTCTACAAGGAAGACTTTAGAAGTTGAAGTTTTTCAGCTTGGCTTAGTAGGGCACCCTTCCAGCCAGAAAGGTTTCTGTTGAATCTATCCACCAACCCTGTCCAAAAAGAATCTGGAGGTTTAAACCCAAAGGTAGGCTGAGATAAGTGGCAGGAAAAGAACCTATCTCACAACCAATGATCCTGGAAATTCTATTATGTCTATCCTCAGGAGTGTTGATAAAAAAAAGGGAACTTTTCTTCCAATTAATAATCTAACCAGTTGCCTGCGACTAAGTAGAGAGAGCCTATTTTACTCTCTTGGCCTCTTGAATGGTAGAGGCCCCCACAATGACAATATCATCAACAAATTTCTCATGGAAGCAATGCCTCGATGAGGAGGAATGAGAAATACCCTTGATAACCCCATTGTTCACCAACTTCTGAAAAAAATGCCCAAGACTTTCGGCCAGAATGGCAAAAAGAATCAGGGATAAGGGGTCACCCTAACGGATACCATGGGAAGGTTTGAAAAATCTGGAAGATGACCCATTCACAATAACTACTGTCGTGGCTGTAATGATGATTTGAGAGACAAGCTGTAGGAACTTCTCACAGAACCCAAAGGAGCACAAGACTTTGATTAAGAATGCCCAATCCACCTGGTCATAGGCCTTGGAAAGGTCAAGTTTTAGTAGGAATCCTTGATTAGGAGAGAGATGCATGGAGTGGATAACTTCATGCACCTTCATGATAGAATCCATGATTTTTCTACCTAGGACAAAACCACTCTGATGAGGAGAGATCAACTGAGGAAGAAAAGCCATCAATCTGAGAGTAAGAACTTTGGAGAAGATTTTGTACACTGAATTGCACAGATTGATCGGCCTAAACAAATCAACAAAATCAACACCAGGTTTCTTAGGAATCAGGACAATGAAGGTGGCATTTAGTTCTTTGAGTAAGGTTCTTGAGCCAGAGAACTCCTTAACTACATTGTAAATATCCAGCCCAACAATATGCAAGCATTTCTAAAAGAAGAACAGAGGGAACCCATCCAGCCCAGGATACTTGTCTCCTTCAAAAGAGAAAGTTGTCGGCTTAATTTCTTTCAAGGACTCGATAGTAGTCAACATCTTATTGGTATTAACATATAGAATGGAAGGAATAGTACCGAGCAACTAGTCTTGATCTCCAAGGGAGAGCTCAAAATATTTGGAAAGAAAAGAAGAAAAGAAATTAACCATCACAAAACCCAAAGGAGTGCAAGACTTTGATTAAGAATGCCCAGTCCACCAGGTCATAGGCCTTGGAAAGGTCAAGTTTCAGCAGGAATCCTTGATTACGAGAGAGATGCGTGGAGTGGATAACTTCATTCACCTTCATGATAGAATCCAGGATTTGTCTACCCAAGACAAAACCACTCTGATGATGAGAGATCAATTGAGGAAAAAAAGCCAGCAATCTGAGAGTAAGAACTTTGGAGAAGATTTTGCACACCGAATTGCATAGACTAATCGACCTAAATGAATCAATAAAATTAGCACCAAGTTTCTTAGGAATTAGGACAATGAAGGTGGCATTTAGCTCTTTGAGTAAGGTTCTTGAGCCAGAGAACTCCTTAACCGCATTGCAAATATCTAGCCCAACAATATGCTAACATTTCTAAAAGAAGAACAGAGGGAACCCATCCAACCCAGGAGACTTGTCTCCTTCAAAAGAGAAAGTTGCCCGCTTCATTTCTTCTGAGGATGGGATAGCGGTCAACATCTTATTGGTATTAACATCCAGAATGGAAGGAATAGTACTAAGCATCTGGTCTTGATCTCCAAGGGAGAGCTCAAAATATTTGGAAAGCAAAGAAGAAAAGAAATTAACCATCTCCAAAGAAATGTCCTTGTCACTATTAACAATACCTAAATGCACCTGGAGTCTAGAAATTCTGCTAGATGCCCAATGCTTGGAGGTCGTCAAGTGAAAAATCCTAATGGTTTTGTCTCTAGCTTTCAACCACAGAGATCACGACTGTTGTCTCCAGTACTCTTCCTCCTTGGAGATGACATTATGGATCTTTGCCAACATATTCTCCTCCCTCATCTTGAGGTCATGAGATAATCCCTCATGTTGGATGATCTCCTGAATAATATCTAGTTCACCTTTCAGATCATTCTTAATTTTGAAGATATCTCCATGAACTTCCTTACTCCAAAGTTTAACATTCTTCTTAACATGCTGGACTTTCTTAGCAACCCTAAACATCGCAGTCCCATGAATATCAATATTCCACCATTGATAAATCCTCTGCTCAATCTCCAGATGGTCCATCCATATTTTCTCAAATCTAAAGGGAGGTTTACCAGTAGATATGAGTGCTTCAGCCGCAAAAGAAATAGGGAAATGATCGGACCCAACCTTAGCAATCGAAGAAAGTGAGCACACATAGCTATGAGTCACTAGAAATCAAAGCCCGATCAAGCCGGAATTGAATGAGATCCATCCCAATCCTCCTATTCGACCAAGTGTAGTTAACCCCCTGAAGGTCAATGTCAACAAGGGCCTGACAATTCACAAATTGAATAAGCTCAATTCTACCATCCAATTGGCTCAGGGACTCCACTCCTCCAAATTTCTCATTATCTTTCAAAGGAGAGTTAAAATCTCCCATAACCAGCCAGGGGAAGGAAGGAAAGGAGAGTTTATGCTTCTCAACCAACTTCCAGTAATTAGCCCTGCCTGTCTTAGAGTTAGGGGTGTAGATGTTCATTGTGAACCACACAAAATCAGACTTGATGTGAACAAGTTTTATGGTCAGATAGTTCTTACTATCACATAAGACTTCTCCTTTGATAGTATGAAGGTTCCAAAAAACCGCAACACCTCTCGAGGCTCCTTCAAAGCTAGAACTAGCCACTCCACCATTTTTCAAAATACTAATTTTCTTCACCTTATCTTTAACCATCTTCATTTCCTGAATAAGAATGATATCCAATCCATGATCTCTAACCAAATTTCGAAGAGTTTCCTGCTTGTGATAAGCATTCAACCCTCGAATATTCCAAGAAATGACTTTCATTTCTTAACATGGGCAGAAGATTCCTGGATGGTCAACTATTTACCATCCACAATGTCCTTCCTACTTTCCCTTTCTTTGATCTCTTTTTTGGAGCTTCTGCCTCTAGTTTTCTTTTGAGATCCCACATCAGCTTTCATACTACAAGTGAGCACCCCCTAAGAGCCTGACGATCCAAGCTTATTCTATTGTCTTTTCACCTTTTTCCCCATTTTAATCATCCATGGACCTTCATTCACATCATCCAAGGGGAAAATACCATCTCCAGCTATGTGATCCTCTTCGCTACTCCCATAAAGGGTGTCAGGGACAGAAGATGATCCATCATCATCTAACTTTTTAGGATCAAAAGGGGTAGAGAAATCTCCTCTTAGAACATTACAAGGTTGAGCATCCAATAGGGGACTAGCCGGTAGATTCTTCACATTGATATCTTTGATCTAGATTGGCACATACACTTACATCGACCCCGAGATCTCTGCCGAGTTACTATTTATAGGTTCTTCATACACCACCAGAGGAAGATCTGGGGTTTTCCTGATATCAGGATGGGTTTTGGCATGAGAGCCAATCTCCACTAAAGCCAAAACTAGGGATACAGAATCTAGTGCAGTAGATTCCACGATCTCACCCTCTTCCAGGTTGGGCTGAATAGGTATGTCTTCCTTAGCCATAGCCAACGCCTCTTCAACCTTGTTGACACTAGTGCCCTCAAAGGGATTCTTAGCATCTTCAGTCATCACATCTTTTGCCTTGTTGACACAGTCACCCTTAGAAGGAGGCTTGGTCTTCTTCCAAACTTTCTTTTGAGGAAAAGTAGTGTCCGTCAGCTTTTCAATCTTTTTAATTTTTTTTGGGTAGTTCTTAGCCTAGTGACCCATTTTGTGACACATAAAACAAGCAAAGGGAAAGGACTCAAAGTCAACTTCTTGCACCCACTTACCCATCTTAGAGTTAATATTAATCACCAAGGGAAGGGAGTCAAACTTACAAATGTTGACACATACGTGCACGAAGACCAGCCTAGTCTTGGCCGCCATCATAGAGTCAATAGTCAATAGTTCTCCAAAAGAAGAAGCCATCCCATGAAGAACATACTTGTTCCAATTCTCCAAAGGGAGTCCCAGAAACCAAACCCAAACAAGAGCTGCCATGAAGAAATTTTCATTAAAATCCCAGTTCGGGGTCCATTTGCGAAAAGCCACTACAGTTTTCCCAAACATCCAAGGGCCTTCACAA
The DNA here is from genome assembly GCA_027943335.1 of Chamaecyparis obtusa. Lineage (NCBI taxonomy): Eukaryota > Viridiplantae > Streptophyta > Pinopsida > Cupressales > Cupressaceae > Chamaecyparis > Chamaecyparis obtusa. The sequence continues at coordinate 57,403 of BSBK01007207.1, read as the reverse complement.
AGGACATATTGGAGATCCTCCTTTTTGGTAAAAGACAAGGATAAGAAACCTTTTGACAGGGCCGCTATCTCAACCTGACCACTAAGGGTCCACTTTCTTCTCACCAATTTTCTAATGATCTCAATGTTTGGGTGAGCTCCCAGAAATTTACCCACTAGCATCATCTCCATTATAGAAATAGAGTGGTCAACAAGGGTATCAGGGAAAAATATAACGCATTTTCCTTCTTGCATCCCAACCCTAATCGGAGGAAAAGATGACTTCCTTGACGGTTTCACACCCAAAACCTCTGAATACTTCTTAGAATCTATTTTTATTTTGGATCTCCTGCTTTAATATTCAAATCAAGTGGGACCTTAACCTTTTCTCAGATGTCTGTAACAGTTCTCGAAACCTCCTCATCCTGTGAAGCATTCTTTTCTGACCCTAGAGGTACTACCTTCCTAGCATGTATCTCCAGTCTAGACATCACGTCCTGCACCTCCTTTCAGTTCTCTGACAGCACGTGACCTATAGGGACCTAACTACCATGACCAGTTCTGACACCATGCGGTGATCCAGCAGATCCAAAACCAATAGTAGGACCTCCAGAATTCAAAAAAAAATTCCCGCTCGAATTCTCTCTCATTGCTCTTAGAGAAGCCAAATATGTTTCATTATAAAATATAGAGCCTTAGTTGTAAGCTCTATAGGCAAGAAGCCCCACTATTTCACCAAGGATCAATGGAAAATCAACACTCCATTGAGAACCACGGTAGAGAGCAAGCCCATGGGGACTTGAACCTTGGTTGTAGGCCCTACAGGCAAGAAGACCTACCATTTCACCAAAGGCCCAAGCCCTAAAATTTATTGAGCCCTGGCTGTAAGCTCTACAGGCAAGAAGCCCCACTATTTCACCAAGGATCAATGGAAAATCAACACTCTATTGAGAATCACGATAGAGAGTGAGCCCATAGGAACTTGAACCTTGGTTGTAGGCCCTACAGGCAAGAAGGCCCACCATTTCACTAAAGGCCCAAGCCCACAAAATTTATTGAGCCTTGGTTGTAAGCTCTACAGGCAAGAAGCCCCACTATTTCACCAAGGATCAATGGAAAATCTACACTCCATTGAGAACCACAGTAGAGAGCGAGCCTGTGGGGATTTGAACCTTGGTTGTAGGCCCTATAGGCAAGAAGCCCCACCACTTCACCAAAGCCCCAAGCCCATAAAATTTATTCAGCCTTGGTTGTAAGCTCTGCAGGAAAGAAGCTCCACTATTTCACCAAGGATCAATGGAAAATCAACACTCCGTTGAGAACCATGGTAGAGAGCGAGCCTGTGGTGACTTGAACCTTGGTTGTAGGCCCTACAGGCAAGAAGCCCCACCATTTCACCAAAGGCCCAAGCCCATAATTTATTGTTATATAACATAATTATCTTAATTTTTTTAATTGATTAAGTTAGTGTAGTAAAGGAAGAGAAATCAAGATGAAAGAAAATAATAAGAAGCTATGTTAAATGTTTAGAAGGTATAAGTAATTAAAGAATAAATGTTAAGTAGGGTATAGGGGTACCTGTGGGAGATCAATGTTTCTATATAATGGAGTGAATATGCTTCCTAAAATTATTTTATCTTACAAATTGTTCAAAGTGCATTTTCATATTTTTTCAATCCTTGATTTATACTCTTCTCTTAAAGATTAAATTTCCTTCATTTGATATATTTAGTGAATATCATAAGCTTTTATATTATTTAAAATATGTTATATTATTATTCCTACAAACCACCTTCATCACTCCTCACTTCCCTTACTTCCATATAATACCTATTGAGCCCTAATTTTCTTCTTTAGGATTATTGAAGTTAAAATTCACTTTAACTAAATTTCTACTAACGATAAATTTTTTAACTAAAGTTATTTTATCTATGTTATGGTTCTTCATTAGGGTTCCATGTCTCTTTGATATATATTTATAAGGAAATGTAAAAAATTTAAAGCCCTCTAAAAATAGTTATTTTATTTTTTATTAAAAAAAATATTAATTTTCTTTGAACTCATTCTCCTACCTACCATCATGTCTTTACCAATGTCTTCCTTTACCATAGATGCTCTCTCAAGAGTCAAAATTGCACTCTTTTTTTACACTTATAAAAAATAAAAAGTGGACAATATAGTCAATCAAAAATTTTGACCCACCCTTTAATATATTGCCCTGGTATGTCTTCCTATTGGCACAACCATTGTATCTTGTTGAGATGGAAAGTAAGACTTCTTTTTCGAGTTGTTCATCACAAGTTACATTTTTCAATGTGCTCCTATTGGTTGTCGTAGCACTCAACACAATTGGATAATTCAACAATTGTAGTACTCTCCAATTGTGTAGTTTGACCAAATCATTGGTAGAAAACAAATACATCAAGATGCCAAATTGGTCATTTTTATTTGGTGTAAGTCGCTTGCTTGTGTACACCATCAAGAGTGGCCAATCTTCTTGTATTGGTTTTTCATTTAAGATATTTTGCAACATTTGACAAAATTATGTCTGCATTGTAGATTCTCCTCATTGTTAGAAAATTATTTGCAATGTGAGTACTATTGTGATTGCCCAACAATGTATTGGTATATGAACATGATATATTAATATAAACTATTGTTTTCTCTCTTATCTGTCTATAGATTTGTCGACCTTACAACATCTTCAAAAATTGTAGAGCGATATATCAAAATTCTTTAAAGATAGAGACTTTCAAGGTTTCATGGGGATTTTAAGGATGAATGAGAAAGAGATTTTTGTTGATGCATAGGAAAGGGAGTATAAAGATATTGGAAAAAACATTGAAAATAATAAGTCATTTTGAATACATATATTCTCATAAATAAATCTATATATTTATTAGATCACACTTCAATCTTGATTCAATTCTAGTGATAAGGATTAAAAGGATTCTAGTTGACTCGATTATGCTCCCATTAGAATTATAGTTTGAGCAGATCTATAGATGGATAGATGACTCATTCAGGAATTGTATTGTTGCACACATGGTTTTCCTTTCCAAGTCACGACTATTTTTTGCAAGGTTTTGTGTTAATATGGCCATTAACAAAACTTTTCCCAACTTTGTGATTCTCAAGTCAAGATTTGGTAAATACACAGAGGCACTAGTCTATGAGAATGCAACCATGTATTACCAACAATGCAAGACTAGGGGACATACCAATGCTACATGCAAGTAGATCTTGGCTCCAGAGCCAAAAGATAGAGAAAACAACCTTCTCAGGGTTTGTCTTTATCACCACTAGAGAGTGATCTAATAACACCTCACTCCCTAGAGGGGACAAGATTTTGACCATATCAGTGGGTAACACCTCCTCTAAAATATTCAGAGATGTTGGGATGGAGGACTGAGAAATCCTACGACCTCCTAAGATTACTTCTACATAAGGGTTGGTGGATAGCCCTTAAACTATCAACATGAATGGTAAAACCCAACAAGTTCCTGATGGTACAAAAGGCTTGGTGGGAAGCCCTGAAAGTAACACAACCCCTATAGTGGACCAAGTTTGTATCGATGATATTATGGTAACAACTATGCTCAACCCTTGGGGAGATGGATTACCTCAAGATGTGGTCATCATGTAGCAGACCCAAAATTTAGGCACTAGTGAGGAACCTGAGGATGCAGGGGGGAATGGAAAACTCGGAAGAAAAAGAACAAAACAAAGAAACCAAAAAAAACTAGATGTGGGTTTAGAAATAATAAAAAGGTAGAACATCAGAGAGAATATGAAGACATAAATTCATTGCAAGGGAGATTACTGTAGGTAGGCAACTACACCATGGATGCTAACTAAAAAGGTAAATGCTTTTTCTCTCATGGAACACCAGGGGGCTCAACGACAATATATTTTTTAACATAAAGTGGATATCCTACTTCTCCAAGAAGTTAAAATGTCTTTACAATAGCTTTTCTATTTTAATGAACACTCTTTGGTTGGGGGCTCAACTCACCTACATTGAACCTATTGGGGCTTTTGGATGCATTATCAGCCTTTGGAACCCTAGTCGTGTGAAGAGTACCCCTTTGTCCTTCTCTAAGAACTACCTTGTGGTTCCCTTGATTAAGGACCATAACTTTTGGCATCTTTTCAATATTTTCGATCCTAACACAAGGGCGGGAAAAAAGACCCTTTGGGAGGAAACCAAGAACTGTATGTTGCTAAAACCCTTCAGACAACTTCCTTTTGCATTGTGATTTCAACTCCCCCCTCTACCCCTATAAGAAGAATGGCAGTTTATCTAATTAAAATGATAGTATGGGTGATTTGGCTACTTTCATAAATGATTCAATTTTGATGGACATTGAACTATCTGGAAACATGTACAAATGGTCTAATAATAGAAAAGGAGATCACTCGATCCAGGTCTACTTGGACAGATCCTTGCTTCTTCAACCTGGGGAAATGGCTAATGACCCACACCTCAACTCTCTACCTAGAATGACCTCTGATCATTAACTTTCTTCTCTTCAAATAGTTTAACTCTCCTCGGTGTGGTCCTTCCCACTTTAGATATGAAATAATGTGGACCTTACACGCTTCCATCAGGGAAATGGTCAAAAAGTGGTGGGTTGGTCCCAATCATGGGCTCTGCTATGTATAGGGTTTCTATCAAACTAGAGATTATTAGGACTGAAGCTAGGGTTGGAGTAAAACCTATTTCAAAGACATCTTTGCTGAGAAAAAAGACCTCTCCAACACCTTGGAACAACTTGAAACCCATTTGGTTGTGGGGAATACATCTCTAGATATGCAAAACAGGGAAGAAAAGTGCTGACAAGAATGGAAGCAACTCATGGAAAAGGAGGAAACTAACTGGAAGAAACTCTCTTGGGTGCAATGGCTAAGAAAAGGGAGGGTCATAACACTACCTTCTTCCACTGATCTATGACTAATCACAGAAGAAGAAATACCATTGTCTCTCTTCGAAATGAGATGGGGATAAACATTAACGATAAGATGTTCCTTGGTCCTCCAACTACTAACTCTTTTAAGAACTTCTACTCTACCATGGGGATGGATAACACCCGGTTCTAGGACCCCCTCCTGAGCCACTCCTAAACATGGTCACGATAGGTGATAATGATAACTCTTCATTCTCATGTTTATGAAGAAGAGATTAAAATGGCAATTTTTTCTATGGGTGCCTACAGAGCCCCAAGCACCGAATGGCTTCCCCCTGACCTTCTTTCAAGAATTTTGGGACAGTATAGGGGTTAGACATCTCCAAGGCTACAAGAGACTTCTTCAGGATGATAAAATTTTATTGACAGCATAATAAAAGCTTTACTGTGTTTGTCCCCAAACACAATAACCCCATGTCCATAAGCGATTTAAGATCCATCAGTCTGCACAACCTTCTACAAAATAATGGTGAACAAAATTAAGTTTTTATTGGATAAAAATCATTAGCCAAAATCAGAAAGGATTTGTTCTGAGACAAACAAATCTTGGATGCTACCATATTCGACACATGAAATTATAAACTTTATGGACAAAAGAAAAAATGTAGGTATGCTCTCAAACTTGATATCTCCAAAGCCTATGATAATGTAATTGGTCCTTCTTGTACAAAAGTTCTTGCTCGATTCGAATTGAATGAAATAATCATCACTATAAGTGAAGAGTGTGTTGAAACTATTATTTACTCTGTTATTATTAGTGGCTCCTCGGGTGTGTTCTTCCCCGCCAAACAAAGGTCTGCAATAAGGAGACCCCCTCTCCTCCTATCTATTTATCCTCATTACAGAGGTCCTTGATGGGAACATGTAAAATTATGGTGGAACAAAGAAAAATTAAAGGTATCAAACCTTCTTCAACCCAGCCCCCCTAGTGATCCAATAATTTGTCGATGACATATTCTTCTTTGGTGGAAGCAAGGGATTGGAAGTTCTTATTGGACAAGTACACTGAACCTTCTAGGAAAATTATTAGCTTCTAAAAGATTAGAATTTTCTTCTTCAATATGAAGTTTGAGATACAAATGAAGGTTGTCATAATTCTCGATTGTCAATCGGCTAACCTCTCCTCTACCTACTTGGGGCTCTCCTTACTATCAAAGAGTAAAAAACTTATTTTTTGGTTTACTATACTGGAACACACTCAAAAGAAGCACACCGGGGTGGAAGGAAAACTCCTCAGCCATTTGAGGGAAAAATTTCAACTACTCAAATCCTCACTTTAGGGCATCTTGGTTTTAATTCCTCACACTCTTCCAAATAACAAAGTTATGGCGGTAAAACTTGAGAAAATCCAACACAATTTCCTCTGGGTAGGGATGGAGAGACAAAAGGAAGATGTCCTTAGTCATCTAGGACATTGTCTTCTCCTGAAAAAAGTTTGGCAGTCTCAGGCTAAGGAAAATCAATAACTTAAACAAGGCATTTGAACTACAAAGTGGCCTGGAAACTAATCGTGGGGAAAAGAGGATTCGTGTAACATAATGCATGCTAAGTATCTAAATTGGGATCTTTTAGTGAATTTTTTATGGAAGGGAACCTACCCCAAGGTTCCAAAATATGGAACAACCTCAACAAGTGTAAAACTCTCCTTCGCAAAGGAATCAAAGGATAGCTTGGTAATGGGGAAAACATATGATTCTGGTAGAAAACTAATGGGATGTCCTGACCATGGAACCAAATAGATACCTTAAACCTGCGTAATCTTATTGTCCCTGCACTAGGTGAGAAGGTGGTTTGGGTACCTCGACCAAGAGAGGTGGACCAACTTGCTTAGTTGATGGGTGATAACTCGGGAGCTCAAAACATTGCAAAGTATCTAATGAAAAATCTTCAGCACACCAAAATCCCTTTATTTGGGCATGAAGATAAGATCATATGATCCCCTACTAGCTTCTGGTATGTTCACCACTAGGTCAACCTATGACCTAACTATAAAATTCCAACAATAATTTCTAGGAATAGGTTAAAATATGGGAGTCACATATGATACCCAAAGTTAATTTCTTCTAGTGGAGCCTTCTACATGGGACAAATTCTAACCCAAGATAATCTTACTAAAAGAGGATTTTAAGCTTTCTAATAGACGTACTATGTGTAAGAAGGTGAAAGAGAGCATCAACCACCTTTTCATCTACTGTGACTTTGCCTCTTCCATATGACAACAGATTCTCAGCAAACTAAAACTTAGATGGGCTATAATGAGGATATAAAACAATTTGTCAGTTGGCAATGCAGTTCTAGACAACCTCTCATCAGAATCCTATGGAAATCAATAGCCAGCCCCCCCTCCCCCCCCCCCAATATCTTCTTGGTGCATAGGGAGGGAGAGGAATAATAGGAAATTCAAAAATGAATAAAGCACACCTTAAACCACCCTCCACATGGGTTCTACGAATTCTTATGGAGAACATTTCTACTTGCAAGTGGAAATGTCCAGACTCTCCCCCTTCACTTCTAGATCAAGGAATAGCCAAAGACTGGAACTTCTTGCAGTGGTTTGGAAAATTTGATACTTCAAAAAGTGTGGCAAGAGCTAATGTAAAATAGTCTCCACCCTCCCAAGTTTTGATCAAACTCAATTTTGATGGTGCTTCCATAAGTAATATGCAAGTGGGTGGAGGATTTTTTTTAGGGACCACAAGGGACAACTCAAAGTCACCTATGTTGAACTAAAAGAGATTGATGGATCCTCATAATCTTGTTTTTCTCCAATTCATACAAAATGCAAGAGATAGCAAAAATATTTGACAAGATCTATAAGTGAATCTAAACTTTCAAAAATTGCTCTGATACCATGTTAAAATTTCTACAAAGACATAAATACCCAAGATCTAATTGAAAGTATTCAATCAAGAACTGGAAATATAACATAAGCAGAATGACAACATTAGAAAAGCTTAATGTAAATGCACAAAGGCATAACAACATTAAGATAATTCTCTATTATGCTATTCTAGCATGTCTAATATATCTCCAAGTTACAAAATACAAGGAAGGATGCTTGTTTATATAGGAAAAATGGGTAGGTGCCTAATTATCCCATGTGTATGAGATGGTCAAATGTAGGTGGCCATCCATGTGAATAGGATGGTCAAATGTAGGTGGCCATCCTAAGAGCATTATTTTATTATGCCATTGTGTCTAGAAGGCTCGAGAAAGTCAAGATTTGGCTTTTGTTTCATCCTTTTAGCAGATCATTTGCAAAGTTACAAAATGGAATTTTGAGTAGCCTTGGATTTTGAGAAAAAACATGAAAAAATAGAGCATTATCATACCAAAAGGACCATTCCATTGCGTCCCAGATGGCCTTCCCAGCGAATTTTGATATAAAATTCATCTATATTTGAGAGCAGGAGCAATCTGTGGGATTGAAAAAACATTCTTAGCCATTGACAACAGTCATAAAATCTGATGGCCAATTTGGCTTGTCACGGAGGGCATTGTTTCTTTTGCAGTGATGGTCACATACCTGTCAAATTTAAACGTAGGACTGTGTAAGTCTTGTAAGCCTTCTTGACCTCTTTTGGAGCAGCTCTTCATTTTTTGGTGATATCTTTCACATATGAGGCGTTTTTCAAAATATCTTATATCATTGGAAAGCTCTTTTTGAGATCTATTCAGATTTGTAAGTTTTGAATTTTTTTATTTTGTATTTTTTTATAGCATTTTTTTCTGTCAAAGTCAGAAGTTATTTCATGCACTCCGGGGAGCCATATCTTTGGGCATCTGAGCTTCATTTTTTGGCAAACGAAATATCATCATAAAGTTGATGAAGCATACTACCCATATTTTGAGACTATTTTTCTATATTTTTTCTAATATTCATCTTTTAAAGTAAATTGTAATTTCGGCCATTTTGAGCCCATTGAAGATTGTAACTGGAAAAGAGTCTTGTAAACGCACTATGTTATAAAGTGCCAAAATCATCTATTTTTGGGGGGTTATTTGACTTGAGTGATTTGGGGGGGCGGGGGGGGGGGGGGGTGGGTGGTGTCTTGTATTCTTGTGTCTCCTTCTTTCTTGTTCTCTTTCATTTTTGCATCATGGGTTCTCTTGGATTTCCCACAGTTAACTCCACATAACTATTCTACATGGAAAGAAAATATGTGGAGCAAGGTTAATGATGAAAGACTTGAATCATTATGTGGATGGCATAATTAAAGAACCATCAGGTCTTAATGTGGATATAAAGGAACTAATTGATTGGAGAAATCAAAACTCTAAGGCTTTAGGAATGATAAGAACACATGTTATTCTCAAGATCTTTTGTTTCACATTACATCCTTGGAAAATGCCAAGGAGGCTTGGGAAAACTTGAAGATTTGTATGGTAAAGTGGATGAGGATATTAGATTCACAATTCAAGCAAATCTTCACAAATTAGATCCTAAGAACTTTGATACAATTCAATATTATTCATTAACAAAGCCAATGAGTTAAAGAGCACAAGTTAAGGATTGTGGGTATCACCATAAAGAGTTCACAGTTGAATTAACCATATGATGGCCAAACTTTCCTTCAGAATATGCAGCCTTTGTTTCAAGCTTACAATACTCACTAATTTGACCATGGGTAGTGCATTCAACACTTCTTCATTTGAGTCATTTTGGAGAAATTTGATGATGGAACAACAAAGTTGATGACTATGGGAATTCTCAAGTCTTCAAAGTCTAAGGCATTGGTGGGCTAATCAAGATAATCAAGAAAGAAGGCGGAACAAGTGACAACAAAAGCACCTACATTTGACCATCCTATTCACATGGATGGCAGGCCACCTACATTTGACCATCTCATACACATGGGATAATTAGGCACCTACCATTTTATCCTATATAAACAAGCATCCTTGCTTGTATTTATGTAACTTGGAGGATGTATTAGACATGCTAGAATAACATAATAGAGAATTATCTTAATGTTGTTATGCCTTTGAGAATTTACATTAAGCTTTTCTAATATTTTCATTCTGCTTATGTTATTTCCAGTTCTTGATTTAATACTTTCAATTAGATCTTGGGTTATTTTTGTCTTTGGCAAAAATTTAATGTGAGAGAGAGAGAGAGAAGAGAGATGAGAGAAGAAGAGAGGAGAATGAGAGAGAGAGGAGAGAGATGAGAGAGAGGAGAGAGAGAGAGAGAGAGAGAGAAGAGAGAAGAAGAGAGAGAGAGAGAGAGAGGATCCTCTATAATGTTATAAAGAAAGGTTGAAAATTGGCCTTGGTATAAAAAAGGAAGTATATAATAATACTTTTGAGTTCTTTATGGGGAGGGACACACACACACACACACACATACACACACAAAGAGAAAGATGAGAGAGAGGAGAGAGATGAAGAGAGAGAGGAGAGGAGAGAGAGAGAGAGAAGAGATGAGGAGAGAGAGAGAGAGAGAGGAGAGAAGAGTGAGAGAGAGAGTGAGAGGAGAGAGAGAGAGAGAGAGAGAGAGAGTCCTATATGATGTTATAGAGAAAGCATTGCTTCAATGGGAGTGTTATCTCTCTACCACTAGAAGATTGGTGTTCTTGTGGTGAAGAATAGTTTGATTTAATGCATGGAGTATCTCTGACAATGGAGGAGGGAGGTTTTTGGGGAAGAATTAAAGTGGCCCTTTTTCATTGATGTCAAAGAAGGATAGATAAAGCAAAATGCTTGGATGACAAAATTTGTTCAAGAGAACTTCTCTTAGGAGGAATTGTGATGTTGTTTTCCATCAAAAAAAAAGGAGGATTGTTGGACAATGGTTGTCATTAGTGTCAAAGGCTGTAACGCCCCGCTGAAATAAGCTAAATAGATATAACTATGTTTAGAGAATAATTTTTTTCTTTTTAATGTTTACATAACAACAGTCACATGATGTTTAAATACATGTAGTACAACCATAGTAATCATAAACACAATATAACATATAAAGAAATCTCTTGAGGGTTTGATAACAATGCATTGACTTAAATAATAAATTACAATAAGTACAATGATCCATCTCATAATGAATGATACAACAAGTGTCTCACATGAGAGAGTATTGATAAAAACATCTCATACCACAAGCTCATATATCCACTACACATGTCACAGGGTATGTGATAGAATAAATACAATGTACAATAATGATATAAGTACAACACATCTCCTTATTCGAAGTGAATCTCCTGCATTGCTAAAAGAACAAGACTAGAAATAGAAGATACCAGATACATCTCATCATAAGTGAATCCATCCACAGTGCGTAAGATCAAACCATCAAATGATATAATGATAACACAAAACTGAACCCTACAAAGATGGACCTAAGGATGACTCAGGGGCTCATCTTGGATGGCCTTGCCTACATCATGCATAGAGTCTTCGTAGTTTGACTCTTGGATCTCGACCATAAACCATGTGCTTTAAAAGAATTAACTCATACATACTCATAAGCATCAAACACCAACTCAAGGTGACTCATGAGATCCAAGAAGTAATAATATGACTAAACAAGGTAACCCAAAAGATAACTCTAAGTCCAAAGGTAACCAAATAAATTCTAGAGGCTAACAACACATATGTAGGAAACCTAGCATGCTATTAGGGAAGTGTCATCACATATTCACCCCATAGACTAATCGCTCTGGACTCAGCCATTCATATGTGACATATACAACTGGAATATCCTCTCATACATACTACGTATATCCAATCACACCTCAATCCAAACCACGAAGGTGGCCAACATCTTCTCACACCATCCTTAGCCTGTACTAGCTCTAAAGGCATGGTTGAGGTACCATTTATCTTATTAATTCATTTTAAACTCTCAATGTCTTTAATTATCACTTATTAAAAAAACTTATTAGGGATACCCAGGTAGACACTTCCAGGTTCTAGTGCCTCCAAAGTAAGTCACTTCCCCCTCTAACACCTAGATAGCCTACCCTAAGCTCATATGTCTCAAAGTAACTCAATTAATCATCATAGATTGAAAGTACTCAAATCATGGTTCCATAATGGTATAGGAGCATGCACATAATCACAATGCTCCCAAGCATAAAATACTCATCTCAAAAGATGCCACAAGATACCAAAAGATTTTTAAAAGATTTCCAACAAGATACCACAAAGATTCCAGACATATCAACATGAGCTTTCATAAGGTTGGGTATAATTTAGATCATAGAACATACACTGATATGCAAAGACAAACAAACATTGTCTAAGTCCCAAACCCTATCTTTGGTAATGTCCTAACAGACGACGTAAAAATAAATCCCCTCCTGAGCCCATAATCACATAATTGAAAAAGAAATACAAATTCGTAGGAATTTAGCATTAACTAATTTCTAAATCACATTGAAATTAAGATATGAAATCATAATGGTACATAATTAAACTCACATAAAAACTCCTCCCATTTAAAGTAATTTACAACTCCCTAGGAGTAAATTGTATTAAATAAAGTCACGAATGGTCTTATAACTATCAATCAAAAATTCAACTAAAACATAAGGCTAAGAGATGGAAAATAATAGTTAAAGAAAAACGTCTAGTTTGACTATAAATCAACATATAGAAACTCTTTATTTTAAAAATAATAATTACACATGATTTTCTAAATCAAATAATTCACCCTACAAATACTCATGCAATTAATTCTAAATCACCATGCATTCAAATATTCCATCTTAAAACAATTTAAATTTAAAACTATAAATTAATCAACCAATAAATTAATCCCAAGTAAAAATTAATATCATACAAATCAATTTTTAATTCAATCCAAATACAATATGAAATAATTTAAATTATTTAATAAATCTATTTCAAAATAATTTAAATTATAAATATAAGAATATTTTAAATTAAATATAACTAGATAAATTACATTAACTAATTTAAATTAAATTAAATTATATACTAAATAAACTAATTAAATATGAATTAAAACTCAACATTCATAACTTATGAATTAAATTTTTAAAAAAATATCAATAAAAGAAATTAATAAAATTATTAATAATTAGCCGATAGGCTATTATACATGGGGATTTCACTAATGCCTGTCTCACGTCGAAACAGGAAACAGGTTTCCTAAAAACAGTTTCCGGGTTCTTGTGTTTTTAAATAGTTTCTCGATCAAATAGTGGACAGAAAGAATTCACCATAAGATGTTCTCTCTTTGAAAAGGAATCCGAGTCAAATCTTGAACAATCCAAATGAAATCTTGCACAATCAAATCTTTAACAATAGGATATCAAATCAATGAGCTGGAGGCTTTTGTATTTTCACTCCCACTGCCATAAGTTTCATTAAATGTAGGAAGATAGTTTCATTCAGCTGTGCACGAGAATCTCCAGACAATTAATCTGAACTGCGAGAGGCCTCACGATTGAAACCCAATGTTGGAGGCTTTAACACTCCATTCCTCAACATTACCCATCTCTTCTCGGTCTCAGACCTCCTTAACAAGATGCAGATTGTCACATATTATACCCACAATTTTTAGCTACTTGGGCCCTTAAATTCAGAGGCACTAAAGCCATCTTCTCTCTCACACTAATTTCCTTGAAATACTAGTAAAATTTCAGTAGGCTTTGGTCCAACAAATCCTATTTTAGCGGCCCGTTTCCTCACTTACTCAGGGCCAATTGCGGAACCAGAGGCCTGTCGTAGTTGTCTCTACATCAATAAAGAATAACAGCAAGGTGCAAAGCCTCTTCCCTTCCCCGATTTCTTTAGCTGTCGGTCTCCTCGTACACTTCCTGGTGCGAAAGGCACTAGATGTAAGCGCCCAAGCGTGGCAATTGTTGACGATTTTTCTCTCCACAATCATAGGACTCATCTTGAGCTCTCTTAGGGGTTACGTCCATTTTATTTTCTCACCACACCTAGTTTGTTGCTTCTATTCGGTCGCTATGAAAGAAGGGGCGGGAGGGGAGATTCATTATTTGATAAGTGGAGGTTTCCCTTATCGGGTTAATATCGTACACTACCTCTAGAGCTGTCTTTCTTGCCCGCCTGTGCGAAGAGTCGAAAATCCTTCAACGCCCAGAATGGCCATGTTTCTGTAAATGATAGCAAACGACAATGAGGCCAGATTTGACTGTTTCGTACAATGCCTATTAGAACCGATAGGCGAAGAATGGATATTATAATAGTTTAATTAAGGACATAAATTTATTTTCTATTTTCGCGTTCTGTTATTGGAGAGCAATGAGCTTTCTTTCTGCGATAGCAATTGGAAATTTGCACTCGACGGCAAAACTCAGAGACAACAATTTTGCACTGTCCTATTCGCTCAGTTTGTTAGAATGTCCTTCTAATGACGCAGAGGTCGCAGGTTTGAATCCAGTATAGGCTTCTTTATCTGCTATCGTGTTACCAGACATGTAAACAGGATCTTGACGGCTGGCTCCAAAAGGAAGCTACCTTGGTTTGTAAACAGGGTTCTATTGTTTGGTGGCACCATGAAGTTTTTTTTGTCATTTAAAAAGGGCATTTGTATTAATCATGAGCAGATTCAAATTTACATTTCATGGTTACCTTTATTCTAGTTGTATTCCAATTCCAGATTTTAGGAACCAAACATATAATAAATTTATTCTCAGTCATCTTTCAGGTCCAACCTATATTCCAGAATTCGTTTCCAGCATAAATTTATTGGAGAATAGGACCTATTCTATTCTAATAAATTAATTCCATTCACCAAACAGACCCTAATAATTTTGCGAGAAAAACATCTACTGATTGATTGACTATTAGTGAGGCTTTCTTTTCCCTTGCTAGCGCACTTGATTTTATTAATTGTTTGTATTTATTAATTAATTTTAAAAACTACAATACAACGATTTTATGATTTTTAATTTATTTAATAAATAGAAAAATGCATTTTGGCCCCTGCATAGCTATTTCACCCGTGCGGTGCCCACTGCAACTACTAGGGCAGATATAGTTCATGTATAGATGCGTATTTTAACATAATTGTTTTTTAGGTTCTTTGCTAATTTCACAAAAAATCTAAACATTAGATTCAAAATTTAGCAAATTTTAATTATTATTTTTAAGTTTACATAAATAATTGGACACATATTTCCAATTTTTTTAATTTAAAAATTATTGAATTTCTCATTTTTTTTTAAACAATAGATTGCAATGTCTTCTTATGGATACTTTTTGCTAATTGCCTAAATTTGTATTTAATTTTATAAAATGAGGTTCACAATTCAGCCTTTTTAAGAACAAATGTTTGATAAATTTGTAAACTGATAAGTTTTTAAGTTTTCTTACAATAGATTCATAAATTAGCAAATTTATACAAAAATGTTGGACATGAAAATTAGAAATTTGTAAATTTTTCAAAAAATTAATGATAAATTCTTAATATAGAATATTTTTAGATTCTTAGTGCTGCTAATATTGGAATTTATTTTTAATAGATTCATAAATTAGCAGATGTATACAGAAATGTTGGATGTGAAAGTTAGAAATTTATAATTCTTGCAAAAAATAATGATAAATTTTTAATATAGTATATTTTTAAATTGATGTTAATGTATAGATTAAAAAATAAATAAATAAATAAATGTTGGGTAGTTTATGAATTTAGCTATCTTTTGAATAAATTTATTGTTCAATAAATTTGTAATCAATGGATTTGCAATTTGAATAGTTGTTGGATGGATTTGAAATTCATAAATCAATTTTGCAAAATATATCAGATTTGCATTTAGCAAAGCTTTGTAAAACTATAGATTCACAATTTACCAATTTTTGAAAGTCTTTTATAAATTCATAATTTACTAAATCATCAAGGGCCCGTTTGGTAGCAGACCATTTCCAGCATTTGCCTGGAATTGGCATTTGTTATTGCCCATTTCGTCGAATCCTCAGTTTGGGAGTGCAATATGAAACAGGAATAAGAATGTGTTAATGCTCATTTTGGCCCAAAATGAGCATTAACATCTTCCATCTGAAAAGGTGGAATTGGGATTTGAAATTGGAATTTGAATGGAGGGAAAGCAAATTTTTAAATTTTTCATGTCTACACTTAATTTTTTAATTGTGTGGGGGTGGATTTAATGTATTTTTTATTTGTTCTGGGTAGTTTGTAACTTTGTTGTTTATTCGATTTTTTTCGAAAAAAATCCAATTTTTTTGTTGAATTTTTTACGAATTTTTTGTCAAATTTTTGTTCAATTTTTTTTTAAAAAAAATTGATTTTTATTTTTTTGAATTTTTTCTCGAATTTATTTTCTAAATTTTTTGTCAATTTTTTTTCGAATTTTGGTTGCAATGATTGTAACTTGGTTGCCTGCCACCAACTTTGGCTACCTAAAATGGTCTATGATTACATTTTAAATTCAATTCCATTAATAAAAATGAATTATTAAATTTAAAGACATTAAAACAATTAAAAAAAAATCATACTCAAATTCCAATTCCAGTTTTAAAATGTGAAACCAAACGGTCGAAACATAATCCAGAAATGAAAAACCAAATTATCAAATCCATGATTTGAAAATTTTCAGCATTTGATCAAATTCATCATTTCCTAATTCCCACTACCAAACAGGCCCCAAATGTCTTAATCTTTGTATCGGATTTCTTATTTGGGAATGAATCTAATGCAAGAGTTATCAGTAGCCCTCTTCATATTTATCTTCAAATTAACAATATTCTTCTTGCAACATAAGAGTTAGATTCAAAACTTGGCAAATTTGTCAAAAGATCTTTTGACAGATTTGGAATATATTCATTTTTTGGATAAGTTTACTAATTCGAATTCGACTATGAAACTAAAATTTAAACAAGTTACTAATCTCACACACTACTAGAAATGACTAAGGTGACTTGAAACACTCTTATACACCTAGTTTGACAATTTCAACAAGAATTAATATGCAATATTGGTAAATGGCACTATAGAGGTTGTAGCTAGACTTAAGGTGATTTGGACACACTGAGATCCTTGTCAGCTGAAGTGGTTTCTTGAAAATAGAGGAAGGGTACAAGATAAGTTGCACAGTGACAAAATTATCAGTTGTAGTCTAGTGACGATTGTGTTTTTGAAATTTAAATCATAGGAGTTACACTCTAGTTGGGTGCATTTTCTTGTGTCAAGATGATTCGGCTTTGACACTATGCTAGTTCAACCTTTGTTTGGTATAATAGAGTAGTACTAGAAGAAAATGTTTTGTACTATTTATTTTGGCGTTCTATATCATTGGTTTAGTTTGGTTGGATTTGTATTTACACACTTTATAAAGGGTCTTATCATATATGAAAAGGTAAAATAAACACTCTCTACATTCATTATATAAAGAAAAGGGAGTTCACCAATTACAATTTTTTAAGAATTGAAATTGTTACAAGTCTTTCAGTCAAATAATTATAGACAAATATTTAATAGTTTTTAAATGTTAAGAAAAAAATGTATGTAATTTAAATTTGTATTAGAATATTACATAGATATTAGATAATGTATCCTTTTATCATGTTAGTTTACTATTTTCTATCGGCGTAACCTTGCATCCATTTTTGATGCAAGTGCTAGTAATAATTGCTTTTGGAGAGGAAATGGCTCCCCCACTTCCTTTCTTACGCAATACCAAAAAAAAGTAAAGAGGAGAGGGGTTCGGTCCCATGCATATTTGAAAACAAAGAAATGTAAAATAGAAGTGGGGGTGGGCGTATCTACCAATGCCAACCCCACTCACTTTGTAATATAATTATGGTATAATCGCTATGTGGTGGGGGTGGTGACCCTACCACACTACAATTTATTATTTATTTTTTTGTTTTTTAAATGAAAAGGTACACAAGTTGACTGTACCCTAGACAATGACCACTCATTTTTATTTTTATTTTTTTTAAAGGATTCAAAAGCATAATCTTTATGTGTGTGTGTATATATATATATATATATATATATATATATATATATATATATATCTATAACCAGATTCAATTTTCCTATTCAAACTCTAATATACATTTTTCTTTAAACTATGAAACAGATTAAATCATTTTTGCACAAGCACATCATACACACAATTAGATGAATGATTTCTGAATCCTTACCTGGATTTTGATGCTAAATCGTTTGATGAAGAAATAGAAGCATGCAATGAAATCGCAGCTTCGAAACAATAGAAATTCGAATACCACCCAAAACCTGTACTCAATTTTTCCAAAATACTGATAGCACAAAAACTCAGAAAATTCTCTTATCACCAAAACTTGTTCTCGGATAACGATCTACAGTAATGACAAATAAAACCTTAATAAAGGAAAATAACCAAAAAGTAATTAATAATTAACAAGTGCCACTTAGTGGTATCGTACTTGTCTTATTGTAATTATAGTATTTGTATATGAAAAATATATAATAATTTATGTATACTTTAATGTAACTTTAACCTTACAATGCACCTCAGAAAATAAATAAGAGAGCTTCAGTCTCCTAAATTACAAGTATTTGATAGTTAGTAAAAATATTTTTTATACAATTAATACATCAAATAATATAAGGTGCATATAAAATGATATTATTATATATAAAAATTAAACTATAAGAAATGGTAATGATAGTAAAATATATATTTTAGATTTTTTTTTTATCTAATATTATTAATGAATAAATTTAAAATGAATATCTAAATATTTGAAATGTCTTCTTATAAATGATTTTTTTTAAAGTGAGCTTTAAAAATAAAGACAAACAAAACTAAAAGACTTCTCCCAAAGAATTGCTGATGTGGAAACATGACTATAGTTAAATCGACACTTATGAAAAGTATGAGGATGAGTTTATCCCAAGTTAAAAAATTTCTTTCAGTTCTAATTCCACTGATTATACGCATGGAGAGAATCATGGACGATAACAAACAGTAACAAATTGATTTACATGAGTTCATATGGAGTCTGTTCCAATCAAGTCTTCGATCGGAAGTTAATTACTTAAAAAGGGGCCCTATAAGGCATAATTGTTTCAACCAATCAGAGTGTAGATAAATAGTTTTTATAATTTATTTATATCTCTTAACTTTAGAAAAAAGAAGAAAACAAAAAATAGTTTGATATGATTAGTGGAAATAAATTGAATAATTAGATAAAGTGAATACAATAGTATTGCCTTATGGCAAGTATTAATAATTGTTTACTCTACTTGCATATCAATGTTAAATGAAACGACTAGTTCTGATTGCACAATTCGCTCAATCAGTGATTTATAACTGAACGTTTGGCTGGTAATTGTTACCCACTATAATATCTTATTTATTTTATTTTTATTTTTAACTCATGTGCACCTTATTCCTTTTTGCAATAAATAAATCATTTAAATACTTTATTTTTCTTAATTGAAATAAAATAATTTAAATATTAAATAAATCAAATAAATACATTCTTTTAACCGTCACACATTTATTTTTCCTTTAAATAATTCTAATAATCAATTAATACTACTAAATTTATCAAACCACTATATCAGAATTATAAATCCACATATGCTAAAATTACGAAAATCACACAATAAATCACACTGACGACCTGGACGTACTGAACCAACTAAAAACATAAAAAGTGTAAAGACTCACAAGCCATATCATCTAGAATGATTCGGATGGGTATAAAAGAGTCTTGCCCCTTAGGACAATAATAGGCTCGGCTAGGGATTATGATATGATTAATACCTGCAACATGTAACAAAACCACACATGTACATGTGCATACACATCTATAACACACACGTCAAACAACAATTAGGAACATACAAAATATACCATACACATGCAAGTACGGGGTTAGTACCAATATAATAATCATCAAATCATATATAAAATATATATCATGTGATAATAACACATGATATCAAACCACTCACGTCATCAATAATTCGGGTCAAAATGACATAATAAACAATGACTGAGTATCATAAATAGTATCTCTGAATCTAATTGAAATAATCATAATGCAAGAAACTGGACTAAAAGAATTCGGCCAAGAATAACTGACAAGTGAACTATGGATGGGCACTACAAAGGCATTGGTCATTTCTATCATTTATGTTAAGGTATTTGAAAGAGTGCAAGTTATTCTAGAAAAGTGCAACTACTATCATGTCTAAATCTAAGAACTTGAGTTCTAGAAACACATTTATAAGTATGTTGGTAAGATCAGTTGAAGTATTTTTGTAATATCATCTTACATCCATTCATGTTGTTGAAGGTGATCTAGAAGTGTTTGTGGTATCTTAATCAAATAATGTGCTTGTTCTAGCAGGTCGTTTTGTTCTGTATTCTATTTTAATTGAGTGTTAGGACCTGTGGATTGAAAGGAAAGTATGTCTATACATGCTTTGTTAGTTTTCAAAGATTAAATTGGTAAGCTTCAGCACACGAAAAGTTAGAAATGACAGAATGTTCACTAGAAAACTGACCCATAGGGAGACCCACAACATTGTGGCATTCCTCCTCTACCTTTGTTCCTAATTTTTTTTAAAATAACCTATTTTTTCAAATTTCATACGAACATTTCAGTACAAAAAAATACATTCGCAGATAAAGTGGCCAAATGTGGGATAGGCGAGTTGGACAAGACGGTTTACTTCTTACTAAAATTTGTATTCTCAAAACGAAAAAGGGAAAATATTTGAGAAGGTTAAAAATTGTTTTCATATGCACTCACTACTGACATTAATGTTTGAATCAAACACTGGAAAATAATTTGAAAGAGAAAATGTGACAATTAAATGATGAAAGAGTGGGGCTTTTCTGTCTGCCAGCCTACTTGTAATTGAAATATGCTTGTCGCTTAAGATAGAAGGTTTTTCTGTAGGCAGAGGAGCAGATTGCTTAAACTTTATTTTTCAAATCTGTGATTTTTTTCATAATTTGATTTTATATAATGACTTGCGAATTGGCATCGTTTAATGAGATAGGTAACCTTAAAGCTCAAAAGCTTTTGTCACTCCATTCCATAAACGAAGTGAGAAGCTGAAGTTCTTAACGATGATTTAATTTCAATCATCTTGCTTGCAACGAACCAAGCTGCTAAATTTCAGTTGGTATGAACACCATATCCTCAACACTCCTACTGGACACTGAGCCTTTTAACTGATATTAAAATATCAGAATTGCAACCAGGCATGAACATTTTTTTTACAATGGAAGAATCCCTTTTCTCCATTTGTTTTCTTGACCTCTAAAACATTACGAGCTTTATCTGAGAATTGAATGCAAGAAACACTAGAATCCAACAATTTAACTGATTCATTCTTAAAAACTTACTATATAAGTTATGGCAACGTTTTACTACACTCTCACCAGACTCTTTCAGTCCATATAAAATGAAAAAATATCAAAATTACATTTCATGGTGACTGGACATTTTCATAAACTTGTAACAACTTAAAGAACAACAAATTATAATAGGGGCCATTTCCCTCCCTATTAGCTGCTTCTTCGGACAGGAATTATTATACAGATAGAACATGATCACTTTGCCTTGCATGTTTTCACAATGATTAATTTTTCAAATCATGTTATATATGAGAGCACAAAGTGCTGAACATGAGAGCATGAATACACCCTAGAAAGGGCTTAAGGTAAAGTGGTATTACACCTTTGACAAGATGGATGCTCTCAGACAAATTTTCAAAATAAATGAATAGCCTTGGAGAGTTTTGCCTTCCATTTTCCTGTGTCATGATTAATTTTCCTGGTTCCAATCACATTATATGTGAAAGCATAAAATGCTTTAAGATAAGCACAAACCCCCGAATGTGGTAGTACACCTTTGACAAGATGGTTGCTCTCAGACAAGTTTTGAAAATAAGTGAATAGCCTCGGGTTCTCTTTATGGTGCATGGAAGCAAGTGGTGTAAGAAGCCTCTGTAAGTTTGCAAAACAGAAAACTATATTAACCAAGGACATGTGGAATATAACATATATTCTTAATGTGGAAAGAATAATCTGAAATCATTATAATAAAGGACAAGGAGCAGATACTCTTACCATCAGCTTGCTTGACCTTACGTTGGAATCTTGAAGTTCTCATTATGGTGGAATCAGTTTTGCTTGGTTTAACCACCTATAACCATATACAGATATCGGTTAATGCTTGACAATGTTAGGCAGGTAGTTTACAAGCATAAAAGCTCCATATAAATCATGTAGGAGATGCAACTTCCTTTACCTTACAGTTAAATCCACAACATTAACTAAACTTTTAAGGCCTGTTAAATTTCTAAATGGCTACAAACATGAGGCCATTCTACTAATTGGCACATTGAGCCATAATCATGCAAACTCGGTGGCTTTTTAATAATTTAGCTTTCGACTATGATTGTTTCTGGAGAAATATAAACTCTTCTTTTAAAATATATAGAAATAGTTCTTTTGTGTACAACATTATAGTGACAGTTTAGATATGCAGGTGTCTGTCTGCAAACCTTAAACACCAGATCAGTATAGGATTTGAATATAGAAAACAAGCAGGCATTACCCACTAGTTAATATGAATATACACAGACAACAAACAGTTTCTGCATTTGTGGGTCCAAATGGACACATTGAGGATAGCTGGGGAATCAATTCCAATCTGTAAAACCTACCATAACTTTGTTGGGTAGATTTCAATAGATTACGGTGAACTGCCTCTTATGCGAATCAATTCTTACTATTGCCAAATCAGCTACACAATCCCAATACTTTCCATCTATTGGCTATTCAAATAAACTTTATATACAGGTTTTAACTTGAACATTTTGACATCATGGATGGGAGCTATGTTCAATTAGAGTTTTTTTCAAATGGAGTGCTTACAAACTACATATTTCATGTTTTTAGATATGGACCATATAAAATTAAAATGAAATAGAAGCAAAGAAACTCTAGCACATACTAAGGATGGAAAAACACTTATAAGTGATGTCCTTAACTTGCTGCTAGTTTGTAATATGCAATGTATAAAATTCAAATTTTAAGTATCCTAAAACATTTGGAAGGGTGACAATATCAAAACAAAGGAAAGCTATCTAAAGATAAAAATATCATCGATCCCAAATTTAAGCATCCATCACACCCAGATAAGGTTGTTGTAACACCCCATTACAGCTGTCCCAAAACAGACCAATTTTTTTATTGAATCAATATAAAGTTAATATTTGTACTATCTGCCGTAAAAGAATGTAATCTTATGACAGCAATAATATTCTTTGTTAATTCATTCTAAGCTTCTCGAGGAGTTAACATTCCATAACACAACAATAACTTGTCTCTTAAAGGTGGGGCAGCCCTTGGTTCATCTACCTCACTACAAGGCCTTCATGCATATAATAGAGCTCACAATGATAGACTAATGATATCACAATTGATTTCATGAAAGTGCACATGCCATAGGACAATCCAACATGTCATTTGATCACATAGTGGATGGAATCTTAAACAACCAAGAGCTTTGACACTTTAGGAAGTTGCACAAGCCACACAATTGCAGAACAAATGGTTCTACCACCTACAAACATCATCTTTACATATCAAACTCCTGTGAGCACCATGTTGCTCCACATTAATGAGAATATCTTGACACCACTAAGCACCCACAGGCATAGAAGAATGGACAGCCACAACAAGATGACATGGTCACGAACCAATTAATGTTGCAAAGCCTAGAGATTGGAAGCTCTAACAACAATATGAGGACTTCATAAATTTTCTCTAGCCATTGGATCAACTCCTAATAAAAGAGAGTTACTGCAACACAAGGAGCGCTAGAATATTGGTAACCCTAGTGTGGATAACAAGAGACAGAAAGGGGGCCATGTCCATAGCACATGGGTGTTCTCAATGTTAGATGAAAATATCCCATAGGAGATAGAACCTTGTTTTCACTGCCAGTATGTATCCTAATAATGACGGTGTTTGAGTTACTTCACAACCCTAGGAGATATATTGTACTTTTTTATACTATCATGCCTTCCTTTCATTCTCCATGACCCTACAACCCTGCTTCCTTTTATCAAGCATCTCAAAAGACTGATTCCTACTCCACTTCTTTGCCTATCGAGGGCCCAGGATTTTTACATCCCCTCACAGTTTGGCTTCCCATTTCCCACACTAGCAACTTTGGACAAAGAAAGTAAAGTAATGACAACATACCAAATAGAATGATTTCAAAGCAGATCTTGACTCACACACACAGAGATATAGATATATATATACATATACATATGCATATGCTTGTGAATTCCTTATCTTCAAGTGTCAGACCTTGGGAGTATGCTCTGCTCATCCTTTTAGTACATTTTTCCTTAGACCCCTGCCTTTTGGCAAACCCATTGCTCAAACAAAGGAATTCAACAATCAGTAGGGATAACCAAGGATGCCATGAATAAACCCAAATTTGGATGTAAAATGGAGGGAAACTCTCAAACGGCTCTCAACACATGTGACAATTGGATACTCCAAATAAATAACAAGTGTAATGAACATGCATGGTTTCTTTCACAAACTTCAAGACAAAAGGTTGAGATAAATATTTCAATCCACCCATTTTGTTTAAGCATATTCACATAATTCTGAGACAATTCTCTAATCTCTAGCAAACAATTATTTTAAATCAACTGATCTGACTAATACCTGGGTTTGTTTCATTGGATCCAATATAGAAACATCTCCAGCCTTCTTCAACATATCTGAGTTCTTCAACATATCTGACAAGTAATGTTAAAGCATAATGCACAAAATCAGAATCAATTCTCGACAGCTTAACTCAAACTTCATTAACACTGCATTCTGCTTTGCTTAAAGAATTTAACTTTTGGACCCTGGATTTCTCTCCCATTAAAGATATTTTCCAACCCCCATACAGAAAAACAATTGGATGGATGATTTTATTTAGTAGAATGTATCATATAGGTTTGCAAGCAGACATTGAAAGCCGGGTGCAATAACAAATACCTTTGTCACAAGGTCAGTACAGTCAAGAAGACAAACGGTGAAAGAAAATCAAGAAAACCTAAAATGACAAATACGTGTCACATGGTCGTACAGTCAAGAAGACAATCAGTAAAAGAAAATGAAGAAAACCTAAAAGGTATAATAACCTCTTGTGTAGGATCTCTGAGCATTTTGCTTGACAGAGATTCTTGCTGCAGATTTTGCCAAATCAATTCTTCTCTTCTCAGGAATTGTCTCATTCTTTGAGGAAAGAAAGGATTCTGGCAAGCTGCAAATATGTGATGCATTATTTGTTCGAGAATTGTGTTCTATGGAAGTCTCCTGAAGATTGCTTAGAAAATCTTTGTTCGCTTTAGGATATGCATCAGCAGCTTTCAGCTTTGACCACAATTCTCTCCGAAGAGTCTGCTCCCCAGGTTGTTTAGCCCTTTGTTCTGTATTTTGAACATTAGAAAAGTTATTCTTGCAGATGGGAGTACCTTCAGTCATGGAAAGTCTAGAAAGAGCAGAATCTGTAAAAAAATTCAGGAGACTTAATTAGCCAAAGGCATGGAAAAGGCAAACCACAAAAGACAAAAGGTGGATGAGAGAGACAACTCACCTGAGTTGTCAAGAGATCTACACACATAAGATGAAACTTTCTTTTCCTCATGCTCTGCTCTGGTTGAAGACATTGTCTCACACAGTTGTTGAGATTTCTTTGCAACTTCCTCAATCTGCTCCATCTTAGAACTAAATGTTGGAACATCCAATGCTTGACATAGAGAATTTGGATAATTAACCGTCAAAACTTTTGTATCAGGGTTTGTTTTATCAGCGTATCCTCCATTTTTTCCAGCTTCACCACATTCTATTGACTTAAATAAATAATGGGGAATTACTGAAGAACATGAATATTTATCCCTTTCAAATGATTTATCTGAATCAAAAATATCCTGACCATCTGATAATACATCGGTTGATGGTACCATCAGGACACACGTTTTTGGAGGTGACATCCCAAGCTGTGGAGACATTTGTACTGGGGTCTTCATTGGTGGGCAAACGTCTGCCACTCTTTTAAAAAGATTGGGGTATTTGATCCTAAGGCTCTTTGGTATCGGGGAGTCATCAGATGATAAACATTCATCAAACTTCCGAAAATTAACAGTTACAGGAGGAGTTGATTCAACAGAAACATCATTCTGCAGCTGCAAAGGTTTTGAGATTGGCCTCATCAGTAAACAGGTTTTGGGGGGAGATATTTCCAGCCCAGGTGTTGCAAACATCTTTGAAGTATCCTCCTTTAAACATTGTAATGGACTGCCCCTGAACATTTGAGTAGACCTGGATGTGTGGCATTTCGAAATTTGCGGAGTCACAACCTCAACTTGTTCTGGAATCTCAGCCTCTAACTTTTGTGAAGTCACAGCCTTAACTTTTCCTTGAAGCTTATTAAGATGTTGAAAAGGCAATGGTGTTAACACAGAAGCCAGTTCACCTTTATCACCACTTGCAGTTGGTTCTGCAGTAGAAAACCCTTTGAAGTCTGTAGAAGCTCTAAATTTGGGAAGTGGTGTCAGAGCAAATAACTCCCTGCCACAATCAGTTGTAATACCCAAAGGCCGTGATACCAGGGGTGAGGGGGACAGTGAATTCCTAGCATTATTTAGACTAAACAAATTTTCATCATTTATTGCTGAAGATGGAAACACTGGTGACAAAGGAAGTGGTTGTTTCTCTGAAATATCTGAGGGACAGCTAAAGGCTTGTTCAAATTTTGGAAGCCATCCCTGGAAAAACAAGGAATTTAAATTCAATCTTATCTCTGTCTCAATCTATGTAAAATTGTGAATTAAAATGAAAACAAACTTACAGCATTACCTTTAATGTGGAATGAGTTGATAACAATACTTCTATAAAACACTCGATATCACATTCTGCCAATTTCTCGGCAAGATTGAGCTTATGAGCACGAACTACCAGTCCATCAATCTATAATTAAATAAAACATCAGCATGTTTGGATAGTTTTCATAGAAATCCAATAAAGGTCTATTACATTCTCCTGACATTTCAAAGATTTTAATAGTAATCAAGCTCCTCCATCCGTCGATATGCTGAATGTCTTCCCCTTTTCTCAGACCAATCAACCTTAGAAAAAAATGATGGAATGCAAACTTGAATACATGGAAATATACCAATTGAATGCTCGTGCATTTTCATGTTCAATAAATTGATCAAATATTTAAGGAAGAGTTAATTGAACAATATCATTTGGTGCATCACCTCATTTTATTTTCATTTTTTACACCATTATATTATTATAATCTTACCACTCCTAACTTTCTTTCTTTGCAAATTAATTTCCAAATTAAATAAGAAAGTAACATTCTCTAAATATTATTTGCAAGTTTAAAATTATATAAAATTACCAACTTTTCCTCTTATTAAGAAGGGAATTGACCATCTGCCAAAGTTTAAAAAGTGTGGATTGTCATTATATTACGATACAATAATACACTTCTAATTTTTTTTTACTATTTTATGATTTATCTCAATAATTGTTATCATATACACATTATTCTGCAAAATTGAGTAACATTCTATGACAAATAGAATTCCTTTTTCATAGCATTGGAAAGCTATCATTTAGTACAAAGAAAATGTATTGAGCATAGATAGGAGTCACAATTCTCATTATGAACTTGGATAATGGTAAGTGAACATATGTTGCCATAAATAAATATTGTTTCAATGTTCTAGACGTGAAGGGGGAATAATGTTCTTATTAATGAAAGAATAATGATTTTTCTATGTTGCCCCAAGTTTCCGGGATGGGGGGCAGTGAAACAGGTTTCCAAGACGTGTTTTTTTCCCGGAGCAGGGGATGGCTATGTATGTATGTATGTATGTATGTATATACATATATGGAAATCTGAAATTTCAAATATATTCATGAATTATATAACATTGTAACATTCATCATAGCAGCATAATAACATTTATAAATCTAATAGCAATGATCATTCATCAAATTATCATAGAACATAGCATCAAATAAATCAAATTGAATCATCATAAAATAAGAACATAGGATAACATCAAATGAGAGTTCAAGTTTCAATTTCATACACTCATAGACATAATTCATTGAAACAATGAAAAGCATCATATCATATATCAAAATGCGCAAAGGCTGCAAGTTTCAACAAAATGCGAAGTTAAAAACTTGAAGTATCATATCATATATTAGGATTCAATTATCGTTGCATTGATGCATCATATAATGTCAGAAGACTCAAAGTCTCAAACTTCAAAGTTAGAATGAAAACAAAGATAGTATGTTGCCGCCCTTAAGATTTGGTCTGAGAATATTAAATATCGCTCAGATTTACACTCTCAATATGCAGATTTTCACCAAAGACTTCCAGAATTCACAAATAACTCTGTTCACATTCTAACAGCAGCAACAGCAAATGATTATTCACTCGGGCATAACTCTGTTCACTCGGCCAATCTATACGCAACGTATTTTCTACCGTCTTATTCTATTAAGATGCCTTACTCATAAAAATCAAGAATTGCCTGTTAATGAATTTCGGGAAACAATGTTCAGGGAACGAAGAGAAAAACAGTAAATTACTTCTAGTTCCTTCCATACAAATCAAAATTACATTTGCTTTCTGTGAGGAATCATTACAAAGATATCAGGATTAAAAGTTATTTTGGGACTTATTTTCCTCCGAAACTCTGTTAGAAGGAGATACAACCATGGCTTGATTTTGTGATGTTGACATTTCTGCTCTTCTAATGATATTTCTATAAGGAGCTGAAGTCATTCTCCTCCTTTTGGGTCTGCCTTCCTCCATCCATATGTCAATGATACCCACCGATTCAGATTCACTGAAACATTCGTGGTTAACCACCCCAACTTCATCATCATGCCAGTAGGAGTAAAACCAAAAAAGGTTGGAAATATCGTATGTTTATCAACCAAACTCCAATTGCTATTGTTATTGTGAGCTTCCTTCCACTAAATTGCTGTTGTTGTTTCCTTCCAGTAAATTGTTGTTGTTGCTGTGTGTTTCCTTCGAGTAATTGTTGATGTTGCACTGAGTTTCCTTCCACTATTTAGGTTTAAGAATTGTTGTTGTCTTCCTTTGCAAAATTCTTATATTTTTCTATTTATAGAACAACAAGGCGACTATGTATAGAGGGTTCCACAAAATGCAATAACTACACAATAACTAACTAAGCAGAGGTAGAAATGAGGTGGCCATTGAATTGAGATGATATTTACAGGAATCTACACTCATGTAGGCTAATGTGGCTGAAATCATAAATGTGATATGATGGGATATTGTAATGCATTAAATCGGACACTGACAGTTATGAAGGATTGCATTAAATTACTAACGGTTCTGAAAAATTCTGGATTGCACCAAATCTAATCTGGGTCTGAACAGCTCAGATGACTTCAATGGTAGTCACTGAGTCTACATAATTTCCCTCCATCAGATGGATTATTTTGCCAAAGCCCTTTCAAAGGGAAACGCCTACGACATAATTAAGTTATAATAATTTAAAAGATAATTTGATTTAAAACTTTATGGTTAGATTCTATAAACCACGAAGAAATATTTTAGAATTTTTTTATTTTTAAAAATATTATTTTAAATTTAAATTAGTTATTTTTATACAATCATATTAATAAAATAACAAGTTAAATTTATATATATAAATTATATAGTTATTTAATAACTTATTTATTAAATAATTTATATAAATAATTTAGTAAATACATATGATTTAATTTAATGTAAATAGATTACAATATTATTATTTAATTACAATAATATATCAAATTTATTATTACCTATTAATTTATTTTATGTATTAATATAAATACTAGTAATGCGTTTAAATTAAATACAAAAACATGATTTAATCAATACTTATAATTTAAATTTAATACACATATTTATAATATTTTTAAATTACGTATATATATATATATATATATATATATATATATATATATATATATATATATATATATAATTAACTATAAGGATATAAAAAATTAAAAAACATTAAGAGTATAATGGGAGAGGCCCAGCCTCAACCACACGAGTTCATGGAGAGTAAGAGAGTTAGTTATAGAGCATTAAAAAAATAGATTAAGATAGAATATCATTGTTATCATCAACCCAGGCGGTCCAACCCCCAGGGCCCTGCATCCAGACAATATTTTTCTTGTCCTGAATTTGAAACAGCATGGAGATTTTTTTATCAATAGCATTCTTGTTATGGTTGACTTCCTTAGTGAGCTTTTTAAACATTTTTTCAAAGTTGGCAAAGTTGTCTATGTGGGTTCTCCAGTCATATCTGTCCTTAAGCTCATACACGAACATGGTAGTGTGCCCAGCTTAAAGAAGCCTTCTAAGTTTCTTTTTATCCAGACTCATGTTCATGTTCACCCTCGAGGAGATTTTTAAATATGTGAGTTTTCGAAAAAACTTAGTGAGAGATCTAGGGGAGTCTTGATACCTTTCTTTGTTTCTGCACTTCCAAATCTGCCAAAGAATGCTAGAGGATAACATGTTCCAGAAAATATTTATTTTGAATTTTTAACACCATCAATATGACCAGTGACAATTTTGAAGATATTAACAAACATAGGATAATTAATACCAAACATACACCAGATACTTTTGACAAAAGAGAAATCAAAGAAAATGTGTCTACTAGTTTCTAGATGCCCAAAAATCTGTAAACAACATCACTGTTATGATCTTTTCTAATAGGCGGTCTATCAAGAAGCAACAACCATTTAAAACATTTAATTTTAGGCTTAATAGAAGCCTTCCAAAGTCTATCAAGATGCTCTTTCCATAAATTGTCGTCAAGATTAGAGTACCAGATTTTGTTAATATGACCAGTAATATTATTAAACTTATCCCTAAGGATTGAGAAAAAGCCCTTTTGAAGAATTGGAGGCTGATTACTCTTCTTAATGTCTCCTATAAAATCCTTGCCAAGATTTTGGCTTTGCGTCTTGAGTCTATTCTCCCCAAATTTGTGAATTCTACTCAAACTGGTTTCATCAAAGGTAGGTATCTTCTTGAAAATTTGATTACTAGATGGGAAGGCATGAATTGGTCCAAGCATTCCAATCAGAACTCTGCTGCAATGCTCCTTGATTTTGAAAAGGCTTATGATTGTATTGAATGGGATTTTGTTATTATGATGTTAGAAGCTTTTGGATTTCCCCCTCATTCTGTAATTTTGTCAAGATTCTTCTTAAAGATGCCTCAGCTTAGGTGGAGGTCAATGGGTCCCTCTCTAAACCTTTTCCTCTTGGTAGATCTATTAGACAAGAATGTCCTTGGCCCCTACCTTGTTTGTCATTGCCTCTAATGCCTTATCATACATCCTTAAGGATAATTCCCTCTCCCCTATCGTTCAAGGCATAACTCTCCCCAATAATGCTGATCTTATTAACTGCCAATTTGTTGATGATACCTCTTTATTTTTAAAAGCCAATGACTCTAACTTTGATGCTCTTCAAACTAAGCTCAATGCCTTCTATTCCATTTCTAGTTCCTACATATCCTAAACTAAATGTATTTGCCTCGGTTGGTTTGATCAATCCCCTTCCTAGTTTAATAAATTTGGTTTCCTTTAGGGAGGGCCTCAAAAATTTGTGTGTTACCTAGGTATCCCCTTTTCCATACAACCCTCCCTTAAGTATATGTGGCTCTAGATTAAGGATAACATCTTTAACAAGCTTAATAAGTGGCATAACAAATCCCTCTCCCTTGCTGGTAGAGTCTAGGTTTGTTAAAAAATTATCTCCTTTTACTATGTGTACTATTCCTCTACTTGGATGTTTAATAATTATCAAGTTCTTGAGATATAGAAGGTCATCATAAACTTTCTATGGTCTAATGGTAAAGGTAACAAGAAGCATCATGCTGTCAAATGGGACTAGAGCCACACTAACAAGCTCCTTGGTGGATTAGGCCTAAAAGATCTTAAAACTTAAGGGACTGCCTTAGCCACCAAATGGATCTTTCACTCTCTAGAAGGTGATGAGCCTTGGAAGGTCCTTATTAGATGTAATATTGAAAGAGGGATCCCTAGAAAGGATAGAACTTGGAAAAGAATCCCCTTTTTGTTGGAAAGTTGGCTATACTGATGTATATGACTCAATACAGTGTTGTCATTATGGCAAAAATGTCATCTAGTAGTTTGGAGTCAATGTACTTAAAGAGAAGATCAGAAATCAGCCAAGTGTTGAAGACTAGACAGTATAAAGAGTACCAGAGACTTAGAGCATCAGCGTATGTATGAATGATTGAATTATGGTATGCACCCTAGAAGTTAAGTTAGTTAGACTATATTCTTGCTTAGTCTATGAGTGCATGATTAGATATACAAGCATGCCAAAGTTACAAACAATTCAAGATGAATAGCTAGTGTATGCCAGAACAGAACAAAGTATGAAGCTGACAGATGGTTTTTTGGTTAGTGGTTATGATTTTATGTTGTAAAGGTGATGCACCTATTGTAATTAGGTTGCTGACATGTATAGATGATTATTTGTAAGCGTGCTTGATCCAATTCATTTGGTAGCATTATTTGTAATAGGTTAAAGGGCCGACCTAGTTGTTTGTTTAGTATGCACATATAAATATGAGATGTGCCTATTGTAATTAGTATGGAAGTTGATGTAAAGATAAGATAAGCATAGTATAAGTGTGCGAAGAGTATATGAGAAGTATTCAAGCTTTGAAAGAGGCCAAAGCATTAGCGCATCAAAAGAACTAATTAGACATTTAGTGTCATCACATAGTTCATTAAGCAAATATGGTGTATATCTGATATTAGAAGGTTGTAGCCTTCATCACTTGAGTAGTGTGCTCTAGGATAGTGAGTCCACACCCCTAACAAGGTTATTATAAAATAATCCTAATAGGGTCTGATCTCTGACAAGGTCTTTGTACTGAAAGTATTGTAATGAACAACTCCTAATAGGGTTATAGATCTTCTAATAAGGATCACAAGACACTAGTGCAGTTCTTAGTGGGTGTCAATTTCCACCGGGGTTTTTACCTATTTGGTTTCCCCGTAACCATATTGGTGTTATGTGTTGTGTATGATTACCTTGTTTATGTTTTAGTTATTAAAGCACTTAAGATAAGATTAAGATTATGTTAAAAGATTCAATTAGCTAAACACTGATTCACCACCACCCCTCTCAGTGTTCCCATTCATAACACTTTTATGATATAATTGAGGGTGACTTTCCTATTCTTGTCCAAGGATCCTTGGTTTTTAAAACTATCTGGAAAGCATGGGAACATATTAAGAAATTTATTCCTAATAGAGTCTTCTTTAACCAAAAACTCCTCTATGGTGAAAGATCCATTTGGTGGAATTTGTCTCTTGCTGGAAAACCTCTTGCCCTCTCCCAGGATGCTCTACCAAGTATTGGAATAATCTCAAAATTTCTCAACTCATCTCTCTCTTTGAGGATGATAGGCTTATTAGTTGGGAGGATATCAGATCCAAGTTCAATATCCCTCATTCTCAAAAGAAAACCTATAACATGATCGTCAAAGCTAGCAAAGACTTGCCTAAGAATTGTCATGTTGACTCTCATAGATTTCCGAAATGAAATGGTCGGATGGTACCATTATGGAAAAGATAAAAGGTAAAATATTATCTCAAATTTAAATTATTTATTTTTATACAATCATATTAATAAAATAATCGATTAAATATATATATATATATAAATTATATAATTATTTAATAACTTATTTATTAAATAATTTAGTTAATACATATGATTTAATTTTATGTAAATATATTACAATATTATTATTTAATTATAATAATAAATCAAATTTACTATTACCTATTAATTTATTTTATGTATTAATATAAATATTGGTAATGCATTTAAATTAAAAAGAAAAACATGATTTAATCAATACTTATAATTTAAATTTAATGCACATATTCATAATATGTTTAAGTTACGTTTATATTAAATTAAATTTACTTTGTATCGATTTAAATATAATATTTTTTATATTAAACTTGATGTCAATATTAACATCACCAACATTTTTTTTTTGATTGGTAAAAGGATGAAGCCAATAGTTAATTTAATTATTAAATCAGTTTTACAAGTAATAAAAAAAGGGTGGGGCCCCGCTCTGTGTAGGCATTGGTAGGAAAGAGCGGGGTTGAGAAAACCTCTAGCCTTGCCTGGGACCTTAGTCTGGAGTCTGATATATAAGAGTTTTAGACCTGGGCATACCCACCATTATCAGATACATGATTGCAAAATTTATGCTTAATACAAAATTATACTAAATCATGCTACTCTACACAAAATTCGTAGATTCCTTGTCGGACTTCCTGTGAGACTTTCTTTTATTGGCTTGTCTCTTTCTTCTTTATTGAACTCACTTTAGTGAGGGAGCCTAAATTAATCTTAGGAATTGTTTCCCTAATTATTTCATCTAAGAGATGTTTCCATATGACAATTCTTGACATAAAAATCCTGAGCTATGTCTACGTTCTTTGTTAGTATGTTCATTAGATAATTTGTTAGTCTGAAATTTTGAAAGGAAGAGAAAAAACTTGCTAGAGAGAGGATACTTTTACCTCCCACTATATACCATCTATTTCAATGTAGAAGTTGGGTTAGTAGCCCTAGTTCCTGTATACAATCTAGAAGAAATGTCTATGCATATGGCTAAATATGCCCCTTTAAAACAATGCTATTCTATATGCTTATGATTAATAAATATGCTAATCATTTGAAAATAAATATCTTATCCATTATTCTTAATAAATGTGAGCTTTCTGGATACTATAAAAAATAGTGTTGCAAATATCCAATTTCTATTCTAATATACACTTCTTTCGTAAATGCATTCTGGTTTCAGAGGGACATCCTTACATCAATCTAAAAAGATTCTAGACATATCTTAAAAGATATTCACTTAATCTATTAATTTGTAGAAGCATTTTTTAGGAACTATATTAATCCATAATATACTTAATCTACCAATGATTATAATAAAATCATGTAATCCACAAGAACTTATGAGATATGATAAGTGTATTGAATAATTAGGAAATAACCAAAGCCTAGAACAAAAACATTATCTCATAAAATCATGATCATTCCTAAAATTGTTTTAAACATAATAAATCAATTTACCATGAGATAATATTATCATTAATAACATATATGTGTTGTATCATCGATTGATATGACATGCATCAAATATGACCTTCCTAATTGATTAGCATTTTAATTTATGTCTAAAGATTAGCTAGGAAAATAGAGTCCCAATTGAATAGAGGGATATTTATAAGAAAGTAAAAATAGATAATTAGTAGTTATGATATATTAGCTGGAAGGAGACATTAAGATTTCCTTTCTTGATCCATTTGTATGATGATATTGATATACTAGTTTGTGTATAAATTATAATCTAACTAGGGGGTTGTTGAGTATTAGCTTTCATAGTTCCATTAAGGGATAAATAAGATCCTTTTACAAAGATACATACATTTACTAAATCAAAAGTTGTAGTTTGAGGAAGGGATACAATTGAACTAAATTGAGATCATCATGAGCTTTTATTTTTTAAAGCGGTATATCATGAGTACATTCATAGGCCCTCTTCATTGATCCTTATCTTGAGTCAAAACTATCTATAGCAGGGGGTCATATTCTCTTCTTGATCTGGAACTTACCTTCTTCCAACCAAAGGTCGATTAGATTTAATGATTTAGATTCTGCAAAGCACTCCACATCTAAATATCCAACTTCATCTAGATGCCAATAGTCATAGAACTGGTCTTCCTTTTTAGGCTTGAGGATATGTAAGAAGTATAACAGAAAGATTGTGTTTCTTTTAATTATGACTTCTCTCTCCTTGAAGTCCTCCATGTTCTGAGTTGAAATGATAGGTGATGATGGGGTGGAGGGTTCCATAACATAGTGTTTTGTCCTAATGATAGTAGGAACCCTTTTGATAACATGAAGAGCTTTATCTAGGTTGCCTAGAAATCTCCGTTTGAAGATTCTGTGACAGAGTCTCCAAATTTCCTGATCTTGGAAACCCCAGAAGAAAATGATGGTAATAAACATGGAAGTGATATTGGAGAGGACGCTATACCTTTCCTCTAAGTTGATAAATTCTGGACCTAAGATACGGCAGACAGCTCTTACAATGAGGGAGTGCTTTTTTATTAACACCTTTTTGACATGCTTTGGCATAACCTTTCCTTCAAAAGCCAACTAGCCCATGCTACATGTAAGCTTAATTGAAGTTTCCATGTTAGCCAGCACGTTTATGGTTATGCAAGGTCAATAAGAGAAATATTAAGGGGGTGTGGGCTATTTATAAGGGTATAACTTTGAACGACATGTCTGTTGGGTGCCTATGACTGTTTGAGTATCTAGATCTCTTTCAAGCATGCTGCTTTATCTTCTTAAGTGCGACGAGGTGTTTTCTATGTCTATGAAGAAACTTTTCCATTTATTCCCTCTAAATAGTCTCTATCATCACAAAAATAGTAAACAGACAAATAGGGTCTAGAGACAATGCTACTAATAGAATTCTATAAGAATAAATCAAACAAATAAGTGGAGACCTATTAATTTGAGCCTACATTTAATATTCATAAATTTAATTGTCATAAAAGAAAATACAGAGAAATTAGCTAAGATTCATAAGAGCATACTACATATTTAAAGAGAGACCCTGCTAAAAATATTTATAAACAGTAATATATTTATAAGAACCATACTATTTTGTACAATTATATATAGTAAGGAGTTGATTACTTGCGTATGTTTAGTGATTGTTTTAAACTGTAGTTACAACAGAGAACCATAGTGGCCTATCTTATACAACCTTATCCATAACTACTAATCATATACTATTTTCCCTTAATTTATAAGTATTTTCTATACTAAGTATGAAAAAAGAGGCATTAACAACTATAGATTAGGTGGCACCATTTTTTTGTACCCTTGTACATTCCCATATGTTCTCTCGCTTTCTCATAACAATGATATTCTCTTTTTTTGGTTCCATCTTCTTCGAATGGCATGTACATCTTGGGACCTCGAGAGCCATAATGTGAATCTTGGATGTCTCCACTTTGTCCAATTCATCTGGGATGTGGAAACCATCATTCCTCTAGTACTTGAGTATCACAGGCATGCCCATCTCAATCTGGAGAATTTCAGTGTATAGGAAATCTAGATTTCTAAGCATTTCTAGCCAGTGGGCATTGAAGCGCTCTTCATCCTTGAATGTTAACATGGGGATGCACTGTGCTTGTGGGGTTATTGCTAGTTTGATAACGTCAGCTCTCATTGTGATTTCTAGGTGGGGTATGGTAAGATGGTTATTGATACAAAGGATCATTCTTTCTATCCCTCCAAGAAGATCATCGTTGAAGATTGATCTGTAAACTTGGAGGATGTCTTCTTTCTTTCTCCCCACAAAGACTGAGATGGCGATGAACATACCAAAAACCACTTCATTTGTTCTGTAAGTAAATTTGTGGTCAAAGAAGTGACCTCCCATGGATTTTTCAATCGCTCTCCTTGAGGAATTTGGAAGGGGCTTGAGAATCTGGTTCCACCTCTTTGGCATAATGTTACCCCTAAGTGCCATAGCCCTATTGCCTTTGTTTGCAAAGGTGATCAATTTTGTTTCCATCACTCAGAGGGGATTGTAACTAAGTAGGATCAATTCCTCAGTCTAACTTGTGCAAGATGTATAGATATGAACGATGTAGAGTTGTCGAGGCATGATTATTTTGAGTCCTCTTAGTTATTCTTCATTACCAACCTCTTGTGTGATTGGAAACATGATTATAAATTTCTACATGATCTACTATACCAATCATGATAGAGTATGTCAAAAGGGAAGGGTAAATCTTGAAATTTCGTAAGATCATTGGGTTACCCCACAATAATGGGTTACACTTTTTTAGACATGATGGATTTTGTTGAAATAACACATTTTTAATAAAATATGATTATTTAAGCCTTGGGAGGTTCCATTTGAAGGAATTAATTCTAAATGGTTATTTGAAAGCCTCTTAGATTTAAAAAACATTGATATAACATCTATACTCCTCATTTCTACCTACAATAGAGTCTCCTTCACACCTATTAAAATGCTGATAAAAAATCACTTCAAATTTATCTTTTGGAAGATCAAATGAATCCATTTGAAAAACCTATCTATGGAGTAAGGTAATACTAAGAAAACTCTTTATAATGATTATAATGTTAATGTATATTAATTTTATTATGAGTTTGTATTTTTTATTTTACTAAACATAGATATTTTACCATATCTCCAGCTCTATGTTTGGTGCTTATGGAAAAATAGTAAATGAGAGAAAAAAAATCTTAAAAATATCTATGCCCTATGTATTGAAGTTATCTTTCTATTAAGAAAAAATAAAAATAAAATTGGACAAATAGACAAGAAGTTATAAGCTATGTAGTCAAGGTATGTCAAAATTATGGCTTTGTCAACTTCAACCATTAATAAAATATGAAAATATCATGATAATTTCATAAAACCAATTGCATTCCCTCCATATAGATGCTAAAAAAATAAATTTTAAAGAATCACATTGATATCTATTTTAGAAAAAAAAGTTATGCTCTATGAAAACAATGTAACTCTTTGAAAATGACATTTTTACCAACATACCAGTTTTCATGGGAGAAAGAAAAAACCAATCAAATCAATTCAAAAATAAAAATAAAAAATATATTTAGAATATAGATAGAAAATTCTAAAAGACTCTAATTTATTTCATCTTTTGATTCTTTACGGTTTAACAACAATATGCATTTGAACCTAAAAGTTTTTTTTAAAATTTAGACTATAGTTTTCGTTGAGACAAAAAAGTGTAACCCACTATTGTGGGTTCACCCCATTCTCTGCTAGGGAGATTAATATGACAATATGTTTATTAATGATTGTCTATTTTTTGGAACTGATACACGATCCCTCCTAGCTAAGAGGCAAAGCTAAAGATATAATTTAGGCTCAATTTGAGGGAGGGTGCTAAGCAAGGAACTAAACGCTAAAATGAGACTTATGAGGCTTGATAACTACGGCTCGGAAGAGGTCTAGGTAGAATGAAAGAGAAGGTGAAGTAGACCGATGGAAAAGGAATAAGACTAAACAAAGGAAAAAGACATTAATCTAATGGGGATACACATAGAGACATGACAGGCTAGAAAGGAGAGGGTTCGATGGGAGAAATGAGAGTCAGTACAAACCCAAAATTAGACTAGCTAAGAATAATGAGATAAGGGATGAACTATAAATACTAATAAAATGTTATCCTAGGTGAAGGAGGGACACCTTATTGGAATAAGACCCTGAATAAAATAGGGGGAAGATACTAGAAGCTACACTCTCCCTAAGGAACCTAAGGCTAGCTTAAAGCTCATAAGGGCACGAGACACTTGATTGAAAGATAGGGATAGTAGGAAAGACCTACAGCTAGAGAGAAGCTCACAGATACTAAAATCCTAAGCTTGTTAAAAATAGTGGGAGGAAGATAGGGCAATAACCTAACTTAGAGTCCCTAAGCAGATGTAACAAATGGCCAATGAGATTTTATTTGATTAAAAATCCTAATTTTACAGGACTAAACCTATGATAGTACTACCCTAAGACATCCCTAATTTGGATATAGCTAGACTATAGTGATATCATCATGCCTATATATCTAGGTGTGGATGTGTATCCTAATTAGATTACATGTGGGGGAAGTGTCGGTAATTGTTTAGGCAATGATGATCTCCAGCAAGCAATAGGATTTGGACTTATGAATCTATCTTACTATCTCATGATTAATGAATGGACGTGCTGTTTTAATTTCAAAAACTTAGCTTATTTACTTTTGATAAGAATTGTAACCCTTATGTGTCACTCTTTCAAACTGTGAGATAAAAGCAAATAGAGTGAAATTTAAGAGTCTTAAAATACTAGATTAGTCTGATAATCATACTAAATACTGCATATTATTTTGATAGGTTATCTTATTGAGACTGAAATGATATACATAATTATAGTTTATCTTTTTACAATACTTAATAATAGTTGTAGGGGGAACTAATTATCCTAGCATTTTGTGAACTCCTGCAAAGTTTCACCATTTGCACCTTGATTTGCAAAGTGGTAAGCTTCTACATTACCTTCCCTATAAATATGTTTGACATCATAATGTGGGATTGTGTCTGAAATTCTAATAATGTCCTCTATTTTTGAGTTTAGTTTCCAATTTGGAGCTTTCCTTGTCCCGATTGCATTAATAATTATTTGGGAGTCTCCTTCAATAATAATTTTTGTCAATCCTAGATGGACGTAGAGTTTGAGACCTTCTAGGATAGCTAAGCATTCAACCATGTTGTTGGTTGTAGGATTGATGGGGCTAGCAAATTTAGAGATGATTTCTCCCTTACAATTATGGATAATTCCACCAATTCCAGCTATACTTGGGTTGCCTCGAGATGCACCATCAAAGTTTAGTTTGAACCAGTCATCATTGGGGGGTGACCATTTACAATTGCTTCTATCAATTTTTTATTTCCCCCCCCCCCTTGCCAAATAGTGGTGAAATAATCAGTCTAGGCCAAGTTCTGTTGATATTATTATCCCACTGCTTAAAGGAATTTTCATAATCAATTGATTCTAAGTTTTCTATTAGTTACTTTGATAACTGATGCTTCAATTTTGTTAATTAACGATCTCCATTCCATTTTTTGATTAGTAAATATTCTCCTATTACATTCTTTCCAAATTTCCCATAAGAGTATAGAGGGGGAAATTATCCAAATATCTTTGTATAGACTTTCTTTATTTAAAGAGAGCCATGCTTTGAGAAAATCCACTATATCATAGGGCATAGTAGACTTGGGAAGGCAAGCTTCGTTCCAAAATAAATTCAAAGGGTTATGCAAGGTATCCATATTATGTTCTTGCATGATTGATTTGTACACATCCTTGACTTTATAGTTCCCGTTGTTAGAGCCAACCC
Source organism: Chamaecyparis obtusa (assembly GCA_027943335.1). Lineage (NCBI taxonomy): Eukaryota > Viridiplantae > Streptophyta > Pinopsida > Cupressales > Cupressaceae > Chamaecyparis > Chamaecyparis obtusa. The sequence continues at coordinate 16,364 of BSBK01007207.1, read as the reverse complement.
ATATCAATCTATCTTCTCTATTTTTATGTGAGAACACTCTAATTTTGAGAATATCTATAAGTTTTTGTTTTTCAATATATTATGCTGGGATTTCCTCCATTGTATTCCATATTATGTCTTCATTTAAAGAGATATAATCCTTTACAAAACATCCCCTGTATACTTTACATCTATCCATAAATTCTTGACTGAAACTTGATTTGATGAGAGGGGGAAATCCTCCCCATGAGTCTTCCCAAAAAAGGGCCTTACCTCTCGACCCTATATCCCAAGTAAGTTGATTGTTAATAACTTCTCTAGTATTTATAATAAAATTCCAAATTTGAGAGCCTTTCGCATGGGACTGAGTTCTAAAAATGTTAATGGAGTTCATATTTAGTACATATTTATTTAGAAGGATTGATGCCCATTTTCTATTGGGTTCCTGGCTTACTTTCCAAATCAATTTGGCACCTAGTGCGTTATTTTTCCATTGTAAATTTTTAATTTCTAAACCACCTTTGGAAGTTGGTTTACATAAGTTATCCCATTTTATAAGAGCTGCCTTTTTGTCCTTTGCTGAGCCTTGCTAGTAAAAGTCTCTTAGAAGTTTTTCTAAGCTACCTTTGATGCCGATTGGGAGGGGGAGGATCAACAATTGATATGTGGGTAGGGCTAACAAGACTGATTTAATCATTATGGCTCTTCCAGCTTTAGTTATCCATTTACCTTTCCAGCTTCCTTTTTTAGTTTGATTTTTAGATATCACTTGCTGCCACAGCTTGGAACTCTACAAACCTTTATCTAAAGGGATTCCTAAGTATTTGCATGGGAACTTACCTATCTTGTAGCCTAGGGTGTTGCAAATCTGACACATTTTAGATGGGGGAGTATTAATGAAAAAAAAATCAGATTTATTAGGGTTAACTCTTTGTCTTGAAGCCTTCATGTAAATATCTAGTAAATCTTTGAATGCCTTTGCTTCCTTGCAATTGCTTGCTCCAAGTAGAATAGTATCATCAGCAAATTGTTGGTGTGTTATGTTAGTTACATTATCTATAACTCTGACTCCTGAGATTTTTCCATCTAAGTGTGCCTTAGTGATGGATCTGCCCAATGCTTTAGCCATGATTACATAGAGGAATGGAGAGAGCAGATCTCCTTGTCTAATACCATGTGAAATCTCAAAGAACCCTTCCGGAGTACCATTGATTAAGATATATATTTTGGGCGAAGAGATATAATTATATATAGGATTAGTCAATTGTTTGGAGAAGCTGAATGTTTCCATGCATTTACACATGAATATCCAGTCCACTTTATCGTATGCTTTTTGAATATCTATTTTAATTAGCATACATGCTTCTTTGTTATATTGAGCTATATGAACTATTTCTTGGGTTATTACAATTTCGTCTAGGATTGAGTGATTAGGGACAAAGCGAGTTTGTTCTTCTGAGATAATCAAGGGGAGGAAGGTTTTTAATCTATTTTCTAAGCATTTAGAGAGGATTTTATAAATGGTGTTATAGAGGGATATACAGAGAAAGTCTCTTGGATCCTGGCTATTAGTGTTTTTAGGAATAAGTGTGAAAAAGGTATTGTTAATTTTTGATAAGATTGAGCCTGAGTTTCTAGTAGCCTCTACTGCATTCCATATGTCTTCACTAGGGAAGTGCCAAAATTTTTGGAAGAAACCTACTTGAAAAGCATCAAGTCCTAGAGCTTTCTCGAGGTGGAGTTGAAATAGGGCCTCTTTAACTTCTTCAATGGTAAATTTATGATTAATCCATTTATTGTCTTCTTTTGAGATTAATTTAGGGATAGATGATAGCATTTGGTTTTGTGCTTTGCAGTTGACATAAACATAATTATTGAGGAGAGAGCTATAGTAGTTTATGAATTGATCAAAAATGAGTTTTGGGTCATCTATGAGGTTACCATTAGTGTCTTTGATCTTGGTAATTCTACTTATATTTCTTTTGATGTTAGTGCTATTATGAAAGAATTGCGTATTGCAGTCTCCTTTTAGCCATGTTTCTCTTGATTTTTGTTTCCAGAAGATTTCTTCCTTTAATAAAATCTCAGTATGTTTTGCCATAAGATCTTTTTCTTTTAAATATCTGTTTTCATTCATCCCTTGTTCTATGACTAGATTATTTAAGCTATCAATTTCAAATTCTAACTTAATTTTTTGTTTGAAAATGTTATTGAATTTGTCTCTGTTGAAATCCAAAATCTTGTGCTTAATGATTTTTAATTTAGCAATGAGGCAATACATCCTCGAACCAGAGACTTTAATCTGCATCCACCACTATTCTAAAAGTTTAATAAATTCCTCATTTTGAAACCACATAAATTTGAATTTGAATGGGTTTCTAAGTGGTTAATAGTTCTATGTGACTGAGAGTCTAACAGGGAAGTGGTTAGACCTAGCATTAGTAAGGATTTCTACACTTAAGTTGTGATTCCAGTTTCCCAGATCTCCAGTGCTAAACAAGAATATATCCAATCTTTCTGCAATGTAACTAAACTCTAATCTTCGATTATTCCAGGTGAATAATCCATTATTAGTGTTGATATCTAATAGGTTATTGTCTGATACCCATTGACTGGAATCTTTCTATGATTGTGAAACATATGGAGATCCACTAAATTTTTCATTATTTTCTAGGATAGCATTAAAATTCCCTCCTAAAATGTGTAAGTCCTCTGGATTGGAAGCTAGTTGGTCATGAACTTCCTACCATAGTTTCCTCTTCTTTGAATTAGGAATCAGACCATAAATATTAATGAGTTCAGATTTTAGATTAGTCTTTAGACTAGTAACTAGTAATAAGAGCTAGTTATTATGTTTTGAAGCTACCTCAACCATTACTTTCCTAGGATCCCATAGAGCAGCCAACCCACCAGAGGCTCCATCCGAGGTAACAATTTTTGATTTCTAGATACCTGGTTTAAGGAAAAACTTCATACTTTCTTCCTTATTTAGCTTCATTTCTTGTATTATTATTATTTCAGATTCAAATATATTAAGATATCTTTTTATAAGTCTTTGTTTGTTAGGGACATTCAAGCCCCTAACATTCCAGGATGTGATTTTCATTGGCCCTAGGGAAGGCTCTTCCCCTTCCCAGCATACAGTATTTTAGATAATTTTGGTTGATTTTTAGCATTACTAGCTATAGCTCTCAATTCATTAGTAGATTTCCTGCCATGCTTTTTCTTAGTTTTAAGGGTTACAGGGCATGAAAGACTCTTCATGGTCATTGCTATACTTTACTGCCTATCACTATTTGTAATCACATTTAGACAGTTACTGATATCTTTGTCCTCTTTTGTTAGATTAATGTTCAAGTGGACTTCTCCTGGTGAAATGTTTAGTTCAAGATCTTCTTGTCCTTTAATAAGTTTGACAACTAAATCTTCACGGCTTATAAGGTCTATTTGATCATTGATCAAAATTTTCTTTGGAGGGTCATTCTGTTCATACTCATCCTATCCCATTATTATATTAATAAGTGTATCTTCGTGATCTATAAATAATTTCCCATAATCCTCTATGTTATTTTCATGGTTATAACCAGCTCCTTGTTGGGTGATATTACTTCTATAGGCATTGAGAGGGAAGGAACAAAGGTTTCTTAAGATTCTATCTCTTGATTTGTAGCGGGAAAAAATGCTATTCTATCCATCGTTACATTCTTTCCGGGCATGATATTTTTTATTAGGAGTTCTCTTTAGAGGGCTACTTCTTCTTTATCACAGATCTCATCTATGAATAACTCCATTAATTCATTTATAACTTTTTTGCCAAGATATTCTAAAATTTCTGTAACCTCTCTTTCACATTTCTATTCTTTAGTTTTAAATTAGATATTCTGTCCTCCTTATGAGTACTTGTACTTAGTGGGTTCTCTATTACCTGATTTTCTATTGTTGTCAATATAGTAGATGCTGGGTCATTGCTAACCATGGTGACTTTACCCATTGTAAATTTAGATTCCTTCTATTTCTCATGGTAAATTACATCTAATGATACATCTTTGTTTTTATCCATTTTTAAATGAGTACTAATAGGATGAGTTTATGTTAGTATTACTACCAAAAAATTTGTATTATTAATTTTTTTAGTTATTTTACTGTTGGATTGCAGTATTCCATCATTATATCAATGGGTTAGTTCCTCACTGATTTCTATTTGTACTTCCAATAAATCTTTCACCAATTTTACCTCGCTTATGAAGGCTTGTGTTCCCACTTCTGGAGAAATAGATGCAAACACTTTGCTAGGGCTGTGATCAATATGTTGGCTCTTATTCTGAATATCTTCTATGATTCTAAAGGATTGGAGGCCAAGATGGAATTCAAAGTAGCTAGATGTATTTCTTACACTGGGCAGTGAAGAAGCTATATTTTTCTTAGGGTTACTAAGTAGGTGGGATAAAGGTACAATGACCTCATTCTTGCCATGATCACTTTTAACGAAAAACCCACCCTTATTTTCAAGGAAGGCAACCTTAATGTCTAGGTTAGCCATAATGAAAATAGGTGATGACTAATTTTCTATAGGGCTATTATTAATTACAGGAGTGTCTTCCACTTCTTCTAATAAATCCTCTACTATAATGGGGTTGATGACCAACGAGCTTGATTTATAACATAATCTGATAGAAGGGATTGACTTTTTATGCAAATCTATTTTGACTATAATAATCTTTTCAGCCTAATTATGTTCATTTTTAACTGTCCTTATAAACTTGCCAATACTATTTCCTATTTCTTGAAGAGTTTCCTACCAGGTACACTCCAAAGGAAGGTTTCTAAGAAGAACGCCTTTTTCCACCAAAAAGTTGATAATTCTATCAGGGTTAAAAAAGGGGATCTAGTAAAAAATAGTAAAATCTATATTTCTATACTTAGGCCAGCCCTCTAATAGTATCTATTTTTTAAGAACTTTGTTACTAAAATCTAGATAAATGAAAATTTTACTAGGAATTGAGACAACTACCTATTGTTGCCATTTAGATTTCAACCATGTTGCTATTTTAGTGATAAAGGCTCCAACTCTGTTCCATCTGCATATTATCCCAAAACTTGCACACACATGCTAAATTCTTTCTATACAACCACCTTTAAGTTCTAGGTCTATGATATCCATGTTAGAGTTAATTTGATAAGGGCACATAGGGTTATTGACACTCTAATTGGTATCCACCTATTTATGTGTGTCGGGCTCTTTTGGACTAGATCTCCTATGAGGGGGGAAATAAACAATGCCATGCTTAACTAGTGATTGTTGGTGTATACCATTAGAACTATCTATAGCTTTATCTGTTGAAAGCTTATCAAAATTATAAACTATTAATTTGTTGTCAGAAACACTGGAGGGATGTTTATACACACCATGAAAACTATGATGAGGAGGTGTGTATACCTTTACAACCTGCTTGATCTACATTTTTCCTGGGGATGGTTTCCTGGTATTAGGGCCATAAATTTCTTTTATCTTTTGCGCATGAAGCTGAATAGAGTTAGGGTTGAGATTTGTGACCTTATTCCTTAAAACTGAGCTTGATATTTTCTTGTGGGGTGGTGAGTAAGGGAGATCATGATTAGGGCTAAGATGTTTAAACCTATTATTGAGTGGAAAAATGAAAGGTGACTGTTGTGGAGAGAAAAACTATACTCGGTGTTGCTGATCATGCTGCTTAGATCTTTTGGCATTTTATTTGTGAGCCAAGATCCAAAGACTATTTCGGGCAGAATCGAGAAACTCCTGTGGTGGTGCCTTAGAAATAGATCTAGGGGAAGATTGCTGATTTGCCTAGGAGGAATTGATCATAGTAGACTGAGGGAAACTATTATTTCGAGTAGCATATTTGGTACGTGCAAAGAATCTTAGTTAAGAGTCTAGGGAGGTAGTAGTAAACATGCAAAATTTCACACCAAAGAGAAGAGCCATTTCACTAATGAAATTTATTTATAACATCACTAACATTAAGGAAAATTTATATTTAGGGACACAAAATTTTGAAGTCTAATCTCTATATCAGTATACATTTGAATCTTCCATTATTGTAGATAATTATTCTGTCTCATGAGAAAATAGTGAGATACCATAGTACCATTCTAGAATGGGCCTATCCATGACTAGGCTTCAATTATGTTGAATGTTTTGAGGATGTGGCCGAAGGGATGCACTATGGCAAGGTTCCATTTTTACTCTGGTGGGGCAAGGTTGACAAATAGGCCTACTATGAAGACATCAAAAGGAAGCTTTTTATTTTGAAGGATGCTTTGCATCGAGTGGAAGAAAGAGCATCACTCTATGATAGGGCATTTTATATGAATGTGCCTCGTAGGAAGCATTGCCATCGAAAGGCATGGGTGTTTATGTTGGAGTAGTGTTTTTGTGTGTTAACCTTTTTTTATGAGATGGCGGCCTATTAGTGCTTGTGTTTGGATGTTTCAAAGGTTGGATGGCGGGTTTTTTGTTGGCTTCCCATGTAGTGGCATATCGGTGGTGTGTTGGTTTTTGTTGGTGCTCGGTGAAATGGCGAACAAGTTTTTTTGTGCTGGTTGATGCTGTGGTCGAATGGTTTTTTGGCTTGTCAGGTGGAGGGATGTGATGGCGTGCTTTGTGGATGGTGATGATTGTGCCTTTCCATTTGGAAGATGGTTTTTTTGTGCCCTGGTTTCTTGTTTACCATGAGGATAGTACATTTTGATGACGGTTTTGTTGTATTGTTCACCTAGCTAGGTTAAGCTATGGTTACTTTCTTATATAAATCTTTGTAATTTCTATTTATATTAATAAAATGGCTTGTTATAGATTAAAAAAAAATATATCATAGAATAATTAAAAAAATAACTCATAGGTGCAATATAATATAATTTTCAAAGTACATAAATGTATAAATTTTATAGCACATAGCTAAAATATAATTAAAATGCATAGATGCTTAGCACTCTTTCATTATTAAATTTGATTGAAAAATATTAGAACATTAAAAATATTTGAATCATCTTGGAATAAAATAGAGCCATTGTTGAATGATGCATAGTGATTATATTTGATCAAAAAGTTTGTTTTTTTCTTTCGGTTACATCTTAGACTCTAATTTAATAAGATTGATACAATGATTTAATGTAACTTTGCATTTTATCCTTAACATTTTGAATATATTAATGTTCTAAAAATAATGTAGTGAATAGTGATGCTTCCTTGTTGGGCTATATGTGCAATCAAAATGCTTGCTTATTATATTTTAAATTAATTATATAATTTAAAATTAATTAATAAAGGACTATTTAGTTGAATATTTTATGGGTGGCTCCTCCTTTATCACTGTAAATCCCCCTAAATTCAATGGTTTCTTGTCTTATGAGTTTGGAGAATCCACTAGATAGGCTGCTTTGAATAACAAGTTCAGAAAACCATATGGGTGGGAAAAAATTTCAAAACCTAATGGGTTTCAAAACTTCACAAAGAGAGGGCTTTGAGGTGGTCGTCAGCGTAAAAAATAATTGATCTTTGACATATACGAAGGTACTCCACTAGGAGCTCCAGTGAAAATCAAACCCTCTTCGAGAGGTCTGTAGGATCAGCAACACTTCTATAGAGGGTCTCTAAAATTTGTGAAGCTAGAGTCAAAGGTTAGAGAACCCTTCAATCCAAAGGATTTGCAATAGATTTGGCAAGTTAAGAATCTGAACCCACAACTTAACCTTCATTCAGTTACTCTTCCTGAGCATTTGCTGCAAGAACAAATCAATTTTCTTTGGAGTACAACCCTCATTAGTAAGCTATCTAAGTTGTCCTTGTTATTTTCTGATACTAAGGCTAGGGATTTTCAAGCTTGGGATGGCTTGAAGGATATCTTTGTTCTAGATTCAACCTCGGGCTTCTTTGTTGCTATTTTTGAATCTGTAAACTTTAGGGATTCCATTCATAAGAATAAGGGCTGGTCCTATCATGGGTTGGGAGTTTACACCATCTCTTGGTCCCCTAATTTCAAACTAGAATCTAAGGCTTGCCTCTTCTTTCTGCATTGGGTGGATTTTCCCCTGTTGCCTCTGGAGTATATGGATGTGGACATTTTGGAGATTTTGGCTAACAAGCTAGGCATCTTTATTAAACATGAGCTCATTCCATTTGAGCTTCCTCATTTTGATGTGAGAGTCTATGTTCTTTTGGACTCCTCTAAACCCTTGCCAAGTCAAATTAATATCCATTCTTAATGGGGAGCTTGGTTTCAACACATTAAAGTCCAAAATGAGGCAACAATTCAAAAAATTCAGAACAGATTGGGTCACTTTACTTACCAATGCAATCCTCTTCTTCATTCTGGAATGGTTGTCTGCTCAGACCACTATAGTGATCTGACAAATTGCTCTAAATTAGGTTCATCTCAAAATGACCAAGAACCTCAAGAATATGCAAGTATACTTATCCCCCTTGTTCCAAGTATTTTGCAGATTGTACATCACTTCTATAAAGTGTACAAATTTTTCCTTTGCAAAATTAGAGGCTTATTCATGTGCAAGTATTATTTTTCCATACAATCCAAGATCTGTATCTCTGACTCTAGCTCCATCTATTGTGCATTAGACCAATTTGCAAGGAACATTACTTTTGTTGTTCATCTATTAATGTTTCAAGATTTCCAAATTAATATTGTAGATTTGAGTATAGTTTTTCATAACAAAGCTGTTATGGAACTTTAGGACCATGACTACAATGACACCATGATTTAAGCTCTTGCAAAATCAATTATGCATGAAACTGTTCCTAATGAAATGTCATGGTTATCCACCAAGTCACACCTTTTTGATCAGATATGTACTGAAGATAATGCACTCTCTTAGGACAATAGGAATAGGGATATTGAGCTAGAATGAAAATTATGTCATATGGATTACAACTTTCTTCAATCTGATAACCTACACTCTTCACACGATCTTTTTGAGGAGCTTCAGGACTCAAATCTGCATCCTCCCCCCAATTCCCTTTGCCAAACTTCAAGAACAAAGAGATAGTTCAGGATGGGGAAATTGGCAAATACTCTAATGGATATAGATTCCAATCAACAAGCTCACTCAGCCCCCAAAATAGGATTTGATCATAATGTGAGTCTCTCTATTGAAAAATATCCTTCTCAAGCAATCACTTGCTCTAAGACTCCAAAAAAAAGAGGAAGAAAACCTAAGGGAGAAAAAGTTAAAGCTGAAATTGCAGTCAGGATTCAATCCACTTTGGATGGGAAATTCACCCCTTCTAAATGTTTGATGAGGAGAACCAAGGGTTGTCCTTTTGAGAAATGATGATAGTATCCTAGAATGTCAAAGACTTAAATGCCTCTGACAAAAGAGGTAGAATCAAGCTAGAGCTTGCTTCTATGGCAGTAGACATTATTATGCTACAGGAAACTAAGTTGTCCCAAGAGAATTATGATAAAACCATAAACAAGTTGCCCCAATGGAAATTTGTTCATAGACAAGGGAATGGTGCCTCAAGAGGCCTTGCAGTCTTATGGGATCCAAAATAATCCAATGCAAATTGTTAGATCAACAAGATAATTTTAAAGTTTTGAACATTACATGGTTTGTCCTTTCCTTCATTTTTTTTAATATCTATGGCCTAACAGCAACTCAAGATAAGGTTAGGCTATGGCAACAACTAACTCATATTATTCAATCTCAAAGCAATTCACTCATTCTATTGGGAGGGGATTTCAATGCCATTCTTAATCAGTCAAAAAAGTAGGGTGGAATTTGCCCCCCCAATGAAGACATTTCAAGATTTTTCCACCTTTATCCAAGATAACAGTTTAATGGAAATTGAACCAGAAAATGGATCTTTTACATGGACCAATAAAAGAGAAAATTTTTCACAAATAGCAGTCAGATTAGACAGTTTCCTTGCCTTCCATAGTGGAAGCTCTCAAATATTACTTTTTAGTCTCAAATCCTGTCATGCACAGGCTTAGATCACTTTCCCATGGCCACTCAGTTAGTTCTACCTTTGACCACACACATATTTAAACACTAGTCATCTTTTAAATTTGAGAGAATGTGGATCCATCACCCATAATTCTTGCCTCTGCTTAAGGATTGGTGGACTACATCTTCACTATTTGAAGGATCTAAAATGTATCAGTTTGCTGCCAAAATGAAGATTGTGAAAAAATAGATTATAAAATGGAATGAGACAACATTTTAAAACATCTTTACAAGAAAAAGAGATAGTAAAGAATCAACTGAAAGAAATTTTTGACAAAGTAATCAAGAATGGAATGGACAATGATAATTTTGTCAAACAAAACAAGCTTCAAAAAGAATGGGAGGAGCTGTGCCAAAGAGAAGAGACTTATTGGCACCAAAAGTCCTGTGAACTATGGTTAAAAGAAGGAGACAAGAATACTAAATATTTCCATGCTTTAGCTAAAAATAAGGCAGCTGCTAACCGTATCTTCTCCATCAATAAGATAGATATTGGGCAGCTAATTTCAGATTCTCAGGGTATTCATGATGAAGGGGTAAATTTCTTTAAAAATTTATTAGTGCCACTTGAAATGCTAGTAGGTCACGGACCATAATTTCAGGACATCCCTAGTGCTATCCCTCACATGGTATCAGAAGTAGATAACTTAATATTAATGTCTCCAATCACTCTACATGAGCTAAGAAAGGTAGTGTTCTCTCTGCCGCCAAATAAAGCTCTTCGACCAGATGGTTTTACAACACTTTTCTTTCAAGTAGGTTGGAAATTTTTAGGATGGGAACTACTTGGAGTGATTGAACAATCCAAGAAAAGAAAAGCAATATTAAAATATTTCAACACGAAAAATATAGCCATTATCCCCAAGGTCAAATCCCCCAAGAGCTTTTCAAAATTCAGACCAATCTCACTTTGCAACACCATTTACAAAATCATTACTAAGGCTATATACCTAAGATTGCAATACTTGATTCCTAAATTAGTCTCTCAAGAACAAGGCGGTTTTGTTTCAGGTAGAGAAATAATGGAAGGAGCCCTAGTTGCACATGAGGCCCTCCATTTAATCAACTCTTCTAATTCACCAAATTTTATTATTAAATTGGCATGATGAAGGCTTATGAAAGAGTTTCTTGGGAATTTCTTTTTAAAGTTCTTCATAAATTTGCATTTTCAAAGAATTGGTGTAAATGGATAAGGGCTTGCATCTCGGGTGAATGGTTTTCAGTCATCATCAATGGAGTCCCTGCAGGTTTTTTCTCTTCGTCACAAGGGATTAGACAAGGAGATCCCCTCTCTTCGGTTCTATTTATTCTGATGGCAGAAGCTTTTAGTAGATTTATTCATCAATAGCATACACATGGTAAGTGGAAAGGTACGATCATAGGGACCTCAGACATCTCAATTACCCATTCTCTATTTGCTGACCACACGTTACTTTTTGGTGCATCAAATTTTATTGACGCAAAATAGATTAAACATGTTCTAAAATCATATACTGCTATTTCAAGGAAAAAAATTAATGAGAACAAATAAAAAATTTATTTCTTCAATACAAACCATGTCATCTTTGCTAGGATTAGCAATATTCTTGGTTTTTCAAATGACACTTTTCCTTCTATATATCTAGGTATCCCTTTTTTCATGGGAGCTAATAAAACAAGTTATTGGTTTCCAATCATAGAGCAAATCAAATCTAGAATTGTGGCTTGGAAAGCCAGATGGTTGTCTTTGTCAAGTAAGATACTGCTTGTTAAAATAGTCCTGACTGCAATACCAAATTATTATCTTTCAGTTTTAAAACCCCCTCTTCAATAGTTCAGTCCATTCATAAGTTGATCTGAGACTTCCTGTGGAGTTGGAACATTAGTGGAGAGAATAAAATTCCTCTTATATTGCTCCAAGAATGGCACAAGTGAAGAATTTGGGTGGTGCTGGAATCCATGATATTGCACAAAGAAACAAAGCATTTGGTGCAAAACTAATATAGCAAATGTACTCTAAATTGAAGAATAAGTGGTGTCAAATCATGTAGTATAAGTATCTGGATAATGCCTACCCATTTGGAATATTTACTATTCAAGACCCCCGAACAGGATCTACAATATGGAATTTCATGATGTCTTCTAGAGACATGATCACAAATTACATCTCATGGGAAGTAAACTCAGGAACTAATGTCAAGTTTTGGAGAGATTCTTGGAATGGATCCCCCCACTTCTCAATCTAGATCTGACAGATACTTTAGTGTCACACTCTGAAACCTCATGGGGTAAATATTTAATAGACTTTGTATTTGTTGTTTGTTTATTCTCCAAAAAAGTAATTTGGAAGGACCCGAAAGAATTGCTGATTTCCTCCACGGACCAAGATAGGCTTCAAAATATTCTTTCTACATTAGTAGATTATATATCAGGTAAGAAGAAGAGAGTAATTTGGACCCCGAGAAAAGATGGCTCCTACTCAATTAAAGAAGGCTATAGATTTACTCAGAAGACTCAAAACAACAAAACATCCTCTCGTGCTTTTTCATTTTGTTGGAACTAGTACACACTCCCCAAAGATGGTTGTTTTGCATGGATAGCACTAAGAAAGAGGGCACTTATGAGTGATAGACTAGCGAAATTACATAATTCACAACCTTTCAATTGTCACCTTTGTGGTCATGAAATATAAGATGGAGATCACCTTTTCTTGAATTGTCCCTTTGCCCAGTAATGCTGGATCTTTGTCTTGAATAAACTTCAATTTTCCACACCTCTTCTAAACAAATTGTGGGACCTATTCCAATCCTGGCCTGAGCTGTATTCCAACTCTTTTTTTTCACATCTTTGGATTTGTATCCGAATGATCATTGTTTGGGCCATTTAGTGGGAGCGCAACAAAATAATTTTCAGGCAGAGCCCCTCAACAATTTAAAATGTCTTGATCACCATAGAAAAATTCATTTTAGAAGTGGTTAATTCTAATCATTCTTCTCACAAATGTAATCCAATTTTGTCTCATTGGGAAAACATCACTCTTCGTCAGTGGAAACAACTTGTCATTCCTACTGGTTGGAATTGTTCAGCAAGTTCCTCTCCAGCAACAATCAGAAATAATGTGCATTGGATCCCACCAACAAACTATTTTGTTAAATTAAACTTTGATGGATCATCCAGGGGTAATCCAGGTATCTCAAGAGCTAGAGCTTGTATTTGTGATCACTTTGGAAAGGTTCTAGCAATTAAAGCTGATCCCCTTCCCCCAGGCTCAAATAATCTAGCAAAAGCATCTGCTCTATTCATGGGTTTGGTTCTAGAGAAACAAGGAGGATACTGCCTGATTCAAGTTCAAGGAGACTCAATGGTTATTATCTTAGCATGCATCAAGAGAGTTTCACACAATTGGAGGATGGTATACATTTTAACACAAATATAGCATCTCCTTGATGCCTTTGAAGAAGTTCTCATTTCACACACCCTCAGAGAAGGGAATGCACTTGCTGACCTTTTAGCAAATATGGGTTGTGATGGGTGTACTGTGCATGATCTAGAGCTGAATCAGTTTATTAATGCCAATGGAGATCATCAAAAAGTGATTGAAGAAGACATTAAAAGATGTCGTCAACATGAGTGAAGTATGTAGTTCAGTTTGATAGTTCAGAGCAATCATTTCAGAGTATGTCTAATAACTACTGTCCTAAATTTGGTGATTGGTGGCCCCCAAATTTTGTTCTCACGACTGAGATATATTTCACCAAGTACAATCTTATCATTACCTGAGATGGGCCATGAGATATTGGGACCTTCAATATATGGCAACAATACACGTCATCCTTTTTGGGCATGGTACCGATCACATTCTAAGTGTGTTTTATTAACAATGTGCGAACACTCCTGTAAG